>WOVY01001045.1:155000-575000 GCA_013436015.1 Rhipicephalus annulatus | reverse complement strand
CCTCCTTTGTGGCGGGCGCCATCTTCGTGATTCTGCTGCAGGTCTACCTCATGTTTCGGGTCATCACGTTGCCCGCGCTGCACCGCGAGAAGGTCGGCAGGAAGTACGCGCCCGCAACTATACCTCAGGTGATTATCAACGTGTCGGCTCATAATTTAATTGTGCGCTGCGGAGGGGCACACAGAGACGAAGCGGGCACGAAAGGAACACGAAACGAACGCGTACGTGTTATGTCGTTATATAGTACCAACTGTCCTCAGAGTAAGCTCTTTTGAAATTTTGTGTTTTTTTGGTTATTTTTCAGCACTTTTTTTTCTAGACATCGCCATCACTCACGTCACATGCGCATCATCATGTCACATCACCATAGTACCTATCTCGCAGTCTCCAACTTTCAGGTCTGTTTCGTTAGCTCTTCAGCAGCTATTACTGTTATTATTGTGTAGCGAAACGAAACCAAAAATGCAGTGCAGATTTAAACTCCTAAAATAAGCACCGCTTCATGGTATAGGAACCTATCGTAATCATTACCCTCATCATGATCAGCCCAATTACGCCCACTGCAGGGCAAAGGCTTCTCCCATTATCTGCCAATCAACCCGGTCTTGTACTTTAGCTGCCTCGTATACCTGCGAACTTCTTAATTTCACCCCCCCCCTAACTTTCTGTCTCCTCCTTGTACGTTTACCTGCTCTCAGAATCCATTCAGGTGCACCTCCCCTTCAGTGCCACCTCCTATATAGCGAGCACACACATTTAATGTATATCGAAATACTGACGAGATAATAAATGTGATCGAAATTTGTCGACTCCATATGTAGTACACGTCGAAAAAGAACAACATTAGAGGGTTAATTTTCCTCGACGCAGAAACTTCTCAAAGCCATCACGAACGAAGATTGGAAGAAAGAGCGCGACACATTGCTCGTGGCCAACCTGGCTTCCCAGTTTCTATTCAGGGAGTGGAAGGAATCTGCTCTGATCCGTAGGTAAGTCGTACGACGGTTATCTCTATAGAAAGCGAATCACTGACGTTTGTCTTAAAGGAACACCAAAGATGAAAACTATTTTTCGCACATTAGTAAATTGCAAATTCAAAATACAAAAAGCACCACTTTATTGTGAGTAGATACTTTATACGAGCGAAAACTCTCGAAAATAAAATGTGGGCGGCGCTGTCACGTCGAAAATTCTAGCACCGAACGCCGCGGCATCAGAGACGTTGGCCGTGTTTACACACCTTACTTGTACAGTCACCAATCGGTAAACTGTGAGGGGGCCATACACATAAGTTTCAGGTGATTTTATTCAGCCAATGTCACCATGATACGGAGCATGCCATTTGAAGTTTGTGACGTCACGTGTGGAGATTTTTACGCGAAATGCAACTTTGGCTTTCATTTTCTCCCGTATTAAGCAGCACACAATAGTGAAATTAACGACATTGGGATTCTCAGAGTACAATTTATCAATTTAGGTCCATTCTTGGGGGGAAACGGCGAAAGATGGAAGACCGGGCAAATGAGGACGACTTCCGAAGCAACCACTTAAGCTATAACTCCGTTCGTCGTTTCGACTTAGTGCCCCTCTGAGGCTCGTTCACACTTGCGACTAGAACTGATCGCGCGACCAAGTGAATCGCAAAGCGATATCCACTTTGGTAGCAAAGTGACTGCTTCGGCTCAGTCACACTCCGCTCGATTTTCCGATTAGCCCCCATTCAAACGCACACAAACACACACACATACAAACTTACACACAAACACACACATATTATGCAAATGTTTGTGGGTCAATATGTCAGCCAGTGTTTGTGCATGCAGGACATATATATAGCTACCACAAGAAACCGGTCAATATAACAGCGTTCCTTTACGATACGAAACAAGGGCTATGCAAAGTTGCAACCTTATATTGAATTGGAGATGGGGCGATGGGATTTATACCATTCAATCACATACGCCCGTACTTGGACCTTGAAGGCAGGGTTCAACCTCTTGGAATTTGCATCACAAGCAGGAATTATTCAGGACGCTTGCACGCGGAAACTGTCTAGCTTAAAAGGAGCCTCAGAATGCAAATTGTGGAAAATAGCGATTAAACGTGTTTCTTGCCACCCAATAAATGGCGGCTAACAACTTCGAGTACAAATACGAGAGAGTGGCAGCATTTCTCACCTTCATTATCCCTCGTACCTTTTCTTCGCCACTTATTTGTATATGAAAGGAGTTGATAATGGTAGCATTAGGCGTTGAGTCTATCATGATTTCACAATTTTGGCGAAATGCCGTTATCTTCACTTGCGCAGTCCTGACCGCGCGAAACGACGTGAAATCGGGTGACCGCGCACTTGATGCGACACAAGACAGAACGTGCGTGCGATTGCATTTAGTGCATGACAACGCCGAGTAAGAAACATGCAGCTCACAAGCGAACAACCATCGTACAGCCTCCTCAGACCTAGCAATGGGAAACTTGTTCAATATATTGAACAATAGAACACAGCTCGCAACGGCTTTCGAAGCGCTTGACTCCTAATTGGAAGCTCTTTTTACCTGCTATGCTGGTACCTGCACTGCCATTTAGCGGATATGGTTAAAGGGCACCACGTATCTCGCCTTTCCAGGGTCGTTGCAAATGGTGGGAATGAGCGCAAGCGACTTTTATGGCAGACACCCAGGAAGTGGGCAAATTTTTATACGAGCTCTAGCGCGTGTTACTGCGTACTTAAGCATTAATTTGTGTTTGTAAGGATTAGAAGAACACGAACAAAATGTTTCGGTACGCCATTGCTTCTATTGCAAAAAAAAAACGGTCTCTGGCATCACAGTGCTCAATATATTTGACAACATGCTGCGGTCAAGTAACATCAAATACAGAAAATATACGACACACTTTTCACCTTTGCACTAAGAAAAACATTTCTGAAAGTTTACAAAAAGTCCATGACCCTACATTAACTCTGGATCTCAGGAATATATTGACGAATAGAGAGATCGTGTCCTCCGGACGTCACGAGAACAGACTGCTGGCATCAAGAATTGTGCTGTAAAGGCGGGAAACGCAAGAAGCAAGTAAGGAGATCCAGATTATATAGTGTTTTATCACTTGTTGCCACTGCGGATGCCTCGTACATTATCACCACGGACGCCTCCGTTAAAGAGCCAGTAAACAACCCCGTGGTCTAAAAATTTTTACAGAAAGAAATATGTGCACTTTTGCTTTGTGAACATGGCGCCTGAAGAATTTTCCGAATACGTGCTGTATTAATGAAGTTACAGAGGTTAGAACATCGTTTTCAGCTGCTTTCAAATTTTCGCACGGCCCCGTCACCCTTCTTCCTCACAGGGAAGGGAAGGCGTAGCCTGTCGTCATGACTGGTTTAGACCAATCGGCGAGCTGCGTGCTACGTAAGGTCACCAATCGGCGACTTTGCGTCACTGTGCGTGAGAGGAGGATTGGTCAGGCGTAGGAAAGAAGCGCGGGAATCGTTTTTTTTTTTTAATGGAGGCTTTGCGCGGCGTGCAGCGCTGTAAAATTCGTAAACCTTGATCACTGTGGTCTACTCCACGAATCGCCGAGCTTTTTTTGCGGGGTGTAAAAAAAAAAGAAGCCAGAGCCTGTTGACTGGTCATTTAGGAGATGAAAATAGCGTGCGTACCCAGCGAACGCTATGTTCGCGCACCCCATTAAAAAACTGCCTAATAACGCGGTCGTTTTTTGTATTTTCAAGGGTTGTTTAGCTACCCCATATTGAGCGGACAGATGCAACAACTGCACAGTTCTCACACTTGTTCTCTGTCTTTTCCCTCCTCGTCCTCCTTTTGCAGAGTCTTTTTCTCGAAAATAAACAAGGCGTTTCGTGCTGTTCTTCGTGGTCCAGCCAGTAAGGTCTTAAACAAACTTCAAGTAAGGACGAAGGTGACAGTGCAAGAAAGTAAACTCATTAAATCACGCACGTTCTCTGTTGTGCACTTTCAGATAAGAGAGATTGACTTCGGCAATGATTTTGTGAGCGTCAACAAGATAGCGGTCGAAAGCGTCACTCTGCACGAGATATGGAAGACAATCGAGGTAAGCGCACACTTTACACTCAACGCACGTGTTATTTAGCAATTGAATAACGATATTAACCTATGGTCGCACCAAAGGTATAGTGCACGTGTAGCCTGCATGAGAGTTCGTTTGTCGTTCAATCAGAGGCTGCTACATCGAGTTTGGTAACACCAACGCAGGCAAAAATAAAAGCTTATTTTTGCCGATTGCAGTAGGCTTGTGAAAAGAAACGCTGGCAACGGCGAGAGGAGATACAACCTGATTCCGTGGTCTTCAAATGTCGTTTCTCGGTTTATTTTTGCTTCGTCGGCGTTAAAGGAGCCCTGTCACACTTCTTCAAGTAATCAACGGTTGACTTTATTAAAGTAGTTTATTGCCTCCCGGATTGACCATCGCAAAAAGTTCAAGTATGAACGAATTTAGATTTGTTTCACGCTGTACTTGCTTTCTCTTTAGTCACGACGAGCTCACTGGAAGCCAAGCTGGGAGGGATGGCAAGGGGGAAAGAAGTTACGTCATGCGCGCATCATGACCTTGCGCACTTTCTCTTCCTTTCTTTTTCTTTTTATAACGCACCGCTTACTTTCAGTGGGATCGCGAGCGAACGCACTGGCTGGTGGCGGCCTTCTGCGGCGGTCTCGATAACTATGCGGCTCGTGATGCTCAAATTGGCCAATGGCCATGCATTTGAGTAACAAACACCATTTGTAGAATGAAGAGAATGATTTATAGCTGAATTTTAAAATTCTCACTTCCATGCTGCGTGATTCGCTATAATGTCTGGTTAGCTCACGCGTCCTTAGGAGTCTAGCATAGCGATTGGCAGCTCTTTCTGACCACCGTGAAAATATGTTGCAGGGCCGCTTTATAGGTCATAGACAAATATGAAGTTTTTAGTTATGAATTCAAAAAATTACTTTTTGCATGAAAATTTTCACGGGACCACACATACTACGTTGGAGAGTACGATAGCAACCGTGGAATAGTATGCGAAGAGTTTCTCACGCTCTAGCGAGGAGACTCTCTAGACGTCGGCGAATGTGCACTCGTTTGTCTTGGGCCCATGCAGTAAAAAGCTTTAACACCTGACCGAGAATATCTAGAGTACACCAACATTTTATAATGGTAAATCAACTAAAAAAGTAGTATGAAAATAGGGACCCGTTCTTGTTAGATACAGCCATAAGAATGCTGCATGCAACGAAGCCAAGGAAAGCACACGATGGCGTTATTTGTAATGTTATTTTTTGATTTCTAGCGCGTGCGCGTGCAGAAAGAAAAACAATTTCAAACCTCACAACTGTCCTTTACCTATACATCATTCTCACGACGACATGTTTCTCGCATAAGCGAGAGAGCGCCAGCTTCGTCAATATCGAGCACGCGTACGCGTACGTTCGCACAGCTGTCTCCGCAATAAAATATTTCGGTACATTGGATAACACTTCATGATAGAACTTCCCACGGTGTTGCCCACTGAAAAAGCAAGTAGTATAGCATCGAATGAACATGGGCCGGGCATGTAGCGCGTAGACAGGATAACCGCTGGTCATTAGGGGAACTAACTGGATTCCCAGAGAAGGGAAGCGGGTTAGGGGGAGACAGAAGGTTAGGTGGGCAGATGAGATTAAGAAGTTTGCGGGTATAAATTGGCAGCAGCAAGCACAGGACCGGGTTAACTGGCGGGACATGGGAGAGGCTTTTGTCCTGCAGTGGACGTAGTCAGGCTGATGATGATGATGATGATGATGATGATGATGATGATAGCATCGAGTGTGCGTGAACGCCAGACGCGCTGTTTTTACATTCCTTCCACAACTAATCACCGTGCTTCGGTTGGCGCTTCCGTCATCACAAGTCCTACTGTCAGCGGGTTCATTAGTCTCACCCTTTTCACGTCGATGGCGTATACGAGCGGAACTGAGCGGTTATATTTTATCTCCGAAGTTGCGTGCTACGTTGGCAAGTAACGTTTTCAGCGTGTGTCCCAGCTGCTGCTAATGCCTTGCAGGAAAGAAAATCGAAGTGCCTTATGCAGGCGAATGTCTTACGTGCTTTATCCAGGTGAAAACTGACCATCGGAGTCCCGCGAAATTGGCGTCAACACACGTGATGCGTAAATCATCATAGTGGGACGGTGATCACCCTATATCGCCATCATTACGTCATAGTTCACCGAAGTGTGTTGCACCATGGCGTTATTATGACGTAACATAAGTGCCATCAAATTATGGCGTCATTACATGACATCGTCATTTGGTGAAAGGCTAGCAGATCACGGGGGCAACGCAGAACCAAGTAAGGTGCAGAACGGTTGCAATGCCTCTGATCTGCCTCTGATGAGGCAGTGTAAAACTGCGTTAGCTATACTAAGCTGTAGTAGGAGTGGAGGAGGACTTATTCAGCGATAAATAAACACATGTCTTTAGCTTTCGAGTATTCTTAGAGGCGAATGCACAAGAAACCCCGCAAGCCTTTCTGCGTGCAATGTGTTGACGCATTCGCGGCTTGCGCGTCTCGGCAGGAGCTCGATGTGTTCTGCAACATCGAGTACCCGGGTGGCCTCACCATCGGCGTCGACGCTGAGCTCAACATGGGAGCACTGGCGTCCGTGGTCATCAAGGTTCAACACTTGGCACTCAAGGGCCGCCTGCAGTTTTCCCGGAAGCCGTACACCCACTGGTCCTTCGCCTGTTACGAGGTCGATTGTTGGTTGGCTGACGACCACTATATATGATACCAGAAAGCTCACGTGTAAACGCTCTGCCAGAATAACCCCAGATTGATTCTGATTGGTGGGCACACCTTACGCGGTAGCTTAATGGTTATGCTACTCGACTGCTGACTTGAAAGTCACGGGATCGAATCCTGGTTGCGCAAGCCGCGCTTCTATGGAGGCAAAGTGCTGGAGGAGGAGGATTGAAAGAGGAAGGACAGGGAGGTTTCCTGTGCACACGGGTTATTAGGTGCATGTTAGGCACATAAGATCGTCCAAATTTTCTGGGGCCCTCCACCATACTGAATCGCTTATAATTTTAATGCGGCTTCCAGACGTAAAACTCTGGCGAATTATTGATTACAGGGCCGTCCCACAATGTCTACGCCCCTACTGAAAGAAAAAAAAAATTGCCAAAAACTTATTTTTGATAGTTTTATTTGCGAGTATTTACCCCGAGACGGGTCATGTAGTGTGCAGAACATGATTCAAAGGAGTAGCAGCGCACGCGTATTGTTGCTTTGTTGTCAGGGCAGGTAGCGAAAATTAACCAGTTCTGTCGTTAAGGGACCTCTTACTACTCTGTTAAAATCCGTAACGGCTTTCTAATAAACGTTTCTTTCAAAGTTAATTGGCCCTAAACACTACACCAGTATTTCGTGATTTATTTATTTATTTATTTATTTATTTATTTATTTATTTATTTATTTATTTATTTATTTATTTATGGACTACTTGTACATGAAATATTTCACGTCCTGCTTTACTTGACGAGCAATGATCATCTCCAATATTAGCCTGAAAACGTATGTACTTTTCTGTGAGCCCGCGAAGCTGCTTCTTAGAAAACGTCAAGGCCCATATTCACAAAAACGTCTCATGCTATAATTGTCCCTGCGTTGGAAAAAAAAATTTGCTGATCATGATCATATCGTTAACGAAATCCTCTAGCCAATTACAATGGGCGCTGACAAACGAATACGTTCGTTAACCGGCCTCAGCTTGCATCTCGCGGGATGCACTGCAGCAGTCATCGCGTGCTCTCCTGCAGCAAACTATAAAGCTTGTCATATGTTTCTACGGCACACAACACGGTTCTTCATCGACGGGGTTGAAGAGCGAAACTCGCGAAGCTGAATAAGCCTGGCCGCAAGCGTCACGGTAGAGTTAAAATTTACTTTTAAGCATTGCGTAAAACCTTGTCCTGTAAGTATACGGTCTTAGAACTTACTTTTCCGATACCAGTCTAGTTACATAAAACACGTGCATTCTTTTTCCTGAATACTGCAGGAGCCGAAAGTCTCCCTAACAGTCGAGTCATCGCTTCAGGGCCAAAATTATCCGCAGCTAGCGAGAGCAGTAGTCGGGCTGGTAAGTAAATGCGCGTTCGCGAAAACAAAAGCCTTCCCGCCAAGTGGCCCATTTTCGCTGGATTTCACTCACTTCAATGCGTTCGCATAGGCGTAACCATAAGGACCCCCCCCCCCCCCTAATTTCTTGATGGTCTAAAGAAGTCAGCAACCATGCGGCCTCCGGTCTGATTCCAGAAACCACCCCTTTGCCCTTGTTGCTTCCTATTTTAAGGCCAACATGACATTTAAGACCTCAAGTAGGGTACGGCATCACTTCCTAAGAAACATTACTGTCACTTGACATTGGGCCCCCATCTTCAGACTTAGCGAAAATTTAGCCAAAATGAAGCCATTCTTGGGTTGTCTTGTGCCTTAATGTCGATTCATCGGTTTCCTTTTTTTTTTCTTTTTGCTTACGAAGCACTCCCTCTCCGTGATTTACCATGCTGCACTTGGTCTTTTCAGCTTTTTGCAATTTGGCCCTCTGGTTAGTGAGGTTGCCACCTAAAAAGAGTGCAGATCTAATGGAGGGTTGGGGATGCTAATTTTGCCCGATACCTTTACACAATCAAACCTTTCACGTTATTCTTTAATGTGCGAGATTATGAATACACGTGTTTGTTTTGTTTTTGATTTTTTTTTACTAGAAAGGCGACCGTCAGCCACTGATATGCTACAAAAAGCAGCTGCTTGCTCCCTATCTTCCACACGGAAAACCTCGGGGAATTGACAGCAGCCTCTGTGAGAGGCACATCATCTCTTGATTTCTATTTCTGCATGCACTGCGGAGCTCCTTTTGTTTGATTGCCTCTCGCAAGGACGGGGGGTGGGGGTATTCTATTCTTGAAATGAAATGAAAAAAGAGTGAAGTCAAGTGACACAGTAACTGCCTTTTAGGCGACGACGCCACAACTGCTCCTTTTGTAGCGGTCTCAACCAACGTGGTGAAAGAGGAAGGGGAAGGGGGAGGTGCACACCGCGGTGAAACTTGACCGCACCTAATGAGTAAATCTGCACAAGTCAATGTGTGTTATTATACCTAATCCCAAATTTCAGCTCTTTGAAACAGGAACCTACTTTTCTATAGCTCTCCCCGTTCCGCAGAAGCAATTACTGCACCTTACGAACGTAACACGGCTTTTTTCCCCCTGTACGTTGTCATCCGTGACAGCGTGCTTTCGAGAGTTCACAACAAAAGTTCCCTGAGCGTAAAAACTATATATTGATCGCAGTCATGAATTTCACTAATTTTTAGTTCTATGTTCTCGCGGCCTATTAAAGTCGAGTCATTGGAGTAGCCAGAAAAGGGGGAGGAGTACAACACACACACTCTACTTACTTTAAAATTTTGCACTTGTATATATACACACACACATACAGACGCACAAACCTAGATAAAAGGTGGTTGAACCAACTTCCTCTCGAGGGTTTTTTTTTTTTGTTGTTGTTGTTGTTGCTATGGTCCTGGTCACTGTCCTGAAAGCACCTGCAAATTCGAAGTTCAACCTACTACCTCCGTTCGAAGTTCAACCTACTTTGCACCTTCATACAGACATCAAGCCTTAATATCTGTGGTAGTAAACAAGCTTTTTGTTCGTAAATACTATCTATCACTGGCCATGGCGTTCGAAATTACATATCTCGCTGCAGCATGTGGTTGGCTAACACCTTCTCTTATCCCCTAAAATTGCACGTAGTATATCGATTGTCAACCAATTATGGCGTTCGAACTCTACGGTTTCTCTTCTCAAAAGCATATGTGGCTCCTATATATTCAGAATGCGTTCTTCTGCTAAAGAATTGAGTTAGAACCTGGCTAAAATATACACGTAACATTTTGACCACCGATAAATCGCGGGAGGGAAAACGAGCGCGTCCGTGAAATCGCTCCCAGGTGCGACGCAAGCTGCGGGCCAAGTTCAACCTGCCGACTTACTCGATAGCGATCAAGCCGTTCTTCCTGATCCCCGAGCTGCGCGTTTTGTCCACGCACCACGAGAAGCTGAGCCAGAACGGCACGCTCGAAATCACGGTCGTGGAGTGCTCCAGGCTGGTGCTCTGCGAAGGCTCTTTCCAGCTGTACTGCATGATCTCCCTGGGTGAGGAGAACCTGGAACGCTCGTTAATCTTATTTTTTTTATTTTGTTTGTGTTCTGTTCTCGTAATTCTGCATTCCTTATAGTTATAAAAAGTATGCCAGGAAAGATACATCAATGAGAACAAAATTTTGGGAGAGCTGATAATCCATAACTTAAGAACAACTGCACAAAAAAGGGGGGGAGGCAGCAATGCAGGTAAGCGCGATCTTTCAGGATAAATTGCTGTACCACTGAAACTGTTCTTATACTGGCGCAGTATACATTACGCAGACGTGTACATGGACGCAATAAAACCTGCATGTGCGTGTACGTTGAATTGAACAACGGGTAAGAGTTGGAAAAATGCAGCCGCCAAGAAGATAGGTTCTTTGTCAGTGATATAGGTGAGCTAACCCATCCGTCACACAATTTCGCGATCGCCCCAGCCTCAGCGACCTCGCACTCAGCTGCTTTCTGCCACGGAATATAATCGTGAAAAGATTAAATGAAGGCATACAGCCGAAATACATAGACGGCAACATGCGAAGGAAACACCTCAGTAGCATCAAATATCGTTAGCTATTGCATAACATAATCTTCTGGAAACCTGTTCTTCACTTATTTGTACATTATCATAAACATTATTAGGTTGAATACTTCTGATGCTGATACATACATACATACATACATACATACATACATACATACATACATACATACATACATACATACATACATACATACATACATACATATACATACATACATGCATGCATGCATGCATGCATGCATGCATGCATGCATGCATACATACATACATACATACATACATACATACATACATACATACATACATACATACATACATACATACATACATACATACATACATACATACATACATACATACATACATACATACATACATACATACATCATACATACATACATACATACATACATACATACATACATACATACATACATACATACATACATACATACATACATACATACATACATACATACATACATACATACATACATACATACATACATACATACATACATACTACATACATACATACATACATACATACATACATACATACATACATACATACATACATACATACATACATACATACATACATACATACATACATACATACATACGTACATACATACATACATACATACATACATACATACATACATACATACATACATACATACATACATACATACATACATACATACATACATACATACATACATATACCACATTTTATTTTTTATCCGTTGTGCGTGAACTACATTGTGTACCGTACAACAATCGGACAATATTGCTAGTTGGTAATGGTTGTTGAATATGTTGAAAAATCTGACTGAAAAAACTACACAAACACGAGAAAAACATAAAGCACACCACAGGAGTGTTCTGCCTGTCATGTTCCTACTATAGCGCATCCTGTGTTCATACTGGTGTGTCCGTGTCGCTTCTGGGATGTTCGTTAGAATGTTCAACAACATAATTTGTATGTAATCTCATCCAAAATTGATAAGGATATATTTTTTTGCATTTTCGTTTGTAATTTATTTTCCTCACAAGTGAAAGGTTATAGTATATCTTTATCAGAACAAATTTATCGGCTGCAGCCCTCCCCCCCCTCCTTTTTTTTTCTTTTCATCTGTATACTCCTGTTGCTTCTTTATTCGCAATATGGCTAATCGAATCGTTATTTTTTACTCCCTCATATCCTAGCCCCATAAAGTCCTGCGCATCCCATAGCCATTAGTTTCTCAAGAATTTCCAAATATATAATGTACAAAGGTTGTTTTGTCTAAGGGCTTTGCCACAGATCGGTAGTGTCCGCTCTTCAAATTAATAATATCATGTGAGCGTTAAGCCCTGAACATGGAAGCGCCTAATAGACAGCTCACACTGACTTCATTGAAAGCGCCATGTTGGGGCACTGCGTGTAGGACACGAGATTTGTGACGTCGCGTTAATGTTATCAGTGCATCACTTCCAAGCTCTTTTGTTATTGACGCATGCACAGAGGCCTCATAACAGTGTGGCCACACTGTTGTCATACTGAAGCATACTAAGTTCAATGCGATTATGCTGCCTTTACGTCATCAAGGTCGCCATGTTCACGAGCCAGTACGTTATGCAGCTGCGGTCATGACGTCACGGGCAAGCTATCTATAGTAGCGCGATTTCTCACATGATGAGCAAGCGGGCGCGAGCGTACTTGATGCGAAAAAGCGTGGCAGTGTTCTCTCAGGGGGGCGAAGGTTCGTCGCAGCGCCCACTACCCTCTTACGTGACCAGGAAAACTAGCCACCCCCTCCCTCCCACCACCAACCATGCGCACGCATATGCTTGTGCGTAAGCGCCGTCTGCTACGCTGTTTGCTAAGAGGCGCATGTGAGCACTATAAGCCTTATAAGTGTGACCTTGTGTCCAGAAAGCCAGTGTGACGCTGATCGTCGTATTCCTGATCTCGTTGCTTCTCAGCCTTATTAGAAACTACCGTATCATGAAGTCGACGCTCATGCTTCACGTATACCAGACTGCAAGGGTGCACGTCAATAACGCATGTTCACAACCATCAGCTATAGCCTTTTCACAAAGCGAGTCACTCATCTATCTTCGCCACAGACGAGTTCGAGTGGATCGACATGGACGAAGTGCTGGGAACGCCGTGGCAGAGCATTTCCCTGGAGCTGCTCAAGCCGGTTGGCACAGCCCTCGGAGTCGAGTTCAGGAACGTACGAACCCTTGAAACATATCATCACCGCATATACATTGCGATGTCTAAACTGGGCATCCGAAGAAATATCATTCTCTGGTGTGTGCGTCCATTTTCAAAACTCGCGATGAATGTCCCCGTAGTTTTGGCGTCATCGATGCGATGCGCGTATTGACTGAACCTTTCAGAACAAAGGCGTAGTCTTACGCTAAGAGCCATTCGGCACACTGGCAGCACATAGCATGAATGTGGTGCGTGCCACTCTGGCCATGACTCTGGCCGCTGGAAGCATATTCAAGAATGAAAGCTTAACCACCAGTAGTGCAGACACACATTTTTCTATTTCAGGGGGGAGTGAAGGAATATCCGACCAAACTTTCGGTGTTCTTGCGCATTTGTGTATGTGTACGCGTATGTAGTACCTACATACAAAGTGTAGAATTATCGTGTGCGTGTGGGGAAAAGGGGAGGACTTGAATCCTCAAGATCTCGGCAAGAAGGATAATGTGTCATGTCTTACTATTTTTACATTTCCAGGGCGCTGTAGATGTGCTTTCAGTGCAGCTATGCACTAATCTTACGTGGCGTTCATTGAATGTTTTTTTTTTCTCGAAAGTAAGTATAACAGTAAGATGCACAAAAAAAGTGCCCTGTACGAGTACACATGCAGCGCTATTACTGCGCAACTGTTACGTCGTGTCGTCATCTCAGACGCAACACCGTATAGCGGGTGCCCTGGCGTATTCTTCTTGCTTTGCATATCAGAAAACGGTGGAAGGGAGACGCCGCGAAGTCGTCTACGTCGAGAGCCTCTCTCGCAATTCTCCGCTCGCCGCCGGGGGGCTTCAGGTGGTAAGAACACCCTGCCCACTTCAGGTTCACTCTGTTAATGAAGTTGGACATGGAATAATCAGTTACAGATCATGTGAAGACGAGGTTGCCAGAGAAATTCTAACGACTGCAACAGGATCACGTAGAAGTGTGGCAGCTTGGGCTAGTTGGTATGACACGACGATAGTTATAGCGCGAGTACAGAACGACGACACAGAGACAAGAAGGACTTCGTGTCCTTCTTGTCTCTTGTCGTCATTATGTTCTCACGCTATAACTAGGATCACGTAGTCTGAAGCTTAGACTATTCGTATCTTGCAGCATGGAGCGAAATTGCAAGTTTACTGCAATGCAATATCGTTGAAAACGCCTTCAAGAGTATATGCAAGATGCATCTTTCGTATTACAAGGAATCTAACATTCTTGCGGTAATTTCTAGTGTAAGAATGTGTTAGGCAATGCGGCATGTCAGATGGAAACAACGTAATCACTTTGTATTGGGGCAGCTTAACTTGCAGGATGTGGCAACAAATACCAGCACTGTATATATCGATAATTGCCGCTAGAAATGTTGAATTATTTAACAAAAAGTTCATTCCAGCGTTCGATTGATGCTATCTATGTATTGCATAATTATTAGCATCTCAAAAACGGGAATTTTGCGTGAATAAACTGACTTTTCTACTATCCCGGCTTTCAGGGCGACCTGATTGCCAACATCGATGGAATCCGAATAGTGGACTGCAAGCAAGCCGCCAAGGTCCTTTCCAAAGCCGGAGAGCTGTGAGTGCCTATTAGGCGACGTCGTGTGGTCGCCAGTTTGTTGCATGCACTTACGCAGCAGAAAACTGGCAAGCGTCCAGCATGTATCCAATTATCTCTTGCCTCTGTGTACTTCGCGAGAGAAGATATCTTAACAAAAGCTCATGAGATGTGAAACCACATGTTTCTCCTAAGTTCGTGCATGTGCGTGTGTGTGTGTGGGGGGGGGGGGGGGTAAAGTGCGCAGGCTTCTTCGTTTTCGCGAACACAGACGAACTGAACGCTCATTTCAGGTTCATCATGAACGTCGAGAGAAAGCAGGAATTCAAGTGGGACAAACAGAGGGCGCTCAGCATCTCAGGATCGTCAGAATACGTGCGTTCTCCATTACGCTCCGCCGAGACTCGTGACGTTCTTTTACTTGTTTTTGTTTATTTTTTTAATTCTTTAAGTGCAACTACAATGTGTTGTTAACGCTAATCACCGTGCCGCGAATACACCATTGAAAAATAACCTATACTTAACGTAGAGAAATAACATGTATAGGTTTACTAGGACGGTAACAGAGTGGGATTCTCAAATAATTTTTGGCAAGACTGAAAATTGGTTACCAACGATTTCTTTTTTTTTTCATTCGACTGTCACTAGCGCTTCCTGAGATCAAACCCATGACTTGAGTTCAGCCGCAGAGCATGACTGTTTCAGAGTCGCATCCTCAATTCTGCTGCGAAGTGTCGTTTTTGTATCAGAGCAGCATGTGACGCATTGTAGCTGATTCGCGAGACAGGGGAAACACAATTTGTACAGTGTCTCAGTTCATTCACGTTGTGCGGCTATATAGATATTGTCAGTTAGTGCCTCGCAGCACAAGTAAGAGATCCAGCATAGCGCCACAAAAGAGTACTATATCGCAACTGCACTTTACTTTATATGACTCGCTCCCTGCTCACCGTTTCTCCACAACGTTCACGCTCCAGTCGAAAAATCTGTGTTTAACGAACATTCTTTGTTTCGAGTACCGGCACTTGATGGGGCCTTGCAACACTTGTTCAGCGTGGTTAGAAAACGCCATCGATTGGTAGTGATGGCTACTGAGAACACGGGAGTCAAACATAATAACGCAACACAGGGACCGGAATTTGCGATGAATTCTTAGTGAGCTAGACCGTTCTCTCGTCTTTCAACGAATGATTCCACATACCCAAATTTATGGTCATTGGCTGATTTGAACTTCGTGAGTGGCATAGTTACCGCAGCCACCGTGAGAGGCCGCGACGTGCTGATGCGGGCGCTCGCGATCACACTGAAATTGAGCTGCGCATTCGATGGAAAAGAAATTTAAAGAAGCGCTTAAGGTCATGAAGCTCGCACGGCGTCACTTCCTTCTCCCGTGTCATCCATCCCTGCTACAGCTTTCTGCGTGCTCGTCGGGATGAGAAAAGAGAGGAAGCGCTTAAATCGTGCGACAACTCTTTTATTCTGCTGTGGCTGGTTCGTGAGGCGTTAAATACCTTTGACGAAACCATTCGATGGCCACTTTGAAAAGTGTTTCAGGGCCGCTCTAACGAATGTTAGGTATGGCAAGGACATTCCCTCTTCCGATTCTGCATCATTGAACGAGGTCACCATGTATTCTACTCTGCATATCAAAACAGTGGCACAGTCTCTACAAAAGAATGTGCTTCTTTCGTTCCTGAGCATCTAATCATCAGGCGTGTGGCTGGAATTTTGCAAATGTACGCGGCGAAACTACGGAGTCGCTTTAAAACTTTTGATAAAGACGAGGTTATAACTTTAAAAAAATGAAATGTTAGCTCCCCGCCGAAAGAACATCATTCCGCGATAAAGCGAATATTCCTGGTACGGACCTGCGCAGGTTGACCACACGCTGACTCAGGAAGACAAAACGAAGATAAGTAACAAGACTACCGACCCCAGTAAGTGCGCGCCGTTGGCAGCTACGTGCCTGCATTATAGGGGATTTGGGCAGTGGCTTAAGTGCATCAAATGCTATATATCGTGACGTAAGGCAGGCGACTGGCTCATAACAAGCCCCTATTCTTTATTTTTGGACATCAAGTTTATGAATAACTCTCGGCCACTCAATATGAAGAATTAGGAAAGTAAAAAAATTAAAACTAAATGGTAGTCGCAGATATATCCATGTACACCGCGTTGCTGAAGCTATAACTACAAACTCAGCGGTAAGCACTGTTATTCGGCTATGCTGCTCTATCAGTCTGTCAGACTTGTACACGTTACTGAAAAAAAAGAAAAAGAAACCGATCACGGTTACTATTACTACTATATAAAAACTAACTGATTAGAATTACAGCCTCTCAAAAGTGATCGAAATGTTCCTCTAGCGTAATCGATTACAGCCATAGTTACATTTAGTATGACGTAGCCCAAATATCAGACACCTGAAAATCTAGTCGGAAAAACTCGCCAGCTGCAGGTACGTATCTTTTCGTGAAAAGTAATTAATAGGTGGGCGCTGTTTCGTAAACTTTCACAGCGCTTAGCTTGAAATCTGACGCGAAAATTTGAGGTATATAATTTTATGATTGGTTAGAGCAAAAGAAAAGCATATGAATTGCCAGGATCGATTTACCTCTTTGAAGCAAGTAATTCAAACGATACTAAAAATTGCGGTAAAATGTAATCACTACGAGTAATTCATGCTTGTGACGCGTTACGCACAAGTTCATGGTGGTACGAGTTTACGTACCATTACAAAAACATCCGCGCTCTGCTCTATCATCATAGTGCTGCGTGTGGCATCGCAGCTGTGGCGCCATCAAGCGTGTACTAGGCGAGGTACGGAGATCCCGCGGGAACTCCAAAGTTGGCGACACATAGGGCAGACCAAATCGTTGGAATTTGCTCGGGTTGCCTGAGCTGTCAAGGAAGTCCGGCATTTACACCTGTACTACTATGCATATAGGGCAGAAAGCAGACTTAATTGTACACACTACACAAAACAAGTAACAAACTACAACTACAATTACTCCATTTTAAAATGTAATTGATTACCGTGGTCAGTTATGATATCAAAAGAGTAACCGAGTAATTACAGAAATATAATAGACTACTTTTGCTTTACTTTTCTTCAATATATTATTGCTGTAACAAAATAACACGAGTTCACTCAAACTACCACGATGTATACTGTAGCTTGCATGACACAAAAGACTGGGAAGCTTACTGTGGATTCTGTGATATAGCATTAAACGTTAACTTTTAACAGGAGTGGTTTTTCAAAGTTGCAGTAAGTCGCTGATTATTCCACGTTTTCTAGTTGTCATCTGCTGCACTGAACACTCTTCTCAATGCATGTGCTGGAGGGAAGGGCGATATTATAACGTAGTATAACACCAACTCGTAGTTGCGCATAGATCCGATGCATGTATCCACGCCCTCTAAGAAGCGTCCCATTTTGCTATTGCTGTTGCTGGGGCAAGGCACTGCAGGCAAGGCCAAGGAAAAGGGGTAAAAAATATATGCTCTGCCGGGAGTCCTGTTTCTGCATAGCGGTCGCATATTTTTTAGGGACGAGAACAGCGGTAGAAGACAGGTCCTAACTTTATTTTGAAAACAAAATATGTAATTGGTCACCGGTAATTTAGTCCAAGAACATGTAATTCGATTTCCCAGAACGTTGCAGTTCCGAAAAATTACTCTAGTATAATACATTACAAAACTACAAGCAAATGTAATTGATTACAAGTAATTGAGCACTTGAAACGCGTTACGTACAACTCTCCCAGAGAGGACTAGGAAACGTAAGAAAAAAAATTAAGTACTGCGCTTAGTGTGATGAAACGGCAAATTTTAGGCATGCCATTGGAACTGGGAGACTGCAGAGATGAAGGTAAGTAGCTGGTATTCAGTTGAAATCATGAGAGTGAGATAGAAGGGGGAGGGGTGCAACAAAAGCTGACAAATATTTCTGGCTATGCCACAGGGCCCCGCACTGTTCCCATGCACACAGTAATTCACCTCTCCCAAAGCACATTGCACCCACAACAATGGTTTTTGTGTTTTCGTATCTAATGCGAGTGAGTGAGTGAGTAAAAACTTTATTGAACATGTCCGGCGTCATTGAGCGGGGTGGGGCTACAAGCACCCCGGCCTAGGTGATGGCCTCGTGTCCTTGGACCCGGGCGGCATCCTGGGCAAGGCACTATAACTATATTAATAACTGCACTATAAATATAACTGCTTCGCATCTAATGCGAAGCAGTTATATTTATTCGGATAGCAAACTTCGAGGTCATTTATAATTTCCGGCCATAGTGCATCACCCATTTGTCGAGAATGTCGGGACCCCGTGGTCGGGACTGTCGTGTTCCGACTTCTGAAGCGGGAATGTGATCCGAAATTAAGCACTTAAACGAAAGTCAAGCCGGTAAAGTAACTCATAATTCATTTATAGTCTTGTCTTCAAGTACGTAAACTGTTGCCGAATTCAAACCTCTGCCACACACAGGGTAGATCAACAAGATTTGAGGCGGTCATGTACAATCTAGCAAAACCTAACTTTTTTCTCGAAAGGTTAGAACTTCTCAACTGATTAATAAATCGTTACAGTAAGCCTTTAGCACAAGGAAGAACAAGATGACCTAACTCCGTTCCTACAGAGCGTGAAACAAACAGTTTTTGGGTGAACTTATCGCAGGTATTTTGAAGTGCTTAAATTTGAAATACTAGGATGGTCTCCCGATGAGATTATCGCTTCCCGTACACCACAGAATGCGGCGCTTCCCCAAAGTGGCTTTTACTGCTCGATTTTTTATGCTATTTCAAATACCCATATCAAGCAGTAAATCAACCATGTGATTTTTTTACACAGATAATGAAACGATTATGTGATTTTACCGCAACACCTGAGCTACAAGAAGCATAACGCTGGCTGTGGCATACGTGTAATTTTAATGTACCGGTTTCATTTTTTTTTTCATTTTGTGCGTAACGACGCAGACAGCAGCGAGCGTCCGGAGAAGAGAGGTGACAGCGCGGCGATTCTCATCAGAGCCAAGAACAAGGGCTTCCCAATAAAACGAACCACCTACGTTCTCTCCAACCGGGTAAGACCTGGTCTGTGGTTGAATTGTGGCGTCTCATAAATACATTAGAGGGAAATCTAGCGCAATAATGTTTATAGGAGCTGCAACGCATGGCTCTTCAGTCAGCATGGGAATGATGGCTAGTGCATAAATTTGTCTAATCTTCGTACCTTCGGCCCAGTTTGGCTCCATGTGGCCTGAATCTGCTTCGCTGCAAGGCGAAGTTCTGCAGGGGTTAAACATTTACGCTTCGTCATTTTGACCTTGTTTTAGGCTCGCCAATTCAAATTGGCTCACGAAGTTCGCGTTTCATTATTTTGTTCGAAACAAAACCGAAACACAATAAACAAAGCCACAAGTGAGTTTGAAGCACCAAGCACGAAGATTAGGCGAATTTGTGCACTATACCATCACTCCCACGGTGGCTGAACAATCGCAGGGCCAGAGTCCCCTCCAGTTAATTTTTAAAAACTCGACGCATCTACCAACACAGAATAAACACATATGCACCTCCGAGGAATAATAGCGCGACGTCATGACGTTACAGTGCTGCGATTTATGGCGTCATTATGCCGACATCATGACATCACGCGAAGATGTCTCTGTTCGACATAGTCGATCGGTCAAAGGCGGGTCAGTTCCGAAGGCATTGCAACCATTTGAGCCTGCGGGCCGATCCCGGAGGCTGTGCAGAAAACTAGGTGGAGCGCGGCGCACCTTTTGTGCGCGTTTCGCTGCGTCATCCGGGTGTAAAGGCCTGACAACACGGAGAGAACAACTTTATGAGGATGCCCGAGGAGCCACGCACCAAGGAAGAAAGCTGACAGAAGAAGATGAGGGAGTGTTCTCATCAGCTTTGCTAGTCGTCCGCGCTTACCGAGTGAAACGGTTCAAACTTTCCTTTAGAATAGAGGGGAAGGAGGGGCATTCTTCTTCAAATTCACGACCGCGCTGTCTTTGCAGTGTTAACAATAGTTAAAGCGCACTCGTATTATCCCGCACGCAGGAACCTGTGTTCTTGGAATCGTTCAGTTTCGAGGTCAAGAATCACTACCGCTTCATCAACGTGGGCGTCTGGAGCAAAGGTCAGATCATCAGCCTACAGGGTGTGAAGAAGCCCCGCATTGACACCATGCTTGGATACGTGAGTTTGCCCCTATTCTTTCGCGAACAGATTGCGATCTTCAGAACACACTGTGCGGCAACGGCCGAAAGACCATGATGCAAAGAGTCGTAAGTCGTCGAAAGGTTTCAGTCAAGGCAGTATGCGATCATTCACAACTGCCACCACAAGACGACTAATGTAAACTGAAAAATTAATTACATTCGGTGGCATGTTACATTGCCTAGAACTAGACATAACTTATGCAAGATTTCAAGCGAAAATAAAAATCTTGTACCTAGGCACTTTTGATCTGATCGGAACCTTTCATTGTGCGCGGTCACAGACAAGCGACATACATTCGGTTAGATATCCGAGATCAAAGCACTTTTACAACGCGAGCAACCTTTTGGGGGCGTACTGCGGGGATACCACTCAATAATATTTTGCACACAGACCGCCATTCCCGTGTCCCACGTGCTGGAGGAGTGCCTGAAAACCACCGAAGGCTACCACGGTGAAGTCGTCAAACTCCTCTGTCCCCACTTCACGAAGGTTCCCAAGTAAGCAACCATGACCCGCTGCGTCTTTCCGTTAATTTTTAGTGCAATTATACTTAGAGAACGGATTAACCGGATATAAGTCAGTGCTGTCACATCTCAGTGTATTTCTTTCATTCAATATCAAAAGCATATGAAGATGACTGAAAAGTCCAATTTACGCACAATGCGCGAAGTCGTGAACAGAGTTGTACTCTAAATAAGCCCAAAGAAGAACTTCAATGACACTTAGAATCCTACAACTTCCCCAAATTGGAGGGAAAAAAAACAATGTCCTTGATCTTCGTTTTCTCTCAGAATGAGCAACTAAGTAACTTTAAATAACTGTTAAAAGAAGGAGACGCTAATCAAATCTAGTTTAGTAGTCGTAGTGTATCTTAAATCGGCAATAATATGAATAACACAGTGATTGCACAGTGATTGCACAGCGATTGCACAGCTGTGTTTGTTTCAACAAGCGCTTAGACCAAGCGCTAGGGTACTTATGTTAAACTTTATTATAATAAATATTTCATCGGCTCCTACAAATTTTACGTTATATAAAAGCTTGCATACAGGTAAGTTTCGCGCACTGCGCAGGGACTTTCACAAGTACGCAACCCTGTCGGGATTCGACCCGCGTCACTGCTACGGCGACATCACGCTTCGATTCCTGTTCAAGGGCGAGTACAAGGTCAAGGGCGCCCAGCTCAGCTTCGAGCGCAAGGAGCACAAGGAGGATGAGCTTGCCGGACCCGTCGTCTCTGCCGTGGACGAAATGCGGTGAGCAACAGGATAATGCATGAAACTTAATGAGTTTAATTATTGCGTACCAAGCAATTGCAAGATGCAGAAAGTTGGTACATTTGCAGTCTCGTTCACCGTAAGATTTTAGGCACAACGCGGAAAATAACTGCGATAGTTTTTGCCGTCGGAGTCGCTGTGATGTTCCGTATAAATTGCAGCGGCAATAACAGAGCCTCGCACGTCATATGTTTTAAAGTAAGTGAAAGCGTGTGAGGTCGCCGACGGTCTAGACTTAAGCGGAGACGAAACATGCCCGCCGTCGCAAGTCGCACGGAAGTTCATTGGGGGAGGGGGGGGGGGGGGGTCTGGAGTTGGGGGTTGCCGGAGCCGAGAGATCCCGGCTGCGTGGCTCTGGTAACTGCGTTCTTTAGGTGACCAGGCGTTGTCGAGCACCTTATTTTGACAGTGATCAGCAGACAGATCATACCTGCGTACGTGCTCGGTTCCCACTACTTAGTTGTCATTGTGGCGACGTACAATAATAAAGTCGCTTTGTGTTACGCCAGCGTTTTGTTGAGTTACGATCAGTGAGAGGCTAACCGAATGGAACTGATAGCCTTACTTCTTTCACTTTGTTTCTGAACTCATAAATTGCTACACGTTTGCTATCTGTGACTTCCTTTAAATACACCTGAAATTTCATGCATTAATTTATGTACTTATCAAATTAGACTCTCCCATATGGAAACGTATTCTTCCAAGTGCTTTAAAACTGCCCACTGACAACATCCATATCCTTTCGTCTGCGAGCAGCCCCTCGAGTCCACCCACCTCGAAGTCCTTGCATCACGATTTCGAGGAAGTCATACTTAAGAAGGCAACGACTTGCAAGTTCTGCAATACCAGGGTACGTGCCTTCCATGTTACGTAGACACTGTCCACCAGGTGCAGTCGCGAAAATTTTCACTCGCCACTGACGGCGCACCAGCACCGTCTCTCCAGCGGGTACTGTACAGAGGCGTTGGTACAGTCGTGCACAATTCAAGTACGGGAAAACTGGAGCTAACCAATGCGCACTCTTTCTTGTTTGTTTTCACTAGCTGGCGCGATGGAATAATTTCTGCTAATTGCACGCTCATTGTGAGGCATAAGCTTTCTCTGGAAACAACGCAATCAACGGTGCGAGACGGTATTTTCTCGAGTTACCACATGCAAAAGCCGTTCGGTGGTGCGATTGCTTATTTGCTTTCGATTTTTTCATGACTGTGCAAGCAGCCTCTACAGCGAAATTTCAGAGTAGGCGAAAATTAAACCGCACAAAACAATGGTTGAGAGATGGTCCTACCACATCCTAAAGGCCTTTTTAAAAAGGTGATTTAAGAAGCGTGTCGCGTTCTTTTTCGTCAGCCTTGTGCCAGTTCACGTCACGTTTATACTCGCGCTTATATACTATTTGAACGCGCCTATATCACCTCGGTATTTATTGAACAGAGTCGTAAGTCATGAAGGCGCTGACGCCTTGACGTCCCCCGCAAGTTCTTCACGAAAAGTTCTTGATAAAAAAACTCACCAGTTTCTCTTATGCATTCACTTAGAAAGCCTTCAAAATCGAAGGCACCTCACCTAGTTTTGCAATGCCTCCGTAATCAGATCACCTTCGACCAGACTATCATGACATGTGATGGCGTCATGATGTGTCATCATTGTGACGTCACGTGTTATGGCATTAGTGACATCATGATGACGTTATCTCGTCATGATTTCGTGTTTGACGAGGCATCGAAAGCTTTCGCCTTTAAATACCTCGTGTAAGTGGCGTATTTTCAAATAATTTACTTGAACAAGAAGAAGACGCCGACCACGACAGAAAAAGAACTGCAGTATGACGTTTCGGCATCCAGAACGGGAGCCTTGTTCAAATTGTGAACAGGCTGCCGTTTTGGGTGCCCATACGTCATATTACATTTTGTGTGTATGTGTTGTGGTTGGCGTCTTCGTCTTTTTATTTAATGATTCCTCTCGACCAGAGGGGCATTCGTGGAAGCCATGATACAACAATTTTCTTTTGGATTACGACAACTGATATTTGATCAACCGCTCCGGACATTTCTACACAAAACTGAACTTATTCTTTTTATTTAACTGATGCCGTAGGGCATATACTTGCACCAAAAAAAAAAACTGGTATTCCCTGTAAGTCCGAGCGATGCGTTTCCGTTTCTCAGATTGATCTGCACAAACACGCCCGAACTCCATTTCCAGGGAACCATCAAAAGGCAACTTTAGAGCACCATTTACGTTACAAGTTGGCGTTCGAAAGCATTCACACCAGCAAGATTTTAAAAAAATCTCTTGGTACGCTAACACACTCATGAATCGGCTGCCTCAGACTCAGATCGGGTCGTGAGTCTGAGTTCGACTTGTTGAGAAAATTTTGGTGAGTGAGTCCAAGCGAGTCTGGTTGAAAAAAAAAAAGTCAGTGAATTGGAATGAGCCTTAGGCGTAAAATAAATTTTTATAGTGAGTCCTAGTGAGCTAAGCTTTTCTCGCCGACCTACGGCCATATAGGTCATCAATGTTTTAACAAACCAAGCCCTCGTAGCAGCTCTGTTGCTTGAGCATTCTTCTTGGCGTTAGTCTAGTTGCAATCATAAAGCTTAGCCAGTCCAGTCCAGTCCGGACTAGACTAGACTAGACTAGACTACTCTATCTTACACTAGTCCAGTACAATCCAGTCGTTTGTTTATTTGATTGATTGATTGATTGATTGATTGATCGATTGATTGATTTATTGATTGATTGATTGATTGATTGATTGATTGATTGATTGATTGATTGATTGATTGATTGATTGATTGATTGATTGATTGATTGATTGATTGATTGATTGATTGATTGATTGATTGATTGATTGATTGATTGATTGATTGATTGTAATTCCTGTGGGGCGCAAATATTGTGCTGACATATAGAGTATATGCTGATTCCGAAACGTCACAATCTCGTCGTGTAACCATCGCGATGGTTCAAGTTCTTCACTTCAAGTTCTTTCTATAGACACTCCATATTCCATGTCTGTATGGCTTGCAGAACCGGATGCACGACGGCTGTGCTCAAAAGCAACGCACTTTGCAGTGACGGCTAATTGCTCTTTTCGCTCTTTTTTTTTTCTTCGTGACCTTATACGTCATCAGATCTGGCTCAACAGGGGCATGCGTTGCAAAATCTGCAGGATGATCATCCACAACAAGTGCCTCGAAAAGACCACGCAGATGACCTTATGCAAGCAGTAAGTGGAGCACACGAAAGACTTGTGTTTTCCTTGCATTCAGCAATGCAAGTATGCAGCGTCTCTGTCAAAGTTTTACATTGAATCTGTAACGAAATTCTTCAATCTTTTATTCCCCCATGATCCCATTATACTGAGAATCTCTTTAAAACTTCAGGAAAATGTGGCCCGAGGAAGACGCAGAGCCTGCAGCAGGTGAGCGACATTAACCCGATAGCGTTAAAGAGCTCGTTTCGCAGAAGTGTCGGTGTCATTGGTTGAGAGCGAAAAATCATCTGGTCCGTGATCGCGAAATCGAGAAAGATACAAATGAAAAAGTGATCCAAACGTTGTGCGAGCGAGCACCGAACCCGGGCCCGTCTACGAGGAAAACGGTGTTCTACAACAGATACACGCTGTTCCCTAAAACTGCGTACCAAAAAAAAAAAAGAAACGGATGCCATGTGGGGGAAAGAGTCTTCTTAACGCACGTAATAATACTGCGTGCCGGAAACGGTAGAATCGTGCCAGGCGTCAAAACATGTGAATCATGCAACGAGTGCGTGTTTTAAAAGCCGACCCATCACAAAGTGCCGAAACCTATCTAATCATCAGCAGCAGCAAAAAAACAACAACGTGAACAGCTGCGTATAGGCCCCTTCATTGATTCTCTAAATAATACTTACATTGTGGGCAATTAACTGTGCTTAAATCGGGCATTCTAGCATGAACTTTGAAACGGTCAATGTTTCCTGCATAGTCGTTAGTTTCCTTACGGCAGGGTTGATGCATGCACTGAGAACCAAAACCAAGCTATAGCTATTGAGAAGACGATGTGTGCGAGTTCCGATTACGCTACCGTATTTTACTCTTGAAAACGAAACTCAAGCGTATACTGAAACGTTCCGTATGCGAGTCCAATAATTCCATATGTTCCCATACAGAACACATATGTTTCCCATACATTTTCCATATATTTCCGTAAGATTCTTACGGAAACATACGAAATTATCGGACATTGCATTTACGGAACGTTTCAGTAGGAAGTATATTTCTTTTGTTGTTGCCGTTGTTTATTCAATAAATGTTGTACATGCACAATATTCTTTTACTCGCAATTCCAGGCGGCCCTGAAAGCGCCTCGAAGGTGAGTGAACGCTCGTGCGTTAAGACTAGTTTGTTTTATTTTCGTGAGCTTTTCCTTGAGCACTCTGTACACCATCTTCGTAATCACATGATTGTAGACCAAACTCTCTTCCTCTCGAACCCGCATGTTTAGAGCATACATATGTACAGTAGCTCACCGTAAACGGAAATTTCTTTATCGGAATATCTGCTAAAATGGAACTGCCACCTCTATAATGTGATTGATTTGCTACTAGAACTCTCGGTCTTGTTTGATTCGCGTGGTTCGCACATAAATTCGCACTCAGTTTAGTGCGCATTTCGTCGGTCACCTTCAGCCTTATTACTACTAATCCAGTATGTTCAGTGTATTAGGAAGATTTGTATTTAGTATTCACTTTGTAAAACTTACCTGTTTGTTTATTCACTAAGGCACGCTCTGTGCTGTTTAAATTGTGGTGTATAATCCCCCTCACACAATGTTCCAAATTGGAACCTGTGATGTACTTTACTTAATTCATTCATTTATTCTGCACCTCAGTTAATCTCTCAGTAAACAGAACTTCTGTTAGGTAGTACATATTTTTTCTAGCCCCTTATTTAAGGTTCCATTTTACGCGAGTCTCATATACACAATCGTCCGCCTCCGTGTTACTCTGCTGCTGACCCAAAGGTTGCCGGTTCAATCCCGGTCGGCAGCGGCGAGAGCATGTCGATGTGGGCGAAATGCTAGAGTACCACGCACTGTGCGACGTCGGTACACGTCAAAGAGCCCCAGATGGTCGAAATTTCCGAAGCATTCCACTAATTTCTGGATAATAATACAGTGCTCTTAACACGTAAAATTCAAGATATTATTTTTTCTCAATCTTGGCTGCTTAATAATCACCAATCGGTGTGACCAACAGAGGGGCTGCGTCTTTCGTAACGCCACAGCTGATGACGAATGACCACAGACGGTAAAGACTGACGATAGTTATAGCGCGAGAACAAAACGACGACACAGAGACAAGAAGGACACGAAAGACACGAGCGCTCGTGTCTTTCGTGTCCTTCTTGTCTCTGTGTCGTCGTTTTTTTCTCGCGCTATAACTATCGTCATGCCATACCAACTAGCCCAAGCTGCCACACTTCTAAGGTAAAAACTGGCCGCCGCACGCTACCGTGGTCTACCGTTCGGCCTGAAGCACAGTGCCCGTCAAAAGATCGGTGCTCCAAGCAGCGCATATTAGGTGTGTGAGCTCGCGTGACCAGTCGATTCACATGCTTGCTGTTCCATTGACACGCAGGAGGAGCAGGAGATGCGAATGCTGGCGAACCAAGTCAAGGCCGCAATGCCAGCACAGCCAGACAGCGCCAAGGAAAAGACACAGGCGGAGCAGCCTGCGCCAACGGTGAGCATACAGACTGCATACAGTCTGCTGAGCATACTGCTCAGACTGCTCAGACTGCTGAGCATACAGACAGGACACAACGCCGTTCCTGCTGCACGCGGACAGCGAGAGAGTATCCGAGCGCAGTAGACTAGTTTTCACATTGTCCGGCGTAGTATGCATTACTATAAGCACCGACGTTGGTGAGAATTGAAGTCACTGATTGGCTCTGATAATCATGTTAAAATTAACGTATGATCAGATATACGGGGTTTGTCCAGGAAATAGTCAAATTGATTTTTTTTCGACTAAACGTGGCAAAGGAGGAGGATGTTTCTGCACTGGTTTGATGGCGGGGAATCTTAGCTACCTGTGGACCAGTCGCCAGTGTTCTCCAAGCCTTCATGGAGTGTATACGTACATCGAGTTTAAGGTGAACCTCTTTCAAGGTACCTTGTCCTTTCCATAATCAACCGTTTGTTATAGCAACGTTACAGCTGTTTCCCTTCAAACTGGGTAAAACTGCGCGTGAGACCCATGACAAGACTGTTTGTGGGAGATATGCACTCGATGTATCAAATGATTTCGAGTCACCCAAGTTGTTTCGGGACAGAAGAGAGAAAGTTGAAGATGACAAATGGCCGTGACGAGCGTCAACGTCTAAATGTGGCGAAACTTAAATGAAAGTTTGAAATCTCTTGAACTCTGACCGCTGAATTTGTGTGCGGATAATATCAGAGCAATTGGCAGAAACTGTTGCGCGCGACAATGCGGTAAGAACCTTGGGCTTGCGAATCATTTGTGCAAAATCGCTGGCTCATAGAGGCTCCATCAGGCCACGCCACACCGCCTTTGCTGTCACGAACTTCCTCGCCAAACACAGTCTTACACTGCTTCCCCAGCCACCCTACAGGTTAAACGTCTTTCTCTTCCCCCGATTCAAAGGGCCATGACAGACCATGCATGAGGCCGTAACGAGGGTGCTGAAGAGCATTCTTCTTTCTGTATATCACTGAAATAATCTCGTCCTATTACTTCCCGGACAGCCCCAGTACAACTTCTTGAAATTTGTTAATTAACCGTGCTTATGCATCCTCCCGTATACATAATATAGGTGCGAGCAACTAAATTTATTGTTAAAAAACGTATATTCTCAGTGAGTCAACAAAACTTTGCAAAGCATGCTCGCACACTAATGTCGTAGAAAACTGCAATAAATACTTAATGACCATCTCATGTACAAGGAAAAAGTCAGGACTTTGCCGCATTTCAACAATGTCATGCGAAGAAACAGCAAAAATCAGGAGGAGGCGCTGTCTAAGTACCCCCTTTGAGAACCATGCACTGATGTATATAGAAGTTCTCACGCCAACAGCTCCTGGTCGTAACAGATGATGATCTGCATTTGGGTGAAGTAGAAGCAGAGTAGTACATAAAAAAGATGTGCGTTAATGTATTTCATTGCTATTAATTGCGGACGACCAACAAAATAGGCCGCTGTGCACAAACATTAGACAGAACTGCTTTTGTGAAAGTAAACGCAGATAGGCTTCACACAAAGTGTACTATCCTTAAATAAATTGATGTTCTAGTGAACGTTTAACCTGAATCACAGTTTAATATGCAGGTAAGTCTTATCAATACATCACCGTAGATTATTTTTTTCAATTTATTGTGACTTTTATGTTTCCTTTATGCAGACTCAAGCACTGTTTTTCACACTCCGTTTGTTGCGTACATGCTTCGCATCATAGGCCAGGCTAGGTTAGGTGCTCGTTGTACTTCCTTACTACACTCACCTAACGCGTTCGCGCACGCACTTGCGTTTCCCAGTACGACGAGGACTTCTTCAAGCAGCTCGAGATGACGGACAACGCGAGCCGGCTGGACGATGTGCTGAGCAACCTGACGCAGCGCGGGTTCGGCATTCAGGTCTTCTCCAAGGCTGTCACATCGGCAAAACACATTCACCGCGACCTGGAACCTCGTGCGCGCCTGGAGCGCGTCAGGAACGTCGTAAGAAACGGCATTTTTCGTGCCCCCTTGTGGTACATGGGTCATTTGGTTCGTGCATATACCCGAGATCTGTGGCGACATTTCGATTCGACGCGACCTATCGCGCCATCGGTACCACTCTAATCGGTTCGACATTGTAACAACTTTCAGCGAAAGTCACACGTTCCCCCAATTGTCTTTGCCTAAGACCACTGGAAGGCGAAAAAAAAATCTTTGTTTTGAGATTGTGTTGATTCCCCGCATCACCCGAGAGCTCACCGCGCGCAACGTGTCCTCCGGCATCGAAGAAATTGTAAAGTTTCGGCACCTCGCGTAATTTTCAGTGCTCTCTTTTGACCAAGCACCTACGTCTTGTGATGACGTCGCCAACTGACGTCATGATTAAGTCCCAAACTTAGGCTACTTGCAACAACATGGTGATATCGTGTGGTGACGGAACCACACGATAAACTCGCCGATCAGTTTACTGTTCGTTGTCTTCAAGCTATTTACAAAATAAACGCTAATAGAAGTAAGGTGGCATTCGAGTTCAATCAACAATGGACCAAGCAGGATTTCATACAGGATATTGAAAAATAGACCATATTCATACTATCAATCAGGTGATAGAGAAATGCGTGGAATACAGCAAGCTCCTATACACATAGCCTTCATAGATTAGGAGGAGGCGTTTGATTCGGTCGAGATATCGACAGTCGTGCAGGCACTGCGGAATCAGGGCATCGACGAAGCCTATTTGCAATAGATCCAAAGTCGCCATAGTCCTTCATAAAGACACTGTCACTTCATAAAGTGACAGAATGAAGTTATAGTTAATTCTGCTGCTGTAGAAGCATTGCAGTACTTGTTATATAAACGTGACAAAGGTAGAGTTCACGCCCCGCCGCGGTGGTCTAGTGGCTAAGGTACTCGGCTGCTGACCCGCAAGGCGCGGGTTCGATTCCCGGCTGCGGCGGCTGCATTTCCGATGGAGGCGGAAATGTTGTAGGCCCGTGTACTCAGATTTGGGTGCACGTTAAAGAACCCCAGGTGGTCAAAATTTCCGGAGCCCTCCACTACGGCGTCTCTCATCTATGTCCAGTTTTCCACGCGCTAAGTTTCAAGCTCACCCAGAAACTGCAACCTGCGGATCACGTGCCTGATAAGCTGCGCGGGCTGTCGTACCTTCGTCCACTTTATCGGGTGTCTATGTGCATGCAATCCTGAATGTGTTGGTCACCGCCGTTCGTAGCCATGATGGCGTGTGTAGAACACTCTTTGCCAGGTGGCGTCGCGTAGCAAGTGATCCTTTTAACGAGTGTACAGCCGACCAATAAGCCCTACCCTCCTTTCCATAAGTCACTCTTTTCTTAAGTAACTCGCATTGACTCCTCTGTCGGAGCTAGCGCGCTCGCAAGGCTGATATGTGGGCAGGTAAACAACTTTATTGATTCTCAAAAGAACCACGTGTGGTGCATGCACTCCGTTTGGTTTCGCGAGTCGCGGTGTAAAGGCTGCCGGCGTTTAGCTTGATTCGCCACGCCTGCTATAGTGACGTGGGCAGTACTCATAAGCAGGAAGTTTTCCATGCCAATACATAGCCCTGTATGAACGGTGACAATAAAAGTGGGCTAGTTTTACGACTTTCTTATCTACGTAATTGCGCAGTAAAGCGGCAAACTGAGATCAGTAACACAGTGCTTGATAAAGATGGCGTTTTTTTTTTAACGAGCAAGTGTTTCATGTCGAGGTGCACCACGGCTCCGTGACGTATTTCCATCACGGATATGGCATTGTAAAATGTTTACAAACAGATTACAAAAGGAAAATTCCGCAGTGGGGCGTTGAACCGGGTACCTCGCGCTTATCTCGGGATTGGGGCGCTCTGTACCTTTTGTACTTCCACCGCAAGCTTGCTTTGAAATTACAGTAGGTAAAGAGAGCGCGAGCGTCACTTCGCTCGCTGCCACGGCCGCGTTTACGAAAGGAGTGTGCTGCTCATTCACAAAAAAAGTAGAATTGTGACCGTTGTATGCGCTCACCTATAGGTGTACACTTGTGTGCTCGTTTCGTACGTCTTTCTTTAGTTTGAGCAGCATGCTTTAAGTGTCGAACTGCGACAGCTATCTATCCACGTTCGTCCTCTGTATGCTCCTTTCGTGCGTGCTTTCTACATGAGGTGTGCGCTGCAAGTTTCTAGCTGCTTGCCGTTCTTCGCGTGACATTGCGATTTGTTACGGCAGCATTCATTTCTCCGCTCTTGTTGTGAAACAATGCACAACGAATGATCAACTGCCTCTGCGAAGACACGTTTTGCTTTCGTGTTATACCGATTCCTGAAAAGGGGAATCAACGACGTTTTCTTTATAAAACACTAGCCCTTCCATATCTTAATGCAATGTCCACGGTTTATTGTGCCTTCTTGATCGACACCTCACGAGTTGAGTTAGCCTTCGTTGCCTCGTCGTTGGAGGTCGCATACGTTTATAGGCAAAATATTAAAACAGGCAAGCGGACGATAGTTCCGCACGTTGGTTCAAATCTAACTCCACTATAGCTTGTATTTTCTTATTCCGTTGCTCCTTTCCCTGTACCCGACGTGGTAGTGCAAAGGTCATGGTGCTTGAATGCTGACCCGAAGGTCACGGTATCGAAATCTCCCGGGCGCAGCGTGGTCACATCTTGATGGAGGCGGAACGCTACGGCCCCGTGCACTAAGATTTAGGTGCATGTTAAAGAACGCCAGGTGGTCAAAGTTTCCGATGCCTACCACTAAGACATGCCTAATAATTCTATCGTGGCTTTGGAACGTAGATAACCTAACATTATTATTTTTATTACTCATTTCCTTGTAAGGCTGAGTTCAGACTGCCTTCGCGGGATGCGAAAAACAGCGAAATATCTCTTTTTGGGGTTTCACAGTCATTCGTAATACCTTGAGATTCCGACCGTAAATTATCTCTCGTTGAACCAGAACTCCCTTCGGGTAGCCTCCGTGATACTTTCTATCTACCTTTTGTGTTGCATTACTATATGAACCGTACCAGTAGCTTAACGATGGCACGCTTTCTTTTTTTTTACCTCGCCTATATACGCAGTACCAGCGGGTGAAGATCACCTTCGAAGCGGAGCGCCAGCGCAGAGACAAACTCGAGTCGCAGATCGCGAGCGCCCCGGACGAGGCGACGCGCCAGGAGCTGAGGCCCGCGTTCGAACAGTGCGAGCAGAGGCTCAAGGGTCTCAACCTGGTGCTCCTCTACTACGCCTCGGGCCTGAAGTACATCTACGAAGACCGTGAAAAGGCCTCAGATCACTGCGAGGCACAGGCCCAATAATATGCAAGCTGTTCGCATTCCACAGCAGTCGAATATATTATACTCGTATCCTTTGTATACGCGCATGTAAAACCACGCCGTGGCCAAGCAAAGCTTGAAAATGTAGTCACATGGCGCCACGTGGAATCGGGAATTGCGCCAGCATAACAATCGTATTACATGTTTTACATTGTATATGTGTGAAGGCGTGAAGCTGAGCTGGTTAATTCTCAAATCAGAACTTCCGAGTTGTTTACTGATTTGAAGGATAACCTATAAATCGTACCTACAACACTGGTAGTTGACCCTTCACTTTTCTATCACTACATGTCTTCACTCCACAGGCCTGCATAAAAAAATGTTGAGAATAACAACTGCTAACTTATAGCAGCCAAGAACATATATACCGCTGTCAACCAAAAATATATTCATCTTCAACTGCACAAAAAGAGATTTAATGCATTAGTTCCCTCATAAACAGCGGGAAATTTTCGTTCGTGTATTCGATTGCTCAAGCCTGTTGAGAGAAGACCTTGGGAGAATACCACACGTATCTATGAGTACACGTAAACACGTATTGAATGTCAACGCATCGTGCATCCTATACGTTAAGGCAGTGCAAGCAATACGTTAATAATCTCCTCGATCAGACAGTTGCGAATCCAGGGCATCTCAAATGAAACATTATTGTCTGAAATCCAGCGCTGATAAGTATTGCTATGTAAATGCACTCTTTCTTTTGTCTAAGTTCATAACACGTTCTGCAATAAGCAAAAGAATACAAAAAATAGTAAACACCTTCGCCTTTGTACAGGCAGTCAGTCAGGCTAACGTCTCCAAGAAGATGTATTATTAATGTTTCATTGCGTACATAGATATCTCTCAAGCATAACGACCCGAGGAAAGCGCCAACCACTCGAAAGATCTTACACTTGCTCAATACATCGGGTCGGATATTGAAGCCGCATTTCTCGAGCACGGTGCCTGCCTATGGCACAGGAAACGGAGTTCTTTATCGGCAGTTATCAGGCGATAAAGCAGAAATTCCAAGTGTCAACCTCATGCTACCGGCGAGACGGTGGCCCACCTTCGCTAATCTTGAAGGGAGAAAGTGTTTCAGTCGATTGCGGGAAGCCGAGCACTTCGACAAACACGAGTGTGTACGCTCGGAGACGCGGACTCGTGCTACACACTGACCGCGTAACCGCACCGTTTCTTCGCTGCTTGAGAGGCTCGTGTTGGGCTGGCGATGACGATCTTTAAGAATATCGACGCGCTGTCGTGCTGGTGGAAACACGTACTACGCAGATCGAAGCCGTGACATTCGTTTTTGACAAAAAGGCGTCATAAAAAAAATGCCCGCCCACGCACTGCGTATGTATCAGAGGTCTCATACATGCTGGCCGCTTGCGTGCCAGTGTTCGTGTATGACTGGCTTCGTACCATACGTGACTGACTCCTGCATGTTAACATCGAAGCTTTCTTAGTCGCGGCTTTCACTCCTTCCCACCTTGCTTAGGAACTTCAAGCCACTTCGTTCCCATTCCCCTCAACACCATTGCGCGTCACAATTAAGCTCCTCTGTTCCAAGCAGGTGCTGCCCGACAAGCGGAGCTGGCTCAATTTCTTCGTTCTTCATGGGGAACCCTATTCAGTTGGCTAAGTCCCATTCAAGAATGATCCGAAAATGACCGAAACGCGCTCTTTTCATCTTCATCATGTACTTTGCTCCCCACGACACGTGCAGCGATTTCTCCGACGCAGGATGCAATAGCTCTGATGGGCGTGGCAGTGATTGAAAAGAACAGATAGAAAGTAAGGAAAACAAAGATAGAACAAGAAAAAATTATGGGGGGGGGGGTGGAGTGGAAAAATTGTTTAATAAAGAAAAAAAAACAGGAATAAAGGTTAGAAGCTGGTGAGTGGGGCCCCTAGTCTAGAGCTCCACCGTCGTCAGCCGCCCGCCGCGCCTGGTCCAGGAGCGCCACTTGGGCCTGCTTTTCCTCGCGAGCAAGGTCTCCCACTGCTCCATTCTGAATTTTCGTGACGGAATCTGAGGCGCGTTAATTTTGGGTGACCTTAATTCACACTCCTATGTAATGAGAGCAAGGGTTGACTGTCCTCCACATTACGGGCAAAAACTGGCATATGCGGTTGGGTAGAAGGCATGTTCTAAACGCAGGCGCAGATGTGTATGTCCATAGGTGGCGCCACTCATGCGCTTCTGTTACACTTGGCTAAAAGTGAGACGCACAAAATTTCTTCGCGAGACGGGATTCCACCCCGCGTACGCGATCCGATGGCGACCTTCTTACCATTCGACTATCCAGACACGCTGGCACAGCATAGCATTGCCTTGTATAGTACTGTATGGCAAGGAGTTTGGTAGGGGAGTGAAGGTGAGGACAGTTGCGAGGGTGACGTGGAGGGAAAGAAGGAGCTGAGAGATCAAAACGCAGAATATAAAGAATTGTAGAAAGAAGAGAAATAAACAGAGCAGAGAAAAATATTGAAGCGAGATAGAGAGACATAAAGAAAAAAAAGTAAGATAAAGAACGACCGGCTAAGAGAAAGAAAGAGATAGAACAAATAAATGTCACGAACAAACCAGAGCAGCTTGCACAAGGTCACGCAAGACTGGGTCACACCATAGCTGGTGGACACCTCGCTTTCAGTTTTGGCGTGAAGTGCCATAGTCCAGAGTCCCTCACTTGGATTACGGTGGCTATACTTTCTCTCCTAGCTATCTACTTCCCACTCCTTGCTATGCTACGCTTGTTCTAAGCTTTACATTCAAGTCTGTGCATTTCTATAACTTTCTCTCTGTGCCTCATTTGTTTGTCATTCTTTTTAATTTTAAAGGGGCCCTGCTACACTTTCTGAGCATGGTCAGAAAACGCGGCCGATCGGTAGTAGAGGCTTCCAACAACACGCCAGCTAAATATTATAGCGCAGCTCGCGGCGTGGAATTCACAACAAATGATCAAAGTCGGCTAAAAATTGGTTTCTCTTTTCTCGACAAATCACGGAATAAGCCCAAAAATTACTCGTAGTAAGCCCATCCATCAGCCATTGGCTGATTTGAACATGGTGCACTCAGTCGTTACAGAGATTACGGCGGGAAGCCGCGACTTGTCCATGCGTACGCGCACGATCACACTGAAAAGCCGCGCATTCGAAGGACAAAAAAAAGAAACAAGTGCTCACGGTCACGAGGCACGGGTGACGTTTTTCTTTGCGCCTGTTATCCCTCCCCGCTTAGCTTCCAGCGCTTTCGTCAGGACGAGAGAAGAGAGAATGCAATCGCAGCCTGCGACGAATCTTTGTGACTCCACTCGCACTGGACGGATTTTTAAGCTTTTTTGCGCCATTTACTTCGTGACGCAATAAGCTCTTCCAGAGGGTCATTTCATGGTTTCTTGAAAAAGTGTATCGGAGCCCATTTAAGAAGCGAAGCGTCTTATGGTGGAGCTCAATCCGGTGTGCGGCGTGACCACACTTACAGCGCATGCACCTACTTTTCCCTGTCTCCTCCTCTGCGCCCCCCCCCCCCTTGCCTCGCAACCCCGATGCAGGCAGCGTAGCCTACGCTCGCTCCCCCTTCTCTCTCCTTTAGGCATCCCTCCCAGCGACGTTTACAACCCCATTGCGCATGTGCGTCTCCTCCCCCTCTTTTCTCTACTACCCTCCCGCTTTTTCTAGTATCGCAATAGCAACGCAGGCTGCTCGCGCTGCACAACCATTCATTCTCTGGCCACCCCGTAAATATAGGAACTCGATCTTGACCTCCGATGTGTACCTTGGAGGTTATATATAGTGCCGGTGGAAGATTTCTCCTGCGCATTTTGTAACAATAAAAATTCGCAGTGTGCGCGTTCACTAAAAGCGGACTGCGGGTCTTTGTATCCAATAGGAGTCTTCTCTCATTGCCCATTAGCAGCTATTAGAATGTTCCAGTAGGAAACACCCGACCATCACTGCGCGTTTTACGCCTTCCCAGGCTTCTCTCCTGCACCACGCCGCGATGTGTACCAGAGATAACACCGCCAGTGTAAGCGTTGGCTCCCGCTGCTTCACATCTACGCATGGTTCCCTTTACCGGGAGATGGTGTTATTTTTTCTCCTATTATTTCCTTTTTCTCTCTTGCTGTCTATTTAGTAATTTTATCGCTTTTTATCTTGTTAACTTCTCGACCATAACAGCTGTGCCGAGAGTGTTCCAGGAAATTTGGGCAAATTCTAGTACTAACCACACTGACACACAAAACATTAACGAGGGAACACACAGGCGACAAATGCCGATTTCGGACCACTACTGAAAAGAGTTCTCGTAAGACACAGGTAAATCTCGACCACAGAAGCTTCGCTGTAAAAGCACACAAAAACAAAAGGAGAAAGAAATAGAACAAAAGAATAAAGGAAGATAAAATTTGCAAAACTGAGCAACACGGTAATATCCAACAATATTAAGTTGCCCATTAGCTCCGCTGTCTCTTTAGCATTGTGCCACCAAGTAAACTTGAAGCTACGCTAACGTTTTGTTAGTATCCCGGCCCATCGGGGGTAGAATTTTGCGACTGCGGCCCGCTGGCTGAGATAACATTGATGCTCCTGCCAACAAGCGAAGTTGAAATATGCCGCCCCGGTATTATTAACTGGCTGAATCCTAACTGACGGTTTATTTATCTCTTTAACTATTTGCTACGATCGTCCAGAAATCTCAAATGCTGTCTACCGTGCACCACTGTGTTCTCTATTTTAGTGGACCAGTGGCGACTAGTGGGGCTTGCCCAATTTTTGTGGCACTTGCGCTGTGAATAACGAATTTAGGTATCACCTTTCAAAAGGCTGGAGAAGTACCTGTATATCACCTCTACGCTTAATTTAACTTATTTATTGAGAATTTTTTTAACTACCCGGTTTTTGGCCAAACCCGAAGCGTGGGGGTGTGCCACCGTTCAAGGTTCTGCACTACACAACATTTGGACCTTTTCTATGGAGAGGAGGATTTCCTTCTTTCTGGGTTGTTTCACGAGAGCACAAAATCAGACGTCACGGCTTCGGCAGCGCATTTACCGCGGGCTGAAAAACCTTGAGTGAAAAGGTCTATATGGCGTCACTGTCGAAGAGAAAAAAAATCCAATCAAGTGACTAGGAACCACACTATAGCTTTAGGGTATTTGCAACGCTACGGTGGTCTAGTGGCTAAGATACTCGGTTGCTGACCCGCAGGTCGCGGGATCGAATCTCGGCTGCGGCGGCTGCATTTTCGATGGAGGCGAAAATGTTCGAGACTAGTGTACTTAGATTTAGGTGCACGTTAAAGAACCCCATGTGGTCTAAATTTACAGAGCCCCCCACGATGGCGCCTCTCGTATTCAAATCGTGGTTTTGGGACGTAAAACCCGATATATTGCTATTTAAGTATTTGCATAGTTAGCTTTACACTGCTGTTTTGCTCATCGCTTTAGGGGCTTTCGAATCACGAAGGCAGAAGAGCTGAAGGCAGAGCAAAAGTCGAGCCACAATATTTCTTTGTGCATACAGGCTTAACTTGTTCATCCAGACACGTTAACAGCACCAAGACGACAAGACAAACGAGAAAGATAAGGACATGATCTGCTTGTGAATACGGGTCCGTGACCTCTACGACAAACACACTTGACAAGAGGGCGCTAGCTGCCGAAAAAGCAATTACGAACGGTATCCCCTTTATCAGCGGGATCACGAGGACGATATCACAACCTAAACCAGAGATAACAGTATGCAAAAACAAGTGTACCATTAATCAGGCAGGCGTACCCCATCGCGAGCTAACCTCCTTGCGATATACCAACGCAAGGTCCAATGTTAGCTATGAAAGCACGATAGGACTTTTTTTTTTCAACTCTGACATTACAAGAATTCTTGACTGTTTTCGCTTTTAGTACACTTCGTCCTAATAACGCTCAGCGAAAGCCAATGCCGTACGTAAAATGGTTAAAAACATCACATGTTGATGGAGAAAATTGAAGTGACTAACGCTTTGCTTCGACATGAAGACAGTGTAACACTTCAGGAAGGAATGCACAAGATTCGTGTGAAACTAAAGCTCTGGTCATGTTTTCATGTTTTAAACACAGATACAACAAAAAACAAAGGCGGTACTTGTTCGACCTAAAGATGATCTTATAAACAAACATCTGAATCCTATGTACAGTGGTACTAAAATTGAGCTAGTAAATCGTACAAAAATTGCTGAGTCACAATATTTCAGACACTATGATTTGGAACGAACCAGGGGCGTAGCCAGGGGATGGCACACCGGGCACGTGCTCCTCCCTCTATTTTTTTTTTTTTTTGCCATGGCATAGAGAGCGAGAAATGGCCATTTTAAGGGGGTGCCCCTCCCTAAATCAAGGTGGCGAAGCTAAAGAAAATACATCTCTTTTTTTTTTTGCATGTCCTCTCCCTACTATAGTCAAATATAACGTTGCTTAATACGCAAAACAAATAAATCTGCAAAATAAAAACACCAAAAAACAAGCAACTCGAAATATAAATTGCCTTACTATCCTACCCAACTAGCCCCACCGCGGTGGTCTAGTGGCTAAGGCATTCGGCTGATGACCCGCAGGTCGCGAGGTCGAATCCCGGCTGTGGCGGCTGCATTTCCGTTGGAGGCGGAGTTGTTGTAGGCCCGTGTACTCAGATTTGGGTGCACGTTAAAGAACCCCAGGTGGTTGAAATTTCCGCAGCCCTTCACTACGGCATCTCTCATAATCATATGGTGGTTTTGGGACGTTAAACCCCACGTATCAATGAATCAATCAATCCCTCCAATTTGGGGAAGTTGTAGGACTCTAACTGTCATTAAAGTTCTTATTTGAACTTATTTAGAGTACAATGTTGTTCACAACACATGGGTCTACCACAGCCTGTTGCAGACAGTTTTAAATCTGGACACGGCGAGTATTTGTCAGGAGGAATAAATAAGTGTAGTAGTAGTAGAAGTAGTAGAACTCATGTGTTTGCTTTGTTGCATGCTATTCAAGTTACTGTACTGCTGATTGTTGCCACTGCTGTCTAGCACAAAGGTAGCAGCGGGCCCTTGTTAAGCTGCATGTCTCTACGGAGAGAAGCTTCTACCAACAGCTGTCCATCAATGTACCGCCGAAAACTAAAGAGTTATTATTTGTTGTAGTACGTAGCATATAGGCGAATAATGAAAGGATAATATCCTAGGGGTCATCATCGTGATAAAATAGCTTTTCGACAATGCACCGGAAGAAGTTACCTGGTATAACACCAAATACCCCCCCGAGGCTCAGACCCAGCTCGTACAGGTGCGGACCAATAACCGTTGCTATGATATTGGTTTTACTACCAATTTTACACAGTCACGCATGTAGTTTCGTGTTCGCTGAGCACTTACAAAGTGCTCGGCTCCAAGGCGATGCTCGTTTTCGGTTTGTTTGAATACAAGCTATGAGCGAAAGAAAAGAATAGGTCTCGACCTTCATTCAATACCGAAACATCGTTGTTATGAATCGAGGTCGCATATTCACCATTTCGACGCCACGACATCTGCTGCTCTCGGCACGAAGGGCGGGTGTACTTCGTTTGAGAGGTATAGAAATCGACAGTATATACTATGCGCATCTGACAGCACCGTACAGTAAATTTTCACAGATAGTCCAAACCGAGAGCTCGAGCAGATAAATGTGCTAACTTGGATCGTAGGTAGCAAACTCAACATTCGCAAATATGTCCACGCAAGTATACTGCCAGCACGAAAGGAGCGTATCGGCGCGTCAGTCGGGAGTGCAAAATAAGAGGCATTCGATTGCAAAATAATATACTGGTAACCATGTGAAATACACCGCTAGTATGTTTATTGTAGTGCGTGAAGGTCTACACTACAAGGGAAACACTAATACACAACAGAATAATCAGTTCAAACGGGAGTTCATATACACCGCTGGACAAGTCATTATAGGTGTAATACCCGAGAGGTAACCGAAATATAGCGCTTTAACACATCATGACATTGCAACACGAAGACACACAGTTAACAAATGCTCATGTATGCAAATTGGGCTGTTCAACCTGTCGATCATTGGCCAACACTCGACGGTACCAGCGTGGCACCGCCTACTTCTTCACACCTACGTAGGAGCATGTCTTGCCAGCTTTCTTCAGAACTCCGAGAAGTTCCTCAGAAGTCAGCGACGAATCTACGTACACCCGCTGATCCTTCAAATCGACGTCAACCTTGTTCACGCCTTGGCCTGCGGATATAAATTCAAGGCGATGGTTTAGAAGCTTTCGTTTTGCCCGCAAGTGAAGCACACCATTTACCGGATCTACTTTTCTTTTTTTTTCTTGTGGTATAATTAATGCACGTGTTTACCTTGCAACTTCCCGAGGACTCGCTGCACGGCGCCAGAGCAACCCTCGCAGGTCATTTCCACTTTGAATTCGTGCACCTACACGGGAAAAGAAAAAAAAAAACGAGATCGCGGAGTTTGCGACGTATGGTGACGTAGGGGAAATTTGGAAATTCCGCGACCAAACGCCGCGCGCCGACTACTGGCGCAGGGCGAACGTAGCATATCCGAACATGGAAACAAAAAGACCAGGGCGGGAGCAACCGCAGCTACATAGCGGCGAGTGTATGTACAGTTACACCATGCGCATACCGCCGGTCACAGTCGAAGAAAAAATCATACGCAAGAAATACGGAGTGTCGACTACATATGCCCATCAGTAGCTATTATTCAAAGAGCACGCGTAAATGAAATTGGGCTCGGGGGTTCCAACGATGGACAAGTGATATCTACATACACATACGCGGCACCATTAAGCGGACGCAAATTCCGAAAGGCCAGTTCGAAACAGGCGGTTGCGGAACGTGCAAGCAGGCGCGTGAATGACCGGCACCTCACCGAACTCGCCGATGGCACAACACAGTCTTCACGCGACGAAATTACGAATGTTACACTTGATATTCAGAAGTATGCGTACCTGAGAAGCCATCTTCTATGAACGAAGCAGCTGACAAGCCAGCCGGCAAAGCTGAGAAGCGGCGACGACGACGCAATGCAAAGAAAACAAAACAAATCATTGCTCTGCCATTGTTGCTTGCACAGTATTGAAACTACGTCAAACACAGCGCGTAAGCGCCTCAAACATCGTAGGTGCTTTCAATACCTTTTCGAATGGCAGCAAAAATATTCATACCTTATAGGCAGCTTTTTTTTATTTATGCTGCAAACACTACGAGATTTACAACGCCATATCGCAACATAAAACAATCTTGGTGCGAGATGCATGATATGCACGCACTTGCATTAGATGAAACTAGTAGGTGTTCTGTGTGAACGTAGCGTGGACGGTAAAATGTCGATCCCGTCGTTCTCAATAATTGATCAGCTAAACCTTGAACAAAGTTGGGTACACAAGGAGGTGGGGGGGGGGGGGGGTGGTTGAACTACCCCATTTTTTTTTAATTCAGGGTTATGACCATGCAAGTTTTTTTTTGTTTTTTTTTTACTACGCTGGCGGCCGAGGACCCCCGGGTTGTTGTATTGCAAGGTCTCTTTACTTTGCCACTATTACCAGCAAAAAGTTCGGGACGTTATGTAAACACTTTCATGAAGAACGTCGCCGACCGTTTCATTTTTGCGTCTAATGCGACAAGTGCTTTCTTTCAGAATCGACCAACGGGAAAACGTGGAGGGCCTGCGGTCAAGCTTCCCTTAGTGAAAAGTTCTGCCCATACCTATGATTGTAAATGTACAGCGTGGGTTGAGAGTTCTTAAGCGTCACCAGAAATAGAAAAAAATAAATTGACGGCAGACATTGCCGGTCAGACGTCACTGTGCACCTTCACAACTGCTCGTTCTATTATTTAACCATACTTTCTCAATCAACCATCACACCAATAGAAATGCAAGCACTGAGACATAGCGTCTACATCAGCTAAGTGAGCCAAACTTACCTTCAGGAGGCTCGGCAAGTGTGAATGGGCCTTGGACGAGCTCCGAGCTCGAATGACGCGCAAGCGAGCCTCGAAACCCGAAACAGCTGAGGGAAGTGGACGCGGCGAGTCCGGCGCCCTCTCTGACTCAGCCCAATGCGACTCGCTTGCCCAACTCTCTGCAACGCGAGCACCACGCGCTGCGCAAGGATAAGGAAGTTGCGGCAGCGGCGGGCGCATTCCTTACATGCAAAACACAGTTTGCGCAATGCACGATCCACATTCGTCAATAACAAAGTTCATCCGCACCAACCAGTGGCTCTTTCTTCCCCGCCCGGAAATTATCGATTCAGATCTTCGCTTTTACTTTATTCGGGTCGCCTTATATTCAATCAGCGAATGATCGCTCTTACAATCACTTATTTACGTGGGTCAGTGAGTCAGTGGGATTATAGGAAGATTTGCAAGGGCGTAGCCAGACTAGCTTTTTGGGGGAGGCGTGAAGGTGGTCCGACCCCCGTCCACCCTCTATTTATATCTGTGCGCGCGTTTGTATTATAGTCGTATATTTAGACATACAAGATTCAATCTGCATACCAGAGCAAACGATAAGAAAGGACCGAACGCTCTGTGTTCCATTCATATTTATTTATTTATTTATTTATTTATTTATTTATTTATTTATTTATTTATTGTACCCTCAAGGCCCGAGGGCATTACAGAGGGGAGTGGTGAACGGAAAGTTATACAAACTCGGGTAGTAAATAACAGAACAAGAACGTAATACAACAGTGCAATAAAACAAACGACTAGAAATAGCAGTACATACAATGTAGCAAAGAAATGCTTTGCAATAATATTAAAAACAAACACAGTAACATGGCATAAATTCCTGTTTACACAACTTTACAACAATAGTTAAGTGCCATGAATTCCAAGTTAAACAATGTTAGCTATGGCCTTTCGAAAAAGTTTATTATCAATAATGGTGACTATGTCATTGGAAAGGTGGTTCCATTGTCGAGATGTTCTGGGAAAAATGAATGATTAAAGGTGTTGGTGTTTCCTGCTTGAGTTCCGACTTTTTAAGCGATGGTCTACACAGTGCGATAACTATAATGTGGCTGTGAAATGAAGTTATTATGAAGAAATGGGTGATGGTATATCTTATGAAACAGAGTCAAGCGAGCTATTTTTCTCCGTGATGCTAGTGATGGAAGACATAGGTTAGCTTTCATTGAAGATATGCTGGAAGTGAGGTTATAATTGGAATAAGTGAAACAAACAGAATTGTTTTGAATGAGTTCTAGAGAGAAGATGAGGTTTTCTTTGTGTGAGTCCCCCACTGCTGTGGCGTATTCTAGTTTTGGGCGCACTAATGACTGATAAAGTAGTGATTTCATGGATGACGGGACGTTAGAAAATTTGTGACGTAAGTAACCAAGCGTGCTGTTAGCTCTACTGGTTATGTATTCAATATGAAGAGACCAGGTTAAGGTTTGAAGTTATATGAACGTCTAAGTATTTATATGAATTCAAAGGATCTAAGTGGATATCATTGATATGGTAGAACGGAAGGGTGGTAGAATTTCCATGAACACGTAATATTTTACATTTCTTAATATTTAGTAGCATTCGCCAGGTATTACACCAATCACTTATAAGGTTTAGGTCTGATTGAAGAGCATCCGAATCGTCAGTACTGATTATTTCACCGTAAATTACGCTATCATCAGCAAATAAGTGAACATGAGATAACATATGTCCCCTCTCATCGTTGCCTTCTCGTAATCTACGAAGGATAGCCTTCGTACATTACGAGAAGGCATTTGATTCAGTAGAAATATCAGCCGTCATGCAGAGACTGCGGAATCAGGGCGTCGATGAAGTACATATAAACATCCTGGAAGAAATCTACAGGGGATTAACTGCTACCATAGTGCTTCATAAGGAAAGCAACAGAATACCAATAAAGAAGGGTGTAAGGCAGGGGGACACAATCTCCCCAATGCTGTTTACCACGTGCTTACAGGAGGTTTTCATAAGCCTAGAATGGGAAAAGTTAGGGATGAGAGTTAATGGAGAGTACCTTAGTAACGTGCGCTTTGCCGATGACATTGCATTGCTGAGTAACTCAGGGGACAAATTGCAACTCATGACTACGGAGTTTTGTTGATTACGGACAAAATACTCGGAGTAGTATGCGAAATTACTAGTTTTTTTTAAATAAAATTTTGAAACAATGTTTCTGTGATTTTTAACACGGTGGCATCTGAGAAGAAAATGGTTTATATTTTCAGGTTCATTACAGCTTGATCACAGAGGGGATGGCACCAGACCAGACCTGTTTAAGTAGAAATTAAGAGGTGGAACATGGCAACGTAATTTTGTTATGGAAACTTCCAGTTTACGCATAAGACACCATTTATTATTCTATGCGAAGTGCAGGTGCGAGAAATCTGGATTCGTATCGTAATCTTTGACGTCCTCAAAAAGGAAAAGTTTTCTTAACCTCGCTGCTGTTACGTAAGCTGTAAGAAGCACGATTGGCACAATCGAAAAATCATGAGATGCTCGCGCGAGTGAGTCGGCCATCTCATTTATAAGCATACTACGATGGCCTGGCACCCATATAATTCGCACTAGAGGAATGTTTGCTGGGATTAATGATTTAATGTATCTAGTACTACCGATGTGAACGACGATGATAAATATGAACACTGGGATAACGAGTCAGTCACTATCACAGCTGTCGAATAAGTCGCAAGAAGATTTCAAAGAGCTAGTATAACGGCCGTTAATTCTGCTTCAAATATGGGTGTATAATCTGGAGGGCGTAATGAAAAAGACCCGAATAATGAAAGAGAAAAAATACCCACATTTTTATCGACACTGATAGATGCATCCGTTGCAATTACTATATTAGTACCTAATTGAGACAGGTGTTCTAATAAGCCAATCAAATACTTAGAGGGCAAGTGTTTAGCATTCGTTGGAAAGATATTGTCAAATTTGCACCTGGGTGATTGGTTTGTCAGATCGTATTGCCTCGAATATATTAGCATTCAAAGCATCTAGAAGTGTTTGAACAAACCGCGCTTGGGGTTTGTGTACACGGGACAAATGCTCATTGAAAAAGATACCGGGCTCGGCAAAGAATGCGAACTTCCGCCTTTTTAAAGTTGATTCAGAAAATTTTAAATAGGTTTTAACTGTTAAAATACGAAATCTGCAAGCAAGAGTGGGTATCCGAGCTTCTTGACACAAAACGTTGTTGGTTGTGAATTTTGGCACTCCTAAACAACCTCGAAGAACTTTCCGCTCTAAGAGAACCGGGGGGGGGGGGGGGGTTATTTTGTATGCTGGTCCACCAGAGAGTAGTACAAATACGAATTTAAGAATCGGACGAACATACATGCAGTAAATCATGATCAGCGTATCACTGCGAAGGCCAGAACAGCAGGCCAAGCCAACCTATCATCCCAACAGCGCGTGTAGCCTTATAATTTCAATATGTTTAATGTGATCACGCCAGCTCCGTTTCTGATCGCACAATACACCCAGATATTTTATACAGTCAACTTGGGAACTATTGGGGTACATTCTCCTTTTCAATCGTGTTGCGGTTTGCCCCCCACGCCTATTTTTGCTTGCTCCGTATTTAACGCCTCTTGGAAATGGATCTATTCTACGTTTATGTGACTATTTGCGACATTTATAGGATAATAAATTGTTCCAATAATAACATCTGGGGCTTCATCTGCCAGAACCATGGTATGCTTATGAGACAAGCCGTAGTGGAGAGCTGCGCAAATTTCGACCACCTGAATCTCGGCACACGGAGCCCAATGGCATTTCGTCTCCATCGAAATGTGACCACCGGGCCCGGGATCGAACCCACGACTTTCGTATCAGGATCCGAGCACCGTAATAACTGTATTGCCGTGGCGGTAATGTTTACTTATTCTGCACGTGTCCTAAGAGCTCAGAGCGCAATAGATAGATAGTTAACGTTATTCGGGTCCGGAAGAATCTTCACCCCGTTTTTATAGGGGCAAGACTGCGGGCCGCTCCCACATTGGGACAGGGAGGCCAAGCCTCACCGCCGCATCGTGGGCCTTCTGGACAGCCCGGAGTTGGTCAAATCAGTCGTGGCTCGTGAGGAAAGCAGGGAAGGCTTCCTCCGTCAAGCCGTGGATTGTGTGGTGCTGCAAAGAGGGGCACGCCCAGAGCATGCGCTTAAAGTCGCTAACCGCCCCACAGTCTGGACACAGAGGGGAGACCTCTGTGTACCTACTGAAGACGGATAGTGTGGGATACGACTTTGTCTGCAGAAGCCCGAAAGTCGTGGCCTGGGGCCTCGTAAGATTTCGATGTGACAAGGGGAAAGCCCTGCGGCTCATCTGGTAGTGGCTAAAAATTAAAATAAAGACCATGTGCATTGCTTCAATGATCCTTTTTATATTTCTTCAATTACAGCACAAAGGAGAGTATTTACAGAAACAACTGGTCAGTTGGTGAAAAGTCATCGGGTCAGCTGAAGAACACCTCCCCCTTCCCCCTTCCTCTCCATCTTTTACAGTGTGTCATGGCGGCATCGCTACCACGGAGCGCACGGGGGCTCGCAGGACTGAAGGTACGCGTCGAATTCGCCCGTTGACGGACGCATCAGCGCGGCGTACACGGTCAGCTGAAATGAAATCGACAGTTTATAGGGTATCAGTGAGCGGAGTGCACATATGGGACGTCAACACAAGGCACGAGGAAAAGTGGCATTCTTACCATATTGATCACAGGCTTTGTGCCCAAGACGTCGAAGAGCCCACTGAAACCAAGGCCCTGCGGAAAAGAATGGCAATTCTTGCGAACGCTGTCATACCTGAGAACTGCTTTGGATGTGCTGCACCCTCAAATTCGCTGCTCGTATCAGAACCAAGTCGGTCGATTCATCAGCTGCTTGTAACAGCTATACAATGCCATGAGGGACGCTGAAGTGGGGGGCTTCGGTTAATTTCGACCCCCTGAGCTTCTTTAACGTGCACTGACAGTGAACTTTAGGCGGCTCCATAGCATTTAGCCCCCGTCAAAATGCAGTGGTAGCGTCTTCGGGGTTAGCAGCCGAGCACGCTAACCAATGAGCCACGGCGACAGACACAGAATAAATTTATTCAATACATATATGCACCAGTCTTTTTTACGATTGTATTAGGTCGCGTTTTCGCTCGCATGGAACATACGAACACCACGAACACCTTTCCATCTCTACAGAAAGCATCGCAAGCACCTGCACCTCTCCTTTCCCGTGGAGGTGCTCGTGTTATTAAGGTGAACGCCTATAGGTGTCCTAATCGAGCACGACTAGTGAACGTTGAAGTCAACACCTGTGGTGTTGACTCCAATGGTGTAAAAAAAAAGAAATATTTACGTTGCCATATGATGCAATCGTGACATCATGGACCAAACTAACGTCATGATGACGTCACTCAACGTACCATCACACGATAATCTGATTACGTGATGTCGATTAGCCATATATAGAAGATCCTGCGGACGGTTCAGGTGCAGTACGCTCGCAATGCCTCAGATCACGGAGGAAGTACAGAACCACGCTCAGTGCGGATAGCTTTCGGGGCAGGAGACCAACAGAAACGACTGAGAAGGAAAAGAAAAAAGTTGGCTTTCACCTTCGCGTCATCTTGGGTGAGTGAATCAGAGACCCCGGGAGTTATTTTCTTGTTCTTTCAGAACAAAGCATATGCTTCACACGCACGATATCCTGTAGAGTTCCAGAGCTGCTGTCCTTGTTGCAACACCGTGTTGCCCCTTTCCTCCCCAACCCTTCAGCAGCCCACACCCCTGCTGTCAGCCTGTTTGACAGATGCTCCGCAGCCCCCTGCGAGCACGTGCATGCCCGTACGCACCTGTTGGGTAAGGTTCCTCATGCAGTGCATACCAGGACCACGCCGGTCGTCGTACGATGGCGGGGCCTTCCAGTGGTCATAGTTGGTCTGCAGAACGAACCACTTGTCTGTCGCGTCCGCCAGCGTGTACACGTCTGCCTCGTGGCTGTTCCTGTCACGCGTGATGATGGCGCCCTGTCGACAAAAAATATGCACGTGTGAATACATGTCCTCGCAGGAACGCCGAGCACAGCATTCGGAAGTACGGCTGCAACTTCTTTGTGTGGTGACGACACAAGGGTATGCCGACTGTCTAAGTAAAGCCTCCCATTTTTTTCTAACCTGAACTCTCGAGCATCGACTGCCCAGTGGATAAGCGATATAGTATAACAAAAGAGTTGGTCATCCATGAAATTAGCTTGTATTAGCAAGGTAAACACCATACAGAGGTAAAGAGACGGGTGGGGTGAATCCCGACGGTTTATCACTGCTTCTCTCTGTTACTCGTGACGGCTGTCTAGAAATATTAGTGTTTGCGGCTCATCTGTCCCTTTTTTACTCTAGGACCAGCGGTGAGTAGCGATCGAGATTCGTCCAGTTCCTGTGGTACGTGTCATTCATGGTGAGAATGATTTCTGGGCCACGACAGGTCATTTTACGCCGAGCTAGAACCACTGCGCTTTCAAAAATGAAAACTACGAAAATCAAGGCACTGGGCAAAACAGAGGGTACGCCTTAACAACTATACAGTCGCTGGTTTTGTCCCACGCGTTGATTTCCGTAGTGTTTTTTTTTCTTCGCTTCATGCATGAACCAACTGGCTCATCACTTTACGCTTCTAAATATCTGCCAAGAAGCCTACACAATCAGTACGAAGGCAGTCGACCAAAGATCACTCATACCTCGCCTGGTTGGGTGCCTGCTAGGATGAAGTAGACAGGAGCAATCAGCTTGGTAGTGGAAAGCATCGTCTTGGCCGCCTCGTAGCTGGTCTCGTTCTGCATCAGCTGTCTGGTAAGGAAGCCCACCCAATGCTGGCTATGGTCACCGAGAATCCATTCGAGCAACCCTGTAATGGACGCCCACGCGCATTTTTGTATACTACGGCGGTAGTAAACTGCACGTCATATACTTGTTCCGCGCAGAAATAGAGAAATGTAGTATACATCAGTTATACACAGTCGTCCAACTATGCATATACAAATGAATACTGCCTGTATGCTGCAGGCTGACAATTTGAGAATCACTGGCTTGGTCAAAAGTGAACGCAAGCTTCGAATTACCTGTGCACAGAACACTACTTTGTAAAAGGGACACTGCTTTGACACAACTCTATAAGAGTAAGTAAGTACTATATTATCGTCATTACTGTTATTGACCCTAACCATACGCGAAATCGGTGCTATCGGCAATCCACATCCCAGAGGCATACCTCGAGCCTCCTCGGGAAAAAAAAACGCACATCTGCAACTCGTACGAGGCATATTTACAACTTCACGTCGCTCAACACGAAGCAACAACGCCGTTGGGGCATGCAACATTCTGACTCATTCGGCGATATAATTAGCGAAACTCACCAATAAATCCTCCATTCAGGTTGAACCGTTCGTTGACTGTCATAGAGAACGCTCCCTGCAAACGCAGAATAAAGGGACACATATGGACTACACATTAAACTCCTGTACTTCAGAATAATAATGTCTGAAGTTTTACTTGCCAAAACCAAGATATGGTTGCGAGGCAACGCCGTAGTAGTGGGCACAGGAAATATCAAGTACCTTGTGTCATTTAACATACGCAGACGTCGCATAGTACGTAGGGCCTCTAATGTTCCGCCTGCATCGAAATGCGACCGCCGCGACCGGGGTCGAACCCGCGACCTTCGAGTCAGCATCACCGTAACCGCTACACCACCGCGGCGGACAAATTCCTGCCATGGCATAAGCCGAACAAGTTACAGTGCGCGTCTTAAATGTTCTACGCGCCAAAATGGCGATATGATTATCAGGCATGCCGTCGAGGAGGACAGTTCGTGGAAAACACACCAGACGCCCATCACTGAAGGATATCTGTTGGCAACTGTCTGTTTGGCTACTTATTTAGCCACGTGCATATAAACTAAGTGTCTGTATAGTTAAAAAAGCAACGTCCCAGTCTGTCTTTCCTTTGTACCTTGTTCTCAGTTTCGTTGTTAGTTCAACGTACATATGAATAAGTGTCGTACCCAGGATTGTTTTTTTTTTTTTCTCGAGGTGGACTTATGCGCAGAACGGCTACTTTTGGCTACTGATGGTCGATGTGAAGGCGTGTATGTACATACTTCAGCGATTCCCGGAGTTTTAAAGCAAGAAAAATTTCGGATAGTGTCAGAACCACCTGAATTGTCACTATATAGTTATAGCCCTGAATAAGTGTACATAGGCTTCTATAGCGTGTCGCCTCCACCAAAATGCAATTGCCGCGGTACGTAGCGAATGGAAAATCTTGAATCACGGCATGCAAAAAAAAACAGTAACGCTGAAAATGTTTTCTTTGTTTAAGTGCACACTGCGCATACCTGCTTCACGCCGGTCAAGATACCCAAGTATCCCGCGAAGGTGACGGCCTTGAACACCGTCTTTTGGGACCTCTGGAAATCGAGTTTAATGACCGTCGGCCTCAATACTTCGGTCATGGCCCACGTGTGGTTTTGTGGGTCCCATCTGCAAAAACAAGTATGCGAGAGCGTTCAAAACTCCCGACATTAACTTCACGGCGCGGAGACCTATAGACGGGCCTCGAAGCAGTCATGTTCGATGTCCATGAATAAGGTATACTCGCCCAAGAAATAGCCCGAAATCCATGTTCCGCGCGTGGTATATTTCACCTAAAAGAGGAAAAAAAAAGACATCACGAAAATTCACTTGCAAACGTGGTTTGTAAGTGGAAAACAGGCATCCAAAAAAGTTTGCCTCACGCCTTCATCACATGAACGACCTCTCACTGTCTCACAATATTTATAAACATTCAGGAGCGCACGTTACCACTTACGCAGTATGCAGCCGATGCGCCTGCACGATGTCGAATCCGTACACCTAGAATTTCTATTTAAATTTTGTATCTGTATTGTGCGCCGGAAATGAAAAAATACATCTGTTTTCTTTTTTTTCTATATAACACATTGTTACTATATCTATACAGCTGACGTCACTGCAATGCCGAAAAAAAATTTCTTCGAGGCTTGCGCTTACTGCGTTCGAAAGTTTTCACTCTTCTAAGGTGCGTTGAACGCCAATATTTCTTCTGTTTTTTTTTCATTCACACATTCCCAAGCTATTGCTAAACTAAGCAAACGATGGCAGATTTCTTTTCACCGAGTATTGAAATTAGGAAATTAGGTGAGAAGCGGATCCATCACAGTGGCGTGGCCAGTTATTTTTTTTAAGCCCTACTTTTTGCATGCTATCTATCGGCATTGTTCATTACGCATTAGCACATACATACATTTTTTTCCGAGCGGGGGAGGGAACGGCATTTACTGAAGTTGACTATTTGAGCATAGCATCTGTTTTCAATGTTTTTGGTAAAACCCTCCTCCAAAATTGTGGAGGTGGGGGGGGGGGGTGCCCTAAAGACATCCCCCTAACCACGGGCCTGCAGTGAGGTACCGTATATCCATATCTAGGCAATAATTTTCGGTAGGTGTGAAAGGAAAAAAAAATGTTAACAAGCTCATTACGGCCCATGAACTGACCTCTTAATATCTGGCCATCTAGAGGGCCCCAAAAAGAGGGCGGCGACGGTTCACCTGACCGTCCCCGAGTGGGCCTAGCCAGGTGACGTTGAGTTAACTCGCGTCTATTGTGGACCTAGTAAAGTTGTTTCACTCAATCAGTCTGATAGCATTTTGAACTGATAAGCACCACTGCTGGCGTTCACTATATACCACAAGTGTAACCTTGTAACATCTGCTTTACAGCGCGTCTGGCAAAGAAAAAAAATAAACCTCAACTTACCATTCGAATCCTGAGCCACAATAGAAGTGCATACGGTGAAGAATTCGTAGAACACGTTGTACAGCACAACTTCGCCTTTGAACAAATGCAAAAAAAATGTTAGTGGTTTTTCAAGATCCCTATGATCATGGTTATAACAAGAAATGACGGCCGACTGTGCCAATTAAGCTTACCTAAGGGAAGACCTGATATTTCCGAGAGGGACTTCATCTCCTCGGTGAATTCCCAGGGAAGAGTGTTGAGAAGTTTTGGCTGAATAGGAAAAAGAAACAAATTGAACGCTTATTTGTAGTATTAACTCAGTTGTGTGATTATCGTGAGGTTTCAATACCATGGCCGAGTCAATCAGTTTCAGAACTCTCTCTCCCAGAATGTCCTCAGTCAGATTCTTCAACGCCTCGTGCATTTTGTACACCTGAAATGGCAACGATTGTAATTAAATTTAAATTATGTGCTTTAAACGTGCTATAGCGAGAAACTTCGCGGTCTCTGAGAACCGCCTTATAGTGTCACGTCGCCGAAATATTTTCGATCAGCCCCACCGCACCCATTACCGCCAGGCATCCTGAATAAAGTTTTCACTTATTTCAGCACGGTCGAAAACTGACCAGTGGCAGCTTGCTCAAAACTTGGCACCCTTGTGAAACCACTAGTGTGAGACCACAAATTACGTTCTGCGAAGAGTTCTCTGATCGTAATTTGTGGTCTCGTCAAGTCAGACAGTTCGCAATACACATCTAAAATAGTGGATGACAATAGCAATTTCACAATTTATTCCTGCACACCAGTACAAGTACGCTTACCAACTCATTGCGAATCTCATTCAAATTCGTAAGATTATCTGGTGTTTTACATCCCAAAACAATGATATGATTATGAGAGATGCCGTAGTGGAGGGCTTGTTATGACCGGCGCCAGAGCCGACGGGGTAGTGGCACTCTTTTAATCCTCAAACAAGTAGCCGACCGGCCGGCTGCCTATGCCCGCCAGGTATTGTCCCTGCTAGCCGGAGGGTGAGACGTCATGTCGCCACGACACCGTAAGCCGTTCGAGAGAGGACAGCAAATACAGCAACTTCCTCAGAAGAGACCGCGGCGGCCACCGCGAGTCGCCCCACTAATTGGGCGAACAGATCGGCGGACCCTTTGATGTATGCTGTCAGGAGCTTGGGACCCCTCGACCAGCGGCACGGACACGACGAGGAAGAGCCCCGCTGGCGCCACCTTGCAGTGCAGCGATCACGACTCAATATTGGACGTTCACGTGGGTGGTGCATGCTCGCATCCCTCGCCTGTTGTGTGTGTGTGTGGGCGATTGTTGTTCCACTCAAGGAGGAGGAGCCCCAAAGGGCTTAAAACGACGCCGCAGAGTGCTGGACGTCGCTCTGAACCACGTAACGGTTCAACCACCACGTTCGTGGTTTGTGAACTCCTAACCTATGCTGTAAATAAGTGTAAATAGTGCCATAAACCTGTTTGTTTTTCGTATCCTCATCATGTCAGCGTTTGTTTCCTCCACCCGAAGTTACACCACGCTACCACAAAAGACCGGGTAGACCCCGGTCCACAACAACTGGTGATCAGCGCTGGGATTCGAAGCGACAACTGGTAAACAGTGCTGAGATCCGCAACAACTAGAGTACAGCGCTGGGATCCTCAACAGGCTACACAAAGTTTGACCATCTGATGTTCTCTGACGCACACTGCCATCGCACAATCCATTGACCTCTACCATACCGCCTCTATGGAAATGCGGCCGCAGCTGCCGGGATCAAACCCGCGACCTTCGGGTGAACAGTTGACAATCATAACCACTGTCGTGCCTTTTACTCGTTCAATTCTTCAGGAGATGCATTACGCACAACGAAGCATAGGGTCACCACTCAACCTAATGCTCACGGGACTGCCTTCGACTGAAGGCTGTTTAGAAATACGAAAATATTGGTTAATTTTTCCACATTTCACACTTTGTTACTATTGTTCTGCAGCGCCTAGAGTTCAACTGCATATGACCTACCTTTATGAGGATGCATTAGCTGTAGACAGTCCCATCTTATGTCACGTCAAGAAAATAAGACTTCAAGGAAGTAAAACAGGCGGTGTTCAATACTACCCAAGCTCTTAATCATGCAGTAACGTGTGGAAACTAAGCCACGGCTATTTTGTGAGCGACAATCTTCTGAGTTGTCAAATTTTCACATGCTCGTATTCATAATTGTGTTCCATGTCCGGGCACCTCACAGTAATGTATGGGTTTTTGTTTACACGGCTATGTATTGGAAATCTCTTCCCCCTCAGTGTGTCCCACTTTTTGCCAGTAGGAAGGTGGTCAACAACGCTAGCAGGAAGGTGGAACGAAGAGCCACGCACACTTCATACGATACAGTAAATGAAATTGGGCTTTTTCACTAGCACTATTACACCAGCAAAACATTTTTTCGCTCTAAACTATTCAAACATTTTCATCAAGTTGACTTATGGCTATAACGCCGTTGCGTTAAACGCTTTATTCTACTGGAGAAGGAGTTCGAAACTATACACATTTGATAAGAGCAGCCGCTATCTAAAGCCAACGTTTTCTGCGATTTCGTGCAACCCAAAATATCTGACACGCGAGTTTGACAGCGATGGCTGCTGAACCTTATTACGGCCGGTCCTCGGGTCACCTCTTGAGACTTCTGTCTCACGACATACTTAGACCACAGGGGCGTAGACAGGGGTCTGACTACACCACTGTTAAACCAAGTAATTGGTAGCACCAGAAAGCTGTAGTACGATTAACAGTTCAATGCACTGAACTGCAAATAGCGCTTCGTTATCAGTAAATAAGACCGTGTCACAAAGTCATCAAAGGACTATTTGGTCTTGAGAAGACGTGAATTCCCCTTCAGTAGGTACCGTCTGCGGGCTGCACCCACAATGGCGCCGGTAGGTTCAGGCTCTCGGCAAATTCGCGGGTTCTCTGAACAGCCCTGAGCTGTTGGTCCTTTGCGAAGCTTGTGATGAGCTGGAGCCCGTCTTCCTCCGTCGAGGGAGACCCCGAGTCCCCCTCGCAAGTCGTGAGACTGCCACAGCATGTGTTACAGTGTGCACCCCGGATGACCACAGCGCGGACAGCGTAGGCCTACTCTTTCTACGAGTTTTGAGCATATAAAAGCGTGTGCGGGCTCGAGTTACTCATCACCGCCGATGTTTCGCTCTTGAACGACCGCACCATGAGTGTATGCAAAAGAGTGGCTACTTGTGCTGGTTCGTATGGCAATATTCTAGAAGAAATTACTTTCAGTATATTTTAGCGCAGGGTATATATGCGCTCTGTCCTATCTGACTTGATCTCTGAGACGTTCTGAGGACGAAGAAAAAATACATGTATATTCTTAGAATGAGTGTATGCTGTTCGAAAGGATTACCTCGGCTTTCTTGGCTTTTGCGACTTCGATCCATCTTTCGCTTGGTGGCAAATCCAGGTTTATGACGAAGGACGGCACGACGGAACTGCAATATACGGATAAGATAGCCCAATTTTCCGTTTCATGCATGTGCCTGCGCGAGCGTCAGCTGTAACGTCTTTGTCTGTTTTGTTTTCATTTAGCGAGAAAGCGTAAACATCAATTAAAAAAAACAAGAATAAGAAAAAACGTGAAGCAATAAATTGACTAACATGCCGCACACTCTCACACACATAATATATATATATATATATATATATATATATATATATATATATATATATATATATATATATATATATATATATACTTTCAGAATTCATGATGAGCGAACTCAGGGTGTCCCGAGACGCTAACACATACACAGTTTGAAGAGTATATTGATTTTGATTGGTTTTACCATATATACGAACAAAGATTTCCGGTACAAACATGTGATTTTCCATACGGCAGCGGGCTGAGAAAAACGCTTGGCTGACTGTTAACCTTCTCGCTGTTGTATTTCCGTATCAAAAAAAAAAAAGATGATATCAGTGGTTTGAAGGAACTGATTGACGGCAAAATAGGAGCGCAGTTGAATATGCACATGCACGTACACTTAACGCCACTTAATGCTAACACGTTAGTCATGAGTGTTTTGTCTTTGCTTTGGTTTCATAATAAAGTGCCATGAATGGCCTGCTGCCTTGAAATGGTCATGCAGTATGCATAACTTCTCCCTGCTCAAGGATATATATATATATATATATATATATATATATAGTGCACTTACCTATTAAGTGGCACCAAACCATGTTCACACTTGACATGCTGCAACAAGGAAAGCGTCACAAAACAAGATCAGAGACAGCAAACAACTTTGACGCAGGAGTTATTCTTGGTAATCGATTTATGACATACTGGGGCATGATTAATTGCAGTTCTGATTTTTTTTGTTTAAGTAGGTGATCACAGAAGATAGGACAGCACTGTAGGGCAGGGCACGACAACACGTGGCCCGCTGTGCAGTATGCCCCTGCTCAACGTCCGATTCCGCCTTTTCCACCCTTCCCCAACTAACCTACAAATACCTGCCGACTAAGCGATAAATCATCTTCACGACTATCCGAGTCTGCCGGTGAGCAAGCTTGATGCGAACATTTTTGCGATATGGCTGAGAACTGGAAGGCGTGTTTTTCTTATATTCGATTTTATGTACAAATTGCAACCTTGGGACACATGTGGAAAATATACATGATTTCTACTCCACTTTTGAATACAACTATTGTTAAGTTCACTAAACTTTTTTATTTGCCTGCAAACACCCCCCTCCCCTTCCCGCCCCCTTTTTTTCTGCTTTGCCGTGTGGCCCCCAGCCATACATAGGTTTCATGAAACTCTGCCCTCCCCCTCAAAAGGTTGCCGACCCCGTTGAAGAGGGTCAGAGTAGGACGTGACGTCTTCAAACGAGTCAGTCTCCGAGTAGAAGCACGCTTGCGTGTCGGTTCGCATTTAGCTTTTACCGGGATACGGTTAACACGCAAGCTCGTTGCCTGCTCTGCGGCAGCTGCATACAGCACCATCAACCGACAGTTGGATGACGATGATGATTTGTGGCTTTGCCCTTTGTAACGGGTGAACAGATATATGTTGTGTTCCAGCTTAGGTATATAAAGAAAAAAACAAAAACAAAAGATCAAAAGCACAAAGAGGAGTTCACTTTTGTCACCACTTCCACCACTGTTGGGGCCTTGTCTTTGTAGTGGAAACTGCTTTTGCATTCCTGTCCGCCAAGGACAGCTGGACGGATGGATGGATGGACGGATGAATGTATGGATAAGGCTGTACCCTTTACATCGGGCGGTGGCTAGCGCCACCAAGCCGTAATACTTAATGAACCAAAAACTTGATTTTTTTTCCCTTAAATAGTGAGGTTGAGGATTCGTACTTTGCAGCGAAGGGTTCAATTTTCACTCGTGCCTTGACTTTAGCCACCAATCAGATAACCTTCTTCTAGTTAATTGTACCCGCTTAAAGTCTATTTTGCCCTCACTGTCCCTAAACCCCAGTGCTTTGAAAAACTCTGCGCCATCAACCTGAACTACAGGGTGAATCCCTTTACAGATCATTATCAAGTGTTCGGCAGTTTCTTCTTCCTCTCCACACGCACTGCATACCATGTCTACCCCTTCGTATTTGGCCCGATATATACGATATTGTAGCACTAAGTGCTCAAGCACGTTCGCTTTCGTGCGTCATCTGTTGCCAAACAATAACAAGTCATGACCGGAAGGCAAGCGCTGCTAAACGACGCTCTCTCACCACTCGCACAATTAGCGATGTTGGGCGATGCCTGCGCCGTGCTCGCGCACCACGTTGGATTTGTTGGCGTTTGAAGAATTACAATGCGGCAGCTGTCGTATGACCATACGGGAAGATAGGGGTCAATGGGAAAGTTCAAAAATTAGTTTCTGCCTTATAACAAAAAGAAATGTACTAAGATTTGCCATATTCGCTTTTGATTGCTTATTCGCTTATAACTGCTTATTCGCTTTTGATTTAGGCATAAATGTATTTTTTAATTCGAGCACCACTTGGTGCAAATTGCGCCTCAATATGAAAAAAAGGACGATTTTGCGAGATTCGTGATTTCATCTCGTAAAGTTTAGCAGCTTGAGAGGTCTAAAACTATTCTTTCCTCAAAATATACCTTCTGTGGAGTTAGTATTCATACAAAGTACAATATTGCAATAAAAATGCACATAACACATTTTGGCTGAATTCTTGGAGGCTTATGTGCCAGTAAAATTGCACTAATATTACTGAGCTTCAAACGCCTTACACTAGCACCTTTACATACCATGTAGACCGAATTTGGTATAAAAAGAAGAGTGGCACTTTTAAAATAAATATTTCGACAAACACCCAAGCGACATTCCAGGAAGTTTAGATGGGAGCTACGTGACCAAAAATTATTTTATGTCCGAAATATTGTAGCAGCTCACTGTTTTCAATAGAGTAAATGAGCGCTATTTATTTTTTCGAATACATTTGAGATGGTCGCAAAATGACTGGGACGTTTGACGTGGAATGACCCAGCCTGACTACAAAATCCCGTGCACACGCCATATATGACCGCAGTACTTGCGTGATTAACATAGGCGTGCGAACGAGCGGGACGCCAGGCGTGCCCCGTACCTTTACAACCTTCCCAGTCCTTGTTCAAAGGTTCTACTGACACGGTCGCCTAACAATTTGCGGTTAATTGCCAGCGACAAATAGAAGTCACGGGTGAAGTGTGCCTGGACGTAAGTGATAACGGCAGCCAAGGAATGCTGTTGCACTTGCCTTACAATAACTGTTTAGTCCCCATTTCTGCCCCGCGGAAAGACGGGGACGCAGTTCGGAAAATGCGTGTGGTCAGTCGAAGCTTACCTCGTTGCTAGCGCTGGTCAGACCGAGAACCACCAGAAAGGCCAGATAGAAGGGCGCCATCGCTGTCAACACTGAGCTACTCGACGAACACGACCGCACTTGTTGCCGCCCAAGGCCCGTTAATCAGCTCTACCGTTTCGATAAGGCGTACACACGTACCCACTCGATGCGGGCTATCACGCTATACTGATGGAAGCGCATACCGCGCCGTTTACCCTCGACTGTCAACGATACAAAACACCGGCGGGCGCACGTCACTGCCCACGTGAAGACAGTGCCCGCGTATCAAGACCGATTTCTTGGCGCGTCGCCTCATCCAGTGAACAGTCATCGTTAGAGGGCGGATTTGAGGCAATTATTCCTTTGTTCCGGGCTTCGATGTGAACCACGTCAGATACGCGAGCACGCATTGAACGTTAACAAGACATTTTTTTATAAGGACCTGTTTTAAATGTTAGCACCTATATATAGGCATTAATTATTTCACCTGACGTCCTTCTTTCAAGATCAGAGATAAGATACATTAGCTGACGAACACGGGTTGTCGCTGGAGCCAATGTTTCGACAAGTGGTCTTGTATTCAAAGCTGCAGCCTCTAGTTAGAACGTTGGCTGGGCCATGGGCGGGCGCACGGAGGCAGCAAGAGGGATGAACTTTGGCAACACCCCCCCCCCCATCATCTCCCCCCCCCCTTTTTTTTGAAGGTGTACCCTGCACATGCTTATGGGCTGAAGGACATCCCGTGCTCACGAATGTAAGATTCGCGGAGTAGAGATGAAGCAAAAAGAGAGTAAAAAGAGAGGAGGAAAAACAATTACTTCCAGGGGCCACTCGCACTATCAATCGTCAGTGCAAAAGCGCGTTTCTATTTTCTAATTTCGATTATTTCGTTTAGGAGCGTTCAGTGGGGCTTGTTAAAGCTCCACGATAAAGTGAGACAGAATTGGAGAAAGTAAAAGACACGGGACTTTCATGTACGTCACGAACGCAATACTCTTGATTCCGCTAACTTGGGCTCATTGGCGTAACACCACTGCAATCCACCAGCGCACTATCATATCAAAGATCACACCACCACCTTGAACTTACACTTTTAACATTAGCAACTTTGTTGGGCCTTTATTGTGTTAATACTGCTGGAATTTCAGCGCAGCGGTGCGTTCGTTTGCACCTCCTCCGCCAGTCGTCACGTGATCATAGTGGGCAGTAGTAAAGATTGATTTGAATGATATGTGGGGTTTAACGTCCCAAAACCATCGGTAGCAAAGAGTTTCCTAAAGTTAACTAGAGTGGACCGTGGCGCTGCGATCGTTCAGCGACCATGGGAATAATAGGTATGACATTGAGTTGCCTAGTGTTCGTACTTGAGGGCGGCGAACGCACTTGTGGCTTCGCTTACGGCTGTGCTTTGGTTTTGTTTCGAATGAAAGAACGAACTGTTTTCAACCTCGTGGCTCGATTTGAAATGGTGATCCTAAAAGATGAAGGTGGTGAAGCGTAACTGCCGAACGTTAGCCGATTGTTGTTTCGTTACAAAGCAGCTTCAAGCCACGCGAAGCCAGAAGCAAAGCCATGCACTACTCATAATTCCCATCACGGAGAAAGGAAAGGAACCTTTCCTTCCTCCGTGATTCCCATGCTCGCTCAAGCGCCATGCTTGTGAAGTGTACTAGCATGGCACTTACAGTGTACTAGTGTACAGTGCAGTACAGTGCACTGTACACTGTGTACAGTGTACTAGTGCACTGTAATGTTAGGGTGGCTAGCCATGCGTTGCAGCTCCCACAGCTACTAGCGCCCGTGTATGGGCGGTAGCACAGAACACCTACCAGGTGGCGAGCTCCGACCTGAAATGGGCAAGCGGAACCGATGCGCCACGACGTCGCTACAAGGGCCCTAAATATATCGACGGCGCCTACTCATGTTTACAATGAAGGTGGCGGGAAAGGGAAGCGAGGGTGAGAGCGAAGACAACTACAGCCTTGTAACATGGGGAGGGGAGGATAAATGAGAATATTGAAATGAAAAAAGTTGTTAGGAGAAGATTTTCAACAATTCATAACCACCCCTTTAAAGGAACGCAACAGGCAATTATTAAGTCGGTGTTGATTGCTGAAATAGCGGTCTAGAAGCCTCGATGTGCTACTTTTGTGCCAAGAAAGTGCTTACATTAAAGTAAAAATCACAGTGTTAGTGGTCCGCATCGCTAGCACACTTCTAATTAACCGCCTCAAGTAAAAAATTTCACGTCACAGTTGCCGCGCACAACGTTGCGCGGTTTTACTGCGTGGCCACCGACACTAGTACAGCAGAGCGAAAGTAGCGGGAGCCACAGCACCACAGCAGCAACAACGGCTATTGAACAATTTCCTGTCATGGTCTTCGTATCTGCCTCCTCGTTGCGGTTCGGGCCCGCGTCCAGCTCCCCAGCGTGCGCAGGGAACCACTTGACGGTAACGTTGTTTTCCGGTCTTGCTATCGAACATACTCTTGCGGTAGTTCCATGAACGTTGTGTGTAGCAAAGTTGACTATTGCAGACCGTGAGCAATGCTAACTACCATCAGCAGCAAAATCATGAGCCAAAATCCAAGTAACCAAAGAGACGTGGTCCAGCACGTGCTTGGCATCCCTGGAACGCCAGCGGCCGAAAGCGGCACCCCACATGTTTAACGCAAGTAGGTTGCTGCTCCGGGACGTCCGAGCACGCTAATTCCCCTACCTCTTCCCCCTTTAAGCCGGATCGGCAACAAAGTTATCTCACCCACTACTGCCATAGCCCCCGGATGGCAGGCCACGGCCAGAATAGACTGCACCTGCGCGCTCTTGCTGCGCGCGCTTGTTGGGACGGCGCAGGTGCAGTCTAACCCGGCCGTGGGCAGGCGTGCCTAGTTCAACTGAGCGCCACTAGAAGGCACGACCTGACCAGTTTTACGAGAGTTACTGTATATGCCACCTAAAGGTAGCATATACAGTAACTATAAGTTTAGTCTTAGCTTAACTAGACGAAAATTGCACTTGTGAACCACTCGCGCCATTCCCCAGTGACGTTCGGCGGTTTTTTCCACAAATCAAACAGAAACGAACAAGCAGCATATTTTTAAGTCTCTTGATGCACGGAGGGTTCTTTAGTGCCGCTAGTTCGAATACTAGTGCTTAATGGTCAGTGGTAACTCTGACGTAATAGGGATTATTTTGCGAATGTCCTACTCATGGCGCATGTGTTTCCGTGCATTTACAAAAACTTCTTGGTAAGTAAGGCACTCTTGATAATCTTGTTACTAAGAAATTATTTGACTTTAGTATCCCTTTAAACTTTGTTGGGAACATGGGAAAATACCTTTCTCCCCATACAATAGGGCCGCCGCTTCTGACAGCCACAAATGGCAAAGAAAGTGGGTTGCCTTCACCTACGTCTCTCTTGAGCCAGCCAGTGATTAAATGAGTCTATCCTGTCACGAATATGCCTTATGAACAAAAAAAATAAAAAAAAACTAATGAAAATGCCTGGTTGGAAGGCATATGTTTTGTTACTTGGTACCTCCAAAAAGTTGAGAAGTGGCAGTCGCCGTTGCTGATAAACGACCTGGCAGGTTGGACACATGAAGCTACCGGATTAGTAATAAGTGTACAGTAAAATAATAAGTGTACTGCAAACCACATTGGTTTCCATGACCAGGAACTAGCATCACATTGTAATACACACTTAACAATGGAAATGAACATGCACAAGAGCCAGCAAGCTCTCCAGCCTTCTCACCATCAGTGAGAGCAGCCCAAAAAGACAAGTGCTAAACGGTTGCAACTGCCTTTATTGGAATCAACATGAAACATTGTTACAAATCATTTCCATTTAACTGCTTTCCAAAAATAGTACAAGTAAATGCAATATAACCGAGCATCTCGGACGCATGGTTCAGCAAATGCCCAGACAATAGTGTCATGGAACGCTCACAAGAGCCATGCACACGAGACGAGAAAAAACTGCTTTGTACCAACATATATATGTATATATACTTCAACTTGCTTTTTCGTCTCCATCACCTCCACTTATGTAATGAACAGCCATGTAGGCACAAAGCCAGCGCAAAAATCTCAACAAGATCCAGCTTGGATGGCAAAAAAAATGGCTGCTCCGACTTTTTTTATCATCACCTCCTGTCCTCTCCTGCTCCGCATGGTAACATACTTGCAGTATGCAAGCTTGGGTGAACTGCACATCTATTTTTTTTGTTATTTTTACCACTTTAAATTCTTGCCATTGTAAAACAGCACCAAAAATATATCAGTGCTCGTGTAAAATACATAAACATTAAACGTCTCAAAAGTGTAAACCACGGAAACATCAGGGGGAGATTGAAAAGAGGGAGAAAAATAACTTTTTTTCGAGCTTTTGTTGACATTTTTTCGCAACACTTCAGAGAAACTACCACATGACATCACTTGCAACAAGGATGGCCCAAGAAATTTGGTCTACTTTCGGCTTTTACAATGAGAGTGTGAGAGAAAGCGATAAGGAATCTGCTCCGCCTTGAAGTGGTGCAGTAGGGGTTGAGTGAATACAAGGATTGAGAGAAAAAAAAGTGTATATATATAGTATGTATATATATATATATATATATATATATTTGTTTAACACCCGGAAGCACTGGAAAACGCTTGCAATGCGAAGTCACACGTCTCCCCTCCCCCAATATCTGCACTCACTGCTGCACTGTGGCATGCTACTAAATAAATCTGCCATGCAGCATTAGCAGCTTATCAGACGCTCTTGCCTTGCCTGCCAACTGGGTCACCTTTGACGGTACCAAAATTTTCACACCCTGTGCAATCACACCACACTGCAACAAATTTATACCAAAATGAGCATTTACGTCGCATCGCACTCGGCTTGTGGCCATGATTATTGGGTACATTCGTTTCCAGGTGGCACTGCAAGCTGCCTTTGAGCTTGCTAGGCATGCCCAATGTCTAACGCAGCAAGAGCCGTGTGCCCGAGTTCTCTGCGAAAAGCCTTAAACATGCCCGACAAACTGCATGACTGCGATGGCAAGCTTTGACAGTGGCTACTGTCCCGTATACACAAGTTGATGGCACCTGCATAATGAAGGGTACCTCAAAATCATGGCAACAACCGCAAATACACCGATTTCAGCACAATTTCCTTTTTTTTTCAGTGCGGCCAGACGAGACAGCTGCTATATGGCCAGGTGGCTTATGTCTTCAATGCCGCATGTCAGCTACAAGAGACTCGACTCTCCCATTGCAAATGCCAGGACAACACGTGTCCCTGATTGCAAGAACCAGTGAAATAGGAGGTGGGAAAAACCGGACACGGCAGTGGCAGCAATTGTGCGTTTGCAAATCGACGCGTTTTTTATGGCCTGAAAAAGTGACTGCTCCCGAGGAAGGGGGCCTCGGTATGTAGCATCTAGCACGCTTCTTTATTGCTCTAGGATTATTCAAGTGTTGAAAGGGGGTGGGCGCCCATCCTTATGAAAGCGGGCGATGCCGCAGTGCAAAAGACGGGCGTCGAAAAAAATATATATATGGTGGGGAGGGAAAGGATACCACAAAGGCAGCGAGCAAGACTGGGCCCCTGGAATACTGACTGAGCTCTTCCAGCAAAACCCGCAGCGGCCAAACAGTGTTGCAAGCGCATGCCACAGGCAAAATAACATCTTTGCATAGATTAAGTGTGGAAAAAGATTAACACAAAAAAATAGGCTCTCTTCGTACACATACACACGCACACACACATGGCCTCTTGTTCACTGCGTGGTTAACTCTTGACACCCGACACTTCTGATTTCTGCTTCACAAGGAGGACCTAACAACAGACAAGGGGTGTGAGTGCATGTGTGGAGCTACTGAGGTAAAAGGCAGTACAAAAATGAAAAACAAGAGGAATTACGGGGAGGGGGTCAGCACAGTGGTTACCGGTTCTCTCTCTTATCCCTAAATCTCACTCATGCAGTCTAAGTTTGTGTAAGCTTCACTTCACGCTGTCTCAATATAAATGGACTAGTCTGGTAGTACAAGCTGCGGAAACAGCCTAAGCAGTAAACAAGTGTCACAGAATACAGAAAAGGAAAAAAAAAATGTATACATATATCTCATGAAGAGTGAATAGATAACGTGTGGACTGAAGAAAAAATGTGCAAGGAGAGAGGGGAATTCATACAAACTTTTCTACGAAACGTTTTTTTTTTCTTCTTTCCAATGTTATGGCAAGATGAGTGGGGATAGAATGGATGTACGCTGCCAATAGAAGAGTGATGTTGTGCATAGTTGATGAGTCGTGGCAATCGCAGTGAACAGCAAGTGAGGAAAATGATAAGCTGCATGAGCTAGTCTGCTCAATATCAACAGAAAGGCACTAGCAGATATGGTGCAAGAGAGTACAAGATGGCCTTGTAAAGGTTAAGAACAGTAAATGTTGTGAAGCAGTGCAATGTACCGTAAGCTACTTGCCAACAAAGATTATGCGACCAAAAGAAAAAGATTAAAACAAATTTTGTATGGCTTGTAAAAGTATCGACAAGAAAAAAAAGGAAGGCCTGGTTTCATCAACCCTATCAAGTAGATGAGGGGCACGTTCTATCTACTTCACAAACAACTATCGTTGCTGAAAGACACAAAAATAAAAACAAATGATTAAGGACCCTGCAAAAAAAATATCATTGGAAAAATACTGCCCTTTCCCCAGAAAACAATCACTATTGGGTAATGTATAGTATACAATAGTATAATATTCATGTTGTACAATAATAATAATGGCAGACTACGTGCAAATAAAGGCTTGTCAGTTGGGGAAAACGTCTCGTCCCCGACAAATGAGAAATAAAAAATGAGTGTCACAGTCTTGTCACAGCGATTTGTAAAACAAGCGGAATAAAAAAAAAACGTATCACCGCACATGCACAGAGACACATTGCAAAAAGACAAAACCTTACAACTCTCAAACAAACAAAAAGTAGAAGAATGAAATCACTGTAAATGTGAGAAGTTCTATTATGCTTCACTTTGTTCCTCCAAGTTGATACCTGCCAAGACAATTTCTCTCATTCCTATCCTTTTTAAACGAATGGATGCTTATAAAGCACGGCACTGATGTTCTTTGCTTCAAGCACGTGTGAGATGCTTTAACTTTTAGGGGCACCAGTTGCAAGAAGGCAAGAAATGCCCAAAGAAATGCTGAACACTTGATATAACAGTCGGTGCCCCCTGCAAGGTAAGATGCTCATCGTGAAAGCACTGGAACAGCACTTTTCAGTGCGAGGTTCCCATGCTAACCGCAGGCACTGCCAATTTTGTTTTTTAATAGGCATAAAATACCTCAATTAAAAGTAACATCAAACAAAAGAGCAAACAAGGGAAATAGTATAGAAATAATGATTGTAAACAAGCAAAGCCAAGGGATAAGCTTCCAAAAGGAAAGCAGGGCACACTTTTCAAGCTCTCAACGCTTTTCTAATAAGCTCACACAAGAAAAAAAAAAAAGCACACAAGTGCTCAAGATTCTGACTAGATGCATGTAAATGTATGCACACATGGATGCCTTGCAAAAATTTGCAAAGAAAAACACGAAAGGCACAGAACGAGAGACAAAGGCAAGGGCTCTTTAAAGAAAAGAAGGGAGGAGAAAAAAAAAGGAAGTTATTTTATAAAAATGAACACCATGATTTATGGGTTTTGCCGCCACATGTTACTGGGAAAGAAGCATTGTACTGCCTTTCAATAAAAGGCAACGAAAAAGTTGATTTTATTTTTCTCCCCTCCACCAATTCGTATCGAGCAGCTCCACCAGTGAAAGAACTACTCAAAACAAACGTGAAGGCAAGAGTGGGAAGTTATTCAAAAGAGATGAGGTTGTATAAGATCTGGTAAAAGAAGGCGATTTCCTCTTTCAACAGTTTCTTCAAAGAAAAATATATATTATAGAGCGCCTAAAAAGTGGCTGCCATGGAATGTTGGCGAAAAGCGCTCGCACTTGGCTGCTGCTTGCTGCCTGCACCCATCCCTTCACAATATTGCTGGCAAGACACGCACGCAAAACTTTGCAAGAGCGCAAAGTGACAGCGCAGCGCACGGCGTCATGCGTGACGCGGGAGTAAAACACGTGGCAGCAAACTCTCCATCACCCTTAATAATAACATGATAAGTATATGTGTGTGTACACACACATATATATACGTGTGTACGTAACATCAGGCACGCTAGAGATGCAAATGCACTGTTAATAAAAAAAGAAAATGGCAATAAAGAAATTGAGGGAAAAAATAGCTCTAAAGGCAAATTGTCTTTTTTTCCTTCTCATGATGTACACTGAACAAAGGCAAAAATATTATTGCAGGCAGCACACTACACAAACAAAAGAAACAACACATGAGGACGAGCTAATTGTAAAACTATAGAAAACGAGAAATCGGGAGAAATATACGTCGTCTCGTTTGCAACAAATGACCGCATGCGGGAAAAACAAAAAGCAGGAAGGAAAAATGTATAATAAAGGGAACTGTGCTTCATCAGTTCGAGGTGCGTGCTGCATAGCTGCACGATACCAAAATTAAGATGATGTAAAATTGAGGTATGCGTAGAAAATATGTACACACTAGGCAAAGTGTGTGCAGTATTTAACTGTGCCAAGTGAACGGGGCCGGAGTAATCGCACAATGCAAAAATAAAGACTAAAAAGAAGAGACACTGGTGATTGGCCTGGAAAGGGGGTCTCGAAAGCAGTAGATAATGAAAGTGCGCACCTAGGAATGAAAAGTGAGCAGCAAAATTCGGCTTGCTCGTCAACAAAACCTCTGCGACTACAGCACATTGTTATAATTTTTTTAAGGCGAAGGAAAAACCAAACGCACTGGTGCCAACAACAGAAAAAGGTGGTATCAAATGCAGCCACCGCACTTCGTAAACGTTGCACAAACAGTGCACGCACTCACCGACACACACGCAAAAAAAGAACCACAAGAAACATACACAGAGTCGATGAACCCTAAATAATGCAGCACATGAAGTGACCACAAGTGCTCTGGTGAAAAAATAAAATAAAGCACAACAAGCTTGTCACACGGTCAAAAAAAAAAAAAAGATTATACAGGAACTTTTGGCTGCAAGTATTTCCCCTCCCTTTGCTCTCTACTGCAAGGTGCAGCCCACTGGACAGTCCCACCTCCGAAGCCGGCAAAATTACGCATGCACCCTCCTTCTCCACATTACTCCATCGGCTCAAAAAAAGCAGAAGCAGCCAGACTTTACTAATACGTGCTACCGTACGCGAGGAACCGCAAATCGGACCTAGACTCCGCAAGCTGCGACACTCGTCGCACAATCACCTGCCCCACACACAGTTCTAAAATCAAACAACCAATGCAGACAACAAAGGCTGAATGCAGTAACAGTGTCCGCATTGAAAGCGCAAAAGCCAACAGGGTGAGAAATGACGGAAGGAGGGACTGGGCGTGAGAAGACACAAGAGCCGCTTGAGCATCAGTTTTCTTTTCACCTATTTTTAAAAATTTTCCGTTTGGCTCTCGAGGGTGCAGAGGGAAAAACGTGGGACGACGTGGAAATAGTAGTTGTCAGTGCAAGTATACGAGTGCTCACATCGAGAGGAGGTGAAGAAAACAGAGAAAGAGCAGAAAGATTGTGTCACAAATCTCCTCTAATGACGATGACAATGCTGCTGCAGTGGTAGCGGCTGCTGCTGCTGTTCGTGTGTAAACACCGTTTCAGCTGTTAACACTGCTTTGTGATACACCTGCGAGTAATGGTACATATACCGTCTTTTTTTCTTTTTTGCTTCAGAATATAGCTGGGAGTGAACCCACATGGCACGTTCGCTATGCATGTATATACTATATATATATATATATGTATAAAAACCACTAAATCATAGTAAAAAGGACTAGGCACGAGGGTATATATATATATATGTTGTGTGTATACATATACTATATATATATATATTTATATGATCCTTCTAAGACTGTTGATGTCTTCAAATAGTTGACGTTAAACCTGAGAATACCTAGCAGGAGTGGGAAAAAGGCCCAATCTGTATCCGATGTTTACTGCTTTAAAATGTAACAGGAAATTACAAGGGGACTGGTGACATTGTAGGAAAATGGAAACAGAAAAAAAGTAAGAATATGTCCCTATTCGGATTACTCTTTCACTTTAGAAAATAATAATAATAAGAGGAGAAAGAGTGGGGGCCATGTAAGCAGCAGTAAAGCTGGATGCTCACGATTCAGGGTCGCGTACGACCACCACTGCAAATATTGCGAAATGCAATACCCGCGAATGCCGAGCACATGAAGCTTTTAAACTGCTCCACCTGTGCTGGCATACTCGTACATAGCTGCTATAATGTTGAGAGACCAGCCTAGTAAATAAACATGCTTTACTTATCCCCCGTTTTCACATGCTAAGTAGACGGCTACCCAGAATACTAACAGGAGCACAAAACAAGCTCCTAGCTAAGGCAGGGAATGTCGCGCCTCAACAAGGCAACGCGCACCGAAAAAAAAATCTCCGAAGAAAAAAAAAAGAAGAAACAGACGTTTGTACTGGAATAGCTTACAAGACTGTAATGCTCATTTACACTTGCAAAGAACTGGCCAGAATACTTCTAGTAAAAAATGGAAAAAGAAGACTGGACCTTAAAAGATGAGATTACAGGCCAGACAAGAAACTGTTTCAACGAGCTGAAAAGAAAAAAAAGTGAAATGTTAACAACATTAACTGCACAGCAAAAAAACATTTTAAGAATATCACAGTTAGCAATTTGTGTGTCTTCTCAAGCTCGTGCACGAAAACAGTAGGTGGCCAGGAAAAACAAGAGCAGGAGTGAATTCACTAAAATACGACATCGTTCAAACACTCGCTCTTGCTATTCATATGTGTGGATAGAAACACCAGTGGACATTGAGGATTTGTGAGAGGGTCAGAGAAAAGAATGCTTAATTGTGTAAACACCAAAAACTTATTACTTTGCGTGTCTTTGGGGGCCTAGCTATAGCTGTTAATGCACAGATAAGGCAGGTGAAAGACGGGAGTGCAACTGAAGAAACAATTAGTAGTTAAAAAAAAAGAAAAAGACACGACGATGTGGAATGGCCGATAAACAGTGCAGGGCAGTTGCCAACCCATGAGAAAACGTTGCAGAAAATGGACAAGCCTTTAAAAATAGAAACACAATTATTGATTGATGAAGTAGGGCAAATAGGGTGAACCAGCTCTGCTTGCATGCTTTAGAGGCAGCGCTCGTGTCTAGCTTTTCTAAAAAAAAGTAACAATGCCCAGGAATAGTTCCAAAGGAGCTGCTGCTTCGCAATTTATGAGGAAAAATGAAGCGTAGAAAAAAAATGAAGGAAGGTGAGAAGCAGCCGAGTAAAATGTAAAGTTAGGTATAACATGGCTGTGCGAAATGGCAACAAACTAAACGGGCAGTGATCATAACAAGCAAAAAAACTGGATAAGGCACCTAATGAAATGAAGGAGAACAGTGCACACGTGGCAAATAACGAATGATCAAATGAAGGCAGAGAGCCATGCTTGCAGGAGCAGGCCTCCTCCCTGGTGCGGCCAAACAGAGCCCACACACGTGCATCAAAAGGATGCCGGAGGACGCCGGGAGGAGAGGGTGGGTGCGCAGCGAAAGTCAGGCAGGCTGGCCAGAGGTACTAATAAGGGGCAACAAAATAAAACAAAATGTAAAAGCTGAGTGGGGGAGAAACACAGCCAGCTGAAAACCCGCCGCTTCGGAGGTAGGGCAGAGACAGTGGTGTGCACGACTGACGGCGACAGCAAGGTGCCAACTACATCCCACTTGCCAACCCCCTTCAGACAATGTAGAGGGTGTTGAGCACAAGCACATGGTGGTTGTTCTTAGCCAGTGTGACCACATAGCCCTCCGAGGTGATCTTGAGGCCACAGCAGCGGCTCACTTTCACGTAGGGGCACTCAAACTCTGACAGGAGCAAGCCTTCACGTGAGAAGACCACAACATGAAAACGATTGCCATGGCTGTCCCCCACGAGCACGTCGCCTGCGTCGCTGATGTCGATACCGTTGGGGAAGTTGGTCATCCCATCGCATCCAATCTTGCGGATAAAGTGACCTTCGTCACTGAACACTATGACACAGTGGCCCTGATGAAAAAAGAAGGAATGGCATCTCAGGAGGGGTACAATGTAAGACTAGAATAATGAGGCATAACATACCAAACTCGACTACTCCTTTCAAGTAGTGATAATTTTATCTGCACAATTCTAATTGTAAGGATGTATTACATAATTGATTTCTGATAAAAAATAGCTCAGAAATTAAAAAAAGACACTTTTGAGGGTGGTTTTTTCCCCAACACATGCCTCTGTAATAGGTTAGAGTGTAATGAAAGTAGAGGTATTTATTTATTTATTTGATGCAATACAGGTAACACACTGAAAATTGCAGATTAAAACAAAAGCTTTCAAGATAAATAGCTGCTCATTTTGTAGTACATTTCAAAGCACGGTGTCAAAGCATCGTTGTCATATGAAGCAACATTCGTGGCAAAGACACCAGAGCTGCTGTCAGGCACTAATTCCATGTCGTCACTCACACCACTGTCTTTACGGCTAAGCACCTCTTTAATTTGGAGCATCGATGCCACTGGCATTCTTCTTGCAAAGCAGCATTATGAATTGACGGTTGTCAGATTTAAGACATGCATGAAAAACACAAAATTAGTGTTTTCTTTTTACCCGACAACTGCCGCCATTTAAGGATGAAAATTGAGCGCAAAGACAACCGTGATAAGTTTTTGCTTGTGGAAGGAGCAGAGAGAGAGAAAAACAGAACGGCTTGACGGACATTGCATGTTTCTAAGTGCGAGTCTACACACATTGAACCACTGATATAACAACCATTCTTTGTGGTACTTCTGCATTCATAATAAATAGTGTAAAGGAATGAGACAAAAAGACAATGCCCCTGATGCAGGTCAGCTGTTCTTTATCTGCCCTCGTCTTTTTTCACATCGCTATCTTGGCAAGCGCCTGTACCCAACGCCGCTTTTGTCATCATTACACTCCGCCACGCTGTGAACATGTAGTCCTGCCAAAGTCTGCCTTTCCCTGGTGGTAGTCGTGTCTTCAAAGGTGGAACCATTCAGAGGACTTGAACATGAACCACCACAAGTAGAACCAATGCCTCTGGCGGACGGCATTGGCTGCCTCACATAGGTCTGTCACACCCACAGTGCGTCCTGCTTTGATAGTCTTGCGACGATAGCTCTGGTGGACACCATTGACTATGTGGTTGCCAGTGACCACATGCCTACAAGGGAAGCATGCTGCGATGCTCGGCCTTCATGCTTTGACGCAGTAACCTCTGCACTGCCATCCCCGCCTTCTCCTGTTCTGCAGTCGCGAGGAAGCAAAATACTCCTTAGCAATTCTGTACTACGGCGTCCATATGGGTTAACGCCACAATGGCTGCGCATCACGCTAAAGACGCCAGGGGCGTACGAAGGAGTCATCATCTCGCTGCTCCGTGCGAGCTGATCGCCGTCTGATCGATCTTCGTCGGATTCCTCGTCCACGCAGACTGCCTCCCAGTGATAAGCACGGCGTTCAGATGGTCTCGAAGTCATAGTGAATTGCCTGTGATCTTCAGCAGAACCGTGCGTTGGGAGGCCGAAAGGGCTGATGCCGACTGTAGTTGCTTGCGGCTTATCGCTAGCTTTGGCCAAGGCGTAGTAGAAAGATCCCGACAAAACAGGCGTTTTGTCTATTAATGTGTCTTCGGCAGCCATGGATTGATTGAGAGAAGCACTCGGACACCTGGAAAATGACTGCCGTGTCGGCTAGTCACCGAGTCTGCTCTCCTTGCTGGGCATCTACAATTGTGGTCTTCCAACTGGGTCATCCAGAGCCGCGAAAATGCTCGGAGTCAAGCATCGGAGCTTTACTCAGCTGCAATATATGGTGAGCTGAACTTCTACAGACAAGAGGTAATCATCTCCCAAAACCATATCCGCATGCAAGTCCTCGAGGACAAGAATAAGAATTACAAGGACTTGGGCAATTCTTATTTGCTGGTTGCATTAGCTTTTTCTTGAATTTAGTTCTTAGTAGAAATCCCCCCCCACCTTCTTATTTATAGAGCTGGCATCTACCAAGTGCAACCCTGACACAAGCTTATATGGTATGCTAACACTATGCAAGAACAGTAAAATTGGTTGTGCAAGCAAATGCTAAGCACCGACATGTAAATAAAAACCTCAAACGATTCGATACAGGAAATATTTTGCAACGCAAAACTAGAGTATTCTAACAAGACACCCATTTGCAGACAGAAATTAATTAGCAAATGAACGAGCGCTTTGCCTTAGTTCCAATATGCCATGCAGTGACCATACAGTGCCAACAAAAATGGTAATAGAAAGCCCACCTTGAAATCGCAGATGTAGTACTCCCGGCCACTGATGGCGATGTCCGAGGGCTCTCTCATGTACTCGCTGCAGTCAAACCATAGCAGAAGCTCGCCTGCCTCTGAAATGACAAATACAGTTGGCGACACACTGTCCACAGCGACTATCTTATTCTCTGCGGTGATGGCCAGGCCTGCTACGATGTCAATGTAGCGAATTGCAATCTTCTTGATAAAGTGGCCACCCTTGGTGAATATCTGCATACGTGACCGCTCGTTCCCTCGATCGCAAATGACGTACTTTCCACTGCTCTTGATAACAGCCACCTGAAAGGACAAAATCCCAAATAGTTTGACTAGCGAAATATGAAAGTCATGCACAGCATTAAGTCATGCACAGCCTCGAACTATATGCTATCTCGTCTGCACTAACTTCACGCCATTCTGTCCACTAGGTTGCTTGTAAATGATACTGTTTCGCAGCAATGTCATACAGTAAAACCTCGTTAACAAAGCGAGATATAACAAAGTAATCGATACAACGAAGCAATTGTAATTCCTCTTGAAATTCCCATAGACACCCATGTATTTAAAACCTCGTTCTAACAAAGCTGAAAGATTTTTTAGCTGATTGTGGTGCTGAGGAAAGCGATTTCTCAAGAACTGCTTATCAGATGTGTCTGCCACTTCTTTTATGCTGCTCCTGGATGATTTTGCCAGGGTGTAACAAGCTTCTTTTTTTTTATTAAAAATTGGTGCCATTAATCATTATTAAACAACTTTTGATAAATGCCATACCTACTGGCTACATCAAATTCAAAGTTGCATAATACTTTTTTTGAAGGATAAATTAAAAAAAAAGAGGCTCTTTAGCACTTTAGGATATCTATCTAAGGATGACCACAAATAATTTCAGCCTTCTGGTAAGTCCTGGGATTTCTTCCAAACTCAGACCTCAGTAACTCTAGAATCCCTGAACAAAATAACATGAAACTTTGCAGTTTTTCTAGTTTTAATGTAGTGAACATACCCTGAAAGTTTCATTATAATATCTTAAAAATTAAATGTTTGGTTTTCGTGGTAGTGTCCCCCCTTGAACGGTGTTCGCGGGTGTCTTTGCGACAAGTGTATATAAGACTTCTGTACACCGAGTTTCTGAAATGAAGTGCCTCCTTTTTTAACAGATATGGAGTCACAAGTATCATATAGAAAGAGCACCTTTCGTGGATACCACAGCTGCCCTTCCTCCTTTCCTGCTATTCCAAAGGTATACTTGAACTCTCCAGCCTTGTCAAACACCTGGATGCGATGATTGTTAGTGTCGGCCACTATAATTTCTTCTTCGAGGCCCAAGCAGAAGCCGTGCGGCGAGCTGAACTGGCCCTTGCTCGGGCCCAATTGGCCAAATTTGCACCTGTTGCAGTTGAAAAAATGTAGGAGGACACCGTTACACCACCAGTCCAGGATTACCTTTCAGGCTTTGGCGCATTCCATGCAACAATTACACTGAAGAAGCGAAGGCCATAACATATGCTCTGTGCACCTAAAATGAAAAAAACTTGGCATTAGATTTAGCCTAGGGGGATCCCAGCCTGCGCTAGTTAAATTCCAGGGCTGCAGTGAACAAGTGTAAACCGGTCTTATGCATGCATGTTACTCCCTCTCATAACTTGTCTCTGCATGCACAACACAGTAGAATCTGATGAATTTATCTGTAGTCCCAGCGGAGGGCCATTAGCCCAAAATGTGCTAGGTTGTGGTTGTTACAAACTGCTTTTCACTGATGCTCAATGTTTGATATGAATGTAAGCTGCGTCACAGACATGAAAAGCTAGTGCTGCCCGCACAGAGTATGAATTTTGGCTGGGACAAATAAAAAGAAAATAAGATAAAAATATTTTACAATTGACCTGGGGAAGACTAAAAAATAAATCTGAAAACTACTCAAAACAACTTTGCCCCCCCCCCCCCCCCGTTCAGTTTAGCTCGCAAAGAGTGATTTTATTTCAGTTTTGTAACACAGAGTGATTGCTTCTTACACTGATTTCATATGAAGCAATGTGCATTGTACTGAAGCATGTATTCCAGAATTCTGCTTTCAGCTGTGCCTTTGCAGCAGGACCATGTGCTGTTAGTTACAATTTGAGGCATAATTCACAATAGCCACTCCAAAACAAAACTTCTCAAGAATGTGGGACCCTTCTCCACCCTCCCTTCCCCTCTACTGCTGGACTGTTGATTTCAGGTTACTCATGCAAAAGTAGCACAATCTTCACAAACACGTGCGTGTCTCCCTGCCTGTGTTAGTGTCGTCAACACTGAGCAAGCAGTTAGGTCAATGAAAGATGCTCCATGTAGCAGCACTGTGTTAGCAAACCAAGCATATGAAAAAAAGGGGGACGCACACAAGTGACAGGTACCTTATCTGCATCGTGTTCAACTTCGTGCTGGAACTGCGTGGAGGAGGCACGTACCCCGACTGCACTGGTAGTGCTGGTGACACTGTAAGTAGGACACATGCGAACAAGAATATCTATGAGCACACCACTAGGGAATCCATAAGTGCTAGTTTTTCACAGAATTTAAGCATATGCTACAGACATTCAAGAGAAATTTTTAAAGGTCCAAGTTAGAGGCTAAGTTTTGAACATTCTTAGAATGTTGCAATTCCAATATTCAATCACACCTATTAGAAGCGTCCAGGATAACTTAGTCGTGGAGGCTCTCTGGAAGGTTTTGGACAAGTTTTTTGTTAGCAGACGCCGAAAAAATACGATACGCGCTGGCTGCCATCTTTGCAAGGGCTCGACGGATTGCAATGCGGGCGCTTCTGGACTGCGCCTTCGCTTGTCATTACGCATGGCATTATCTTTCAAAGCCCGCTTCAATGCGAGAGGTGGGGCGATTACGAGTGAGGGCGAGCGTTTGAAGTTACTGTTTATTGCTTTAGTTACGTTTCCGGTGAAGCTTCTTTCCGTGAACAACGTGGCGAACTGTTGCCTCCTAACTGCGTCGTGCACATGATCAAAAAGTTATGTACATTTTCGCATGTGGACAACTTTAGAGTTATTTTTTTCGTAGTAGTCATTTGTGGTGCTGTGCCTACTTTTGTGCACTTAGCAAAGACTGATCGAACTAGCTCACTGCGTCGTATGTCTGTGTGAGTAAAACTTGACTACTCGGTCTTCGATGGTGATAGAATGCCCTGATCGATAGCGACAGTCGTTTTTAAGTGTGTCATGCTCACTAGTCGCGAATGGCGTGCGAGCGTACTCCAATCTGCAGGCCAGCATACGTGGTGTGGTATTATGTTACGCTACAAGACGTTGATGCGCGAAAAAAACAAAACAAAAACTGAGATGAAATCAGAAATCCATACATTCTTTCGTTGCCTATTTCATCATCAGCCTTGTCTTTTTTTTTTCACCTGTTAGTAATAACGCTGTGCAGTATGTACGGTTATCACCTATAGTAGCTCAAATCGAAGTGGAGCTACATGAGATTTTGGGAGTATCACTTAGGACTAGAAAAGCGGTGTAGACAACCACCAAAACGAGTAGAAAACACATCATGCGGAAGTTAATTTCAGACACGACGCGCACTCATTGTACCGATACCACCGCATGTCTAAAGTTGAGACTAAAACGCAAGTTGGTCAACGCATGTTTGCGACATATACTATGCGACTGCTGAGCAGATATATTCTCGAGCTATTTTTGGGACACAATCGCTTTTGTGAGATACCGTGTCGTGTTGTGCAGTGAATGTCACATGTACAAAGTAAGTAGACACGAACTTGTTTTACCGATGAGTTAGCGGTGCGATACCTCACCTTGCATCGTTCTTAAGGCGTTCTCGTGCCCGCTGGCTGTTTTGATCGCAGACGGGACGAGTTCTGCTTGTGGGCGTATGAGGTCACAACTAAAATGTGTGCTCGAGGATATTATTTCAGCCCTTCAGTGAACCTAGCCGCAAATTTCCAAGAAGACAATGCAGAAAAAGAAAAACGCATGTGGCTCAATGTTTCGTTTGCTGCCACCACAGTGGCGTTTTTTTACGTTTACGTTGGCTCTCCCAGCACCCGATATTACAATCTTCGGGCAGTTTCAGGTTGTCTCAGTTTCTCCCCACACGCAACTACGACGCTGTTTATTCTCCCGACAGGAGCTAGCTGGCTGACCCACTGGCTAGCTCTGGCTGCCAGAGGTCTGAATATCGAAGATCCCCACCGTAAAGAAGTTCCGATTTTGCGCCTTTACAGTAAGTGCATCAACGAGGAATTTCGAGTGTGAAAACAACACATTTACAGTATGAAAGGACAGGACGGGCGCCCGTTTTGTCCTCATTTTGGGAATGCGTGTTTTTGCACTCAAAATTACAGTCAACTCTATGCACCATGTCCCTGAACTTCAAGTCTTGTTGAACCATCCGTCACATCATGAAGTGTGATCCCTCTATATTCAAGATTACCTTAGCTTAGTGGGATGGTCTACACATTTTGGGTACCAAGCAAATGTTAAGTCATGCTTGATTGCCTTCCTTTCATTTCCTTTTTTCTTTTGAACATCCATGACTCGGACAAACATCTGCACAGTTAATCAGAATCTGTCAACTACTTCATTAGCAGCAAGCAGTAAGTGGGTGTGAATATTCGAACTTTCACATATTTTTCTAATAGAGTTTGTTATCCTATCAGATTCACACTAAATTTTATTATGTAAGGTATTCAAACTTGCGGAAAATAAACAGAATGGTTCCATGTACTAAAGATCTAATCATACCACTTCTAAATGTTGAGTGTATATCTCATTTTCATTTGACCAATCGGAAAATTAAACAACTATCCTCACACCCTGATGCTATTCTACGAAATAGTAGCTAAATCGGTGCGCTCAGACTACAAGGGCAGTGTAAAAGTGCGAAGCACCACCTCTGCTTATAGTGCATTTAATTGAAGAAAAAAACAAAAAAAAGCACGCCCTATCCACTTTCATGGTAAGTGAAATTTATTCCACTGGAAGTTCCTTTCAATCAATGATTTAGTTTTTGTAGCTTTGCAATGTCTGGATATGCCTCAATTGCGTGCTAAGTCATCAGTCGTTGACTTGACAAACTCGGTATACACAGAGCTGCTTTAGAACGCTTGCAAGATTGTCACTGAAGTCTAGAAATTTTTCCATTTTCAGATGACAGTATCATTTCCTAAATGACATGGAGCTAAATGTCTTCTTCCTTTCTTGTAACCACTCACGATGTAGGTTTTAGGCATGCAAAACGAACTTTCACATGATTGCCGCAGTTCCTTTGCAGATAATCATAACAAAAGAGCGAAGGCGAAATGGAAACCACTGACAAATGCACTCTGATTTATAATTTATCGCCAACCAAAGGCCTTACCACAATAAGTATGTTTAGATGTAAGCCTGGGCAAATATGTGGAGTAGCACCACCTTAAGGGTGCGACAATGTACAGTTGATGACAAATTTTTCGGACCCTTAGAGACCACAAATTAGTACAGTAACTCGCCCCTTTGTTTGTCCCCATGGCAAGGCTCGTCAGCAAAGGCGAGTATTTTCTGGCCTCAGCTTGAAAAAAAGTCTGGCCTCGTCACAGGTATCGTCTGGCGAGTACTCCTGTAAAAGGGACTGCAGCTCATTCGAGCGGTAGTTCCCAACGGCATCAAGGTAGACAGCTGCACTTTCGCCGCAGAGTTCTTGAAAACTGGGATCAAATGCATTTCTTGAAGTTTCTTAGCCAGCCATCACTGACTTTGAATCCTTCGATGTTCATTTGAAGCGCCATTATCTAAACTTTCTGTTTGAGGAGGCCCACAGAGACGGGAACCTTGCTGGCCACTGTTGAATTTCAGCCATGCGATGAGGGTCTCCTCAAGCTCTGGCTAGGTGCCTTGGCTTACATTTTTCTGGCAACGTCCAGTAGACTTTTCAGCTGCCTCTAAAATTTTATGCTTATTTTTCATGTAGTCTGAAAGAGTCTGTTTAGAAATCTGAAACTCTTTGCTAACGTCTGCCTGCGATCAGCCACTTTCAATGAACTTGACGATGGCTGCTTTCTTCACCATAGACATGGTGACATGCTTTTCCTGCTTCATCGGAGCTCTCGAGGCCGACGATAACACTGACGATCCCTTATCCATTACAAATCAGCGCATTTAGCTGGGTAGCACATGTGAAACACATGGCACACACAGAGGCGAACAGTCAGTCAAGGCAGTCTGATCTGTTCACCAGTCACAGCAGAGAAGAAAAACTTGTTCGGCAGCGACGCCCTGAATTGAAGCCATTTTTCATTAAATAGCTTCATCAATTAGGATTAGAAAAAAAAGGAAAGAGCGACCTTTTTATCTCTTCCTCTTCATTAAATAGCCTCGATCCAGCAGCTTGAGGAATTCGAGGTAGCCTGCAAAGTCTGTCAGCCGCAGAGCCTTCGAGCAGCGGTCGCGTGCGTCTAGATACTATCTATCGGCAGAAATCTGACTTGGAAGAGGAGCGAGCTAAAGCCGAAGATAAGTTATCGGAGTTGTTGTCCGCTGCAGCGACAGAGCGGAAATGCGCATTCGTGGTTGACGGTGCTGACGAAGCAGCTCGGCCGCCTGATGGAACCACGTTCACAATTATAGATTTGGACACAGTGAACAGCACTTTGTTGGCATTTTGCAAAGTGCAAGGCATGCAACGGAGAACTGCAGATTGTCCGCGACGACCGGGAATTCGGACTCGCTGTGAAGTTGCGTTTTGTGTGTTCGACCTGTGGGGAGACTGCGTCGTTGTGGAGCTCGCCGCGCGTACGTAGTGATGAACGCATAAAACCTTTTGCTGTGAACGTTTTGGCTGCGCATGCCAAACAGGCAACAGGGAACAGACAGACCACGCTGATGGGCATCAGCCGTTCTCGTTGATGGGCATCAGCCGTCGAGGCCTTCACACAAAAACGTGGCAACACTACGTGAAGACGAAGTTGGCACCCGCGGCCGATTGTGCTGCACGCAATTTGATGAGCAACTGCGCGCGGTCAGTTTGTGAACTTTACGACAAACTCAATGTAGGCCACATGGGAAACATCGCGGTGTCGTTTAATGGGTCATGGATGACTCGCGGTCATTCGTCGCATATCGGTCTCGGCACCGTCATAGAATTGTTCAGAGGACTGGTGCTTGACTTCGTTGTTTTGAGCAACTTTTGTGCTGGATGCGAGTCAGGCCCAAAGGAAGGTGACCCTTCTTATACAGCGTGGAAGGAACATCATCAGTGTCAGAAAAACAGTGACAAGAAGGCTGGGGAAATGGAGGTTGAGGCTTCCCTCATCCTCTTCAGGAGGTCACTTGAGCGGCACAACCGGCGCTACACCACGGTGCTTTGCGACGGGGACAGCTGCAGTTACCTTGCGCTACAAGAACTCTTCAGGAGGTCACTTGAGCGGCACAACCGGCGCTACACCACGGTGCTTTGCGACGGGGACAGCTGCAGTTACCTTGCGCTACAAGAAGACAAGGTTTATGGGTATATCCCAGTGGAAAAAGAGGACTGCACTAATCATGTCTAAAAGCGTGTGAGCACTGCTTTGCGCAACTTGATTGCAATGCACAAAGGCCCTGGCCTTGAGAGTCTTGGGGGAAAGGGCCGCTTGACAGGAGACCTGATCTCCAAGCTCACCAATTATTATGGGTGGGCTTTGAAGACACACAGTGGTGATGTTGATGCTATGCACACAGCAGTGATGGCCATTTATCATCACATGATGTCCAATGATGATGTCGCAAGCCACACTCTGTGCCCACCTGGTCCAAATTCCTGGTGCAAACAAAATGCGGCAAAGGCCAAGGGGGAGCCCATTCCCAAACATCGTCGAAAGCTGCCACCACATGTCTGCCAAGCCTTACTTCCCATTTATGAGTCCTTGTCAGACAGAAAGCTGTTGCAACGGTGCCAGCGAGGGAAAGCCCAAAATAACAACGAATGCCTGCATTCAATGATCTGGGCGCTGGCACCAAAGGAGCGACATGCTTCACTATTCACGGTGGAGGAAGCTGTGGCAGAAGCAGTGCTCAAGTTCAATGCAGGCAATAAAAAGGCATCAGAAGACATATTATGAAAGAGCTGAGCCTAAACCCCAGCTGGCAAAGCCGCAGCCGCATGGCTGAAAAGGATTGACGGCGCACGGCAGCATCAGTCAAGAAGCGGACAAGCAACAAAGAACATGCACCAGTCCCTGAAAAAGCGCCACACAGGGACTCATAGTCAAAAGGACTACATGCCCGGTGCATACTGAGCATTTTCAGGTGCAGTTATGTAAATTAATGAGCTTTATTTCTTTTTTTCAGCTTTCTGAAAACATGCTTTTTGGTGACTTTATTAGTTTGTCGGGTTGATATCTTGCAATCTAGAACAGCAAAAGCAATAATTTTTTCATTAACGTAAAGCCCAATCTGTGTATTACAGAGTGCCGAGAAAAGAATTTCAATCTGCTGCCCATATAAATTTAGAAGGTATTAGTATGTGATAGCCATGACATGACTCCTCAACTTTCATCATCTGTAGGATCACTAGTTTTTCTTTAATTTGAAATCTGCTTGCAGCATTGCTAGGGTGGCTAGAATGGGGAAGTGTAATGAGCGCGGCATTTTTCGCTTGCCTGAGAAGGCCCTTCGGCGCGCCGATGCCACTAGGGGCGCTGCCATCAGCGAATATATATATATTGTTTTTCACAGGCTGTAGCTGCTTTACAAGAACTTCGTCAATCGGTGTTTGCGCTGGGTTTCTCTGAAATGCCTGAAGGTGTCAATGACAAAAAAAGTAGATCTAGCGTCGCTGAATTATGCTTGTCCACAAAACTTAATGCTTCCGCTCAGCCTCTTGAAGAGACCCAAGGGTGGCAATGCGGATCACTTAATGGAGGAGTCTCTCTGTCTGTAGAGTTGTAGTTGTCAGCAAGTTGTTCCTGCAACACGGCAGCGCTATTTATCAGTTCTGTTTCCAAAATGAAATTTGCTTCTGCTGATAGTACAGGTCGCGGAGCATCAAGTTTGCAGTACCTGGAAAAGCAAGGCTCACGAAACGTGAGCCTTGCATTTCCAGGTACTGCAAACTGCTGCCATTCTACTGCAACATAAACAGTTGCCATTCTAGCGAGCCCTGTGTAGGTTAAAGGGGCAAAAATTATTTACAATGCAAATATTTTACACTGCAAATACCTGCGATTATGGTCTGCTAGCAGACGCAAGCTGCCAGAATTACTGCAATTTTTTTGAGGTCAGTGATCACATCTTCTCGGGGAGGGTTGATCGTGAAATAATATTTCGGAGGTCAGTGATCAAATCTTTACGGGGAGGTTTGATGGTGAAATAATATTTCAGCTATCTGTGACAATGAGAAATGGACTTAACATCTGCGACGAGGTTATGAGCCATCCCATGCAACTCTCTGGTGCACATTAGGCCACTGTATTACACCTCCGGCATCTTGTGCAGAATTTCCTAGTTTAATTCACCTAAATTAGATATAGTTGTTTTGGTCAGAGACTTCATTTCTTTTCGTTCAATAAGTCGAGGAGCACGGGACTAAAAGCTCGAGGAATTGACAAAGTACCGACCCATTCACAAGTTTGCAAAGCAGCAATACACGACAAACATTCATACATGTAGAATAAAAAAAAATAAACTATACAAGTATAAAATGACACCAAGTACGAATACAAAAGTTATGAAACAAAGCTCCACAAATAGAGAGTGAGGGAATACATATGTACCATGACTTGGCATGAACATGAAAAGCAAAAATCAATAAGTAGTGACCAAAATTCCGGTAGATGTGCTATTCAGGAAAGTGAATGAGCTGGGCGAAGCATCTAATGTGACGATTTCGATTATTTAAAATTGCATATACCTACAGCGCCCTAGTTGGGTAATAATCATAAGGAATTTATTAGACATGACATAATAATGAAGTGTCACAAATAATCGGGATCAAAACTATACACTGGTACACAGAGACATCACAGTAAAAGATACAATACAGTAATAAGAATTATTTAAAAAATGCGCAAGACAGCCAATTGTATTGACGTTTCTTGCAATATTTGAATGAATTCATAGAAAGTTCTCAATGGCAGAAGAAAGGACGAAGTATCAAAGTCTTCGTCCTTTAAGATGGTTGATAGGTAAGGAAGCCCGTAGGACAATGTTCATCCTAAACGCTTCTAGGAATAGGTAAAATCCACATTTAATTTGTCGTGCCTAGTGAGACAAACACTTGTGTTTACGTTTATCTTAGCAAGATTAGTTACGGTATTAGAACCATGTTTAACGAATGTTTTATGACATGTAAAATATAAATACGAGGTTTATTAAAATGATATTCTGGCTCCCACAGCGTGGCCGCATTGATTCAAACTTCTGATCTTGAAGTATAATCGATAAAGAACCATAGGTGGTCGAAATTCCCGGAAACAGGGCTCTGATACTAAAGTTTCCACTTGTGATTGAATGAATTTAGTATGTTCAAATTAATATGAAGTCTTACAGTGATTAACATCTCTCAGGGCACCTGCAGCTTCGCCGCGAATAACTGCAATAACCGCGAACAACCACAAGCCAACTCCGGCGATTTTTCGGGGTCAATGGATCTCAATAAAATTCGCTGGGTACGTTCCTTTCCACATTTCCATCATTTATACTAATATATGGGCTTGAGAGATGCGCTGATTGTTTGCAAATGAATTTCAAAGATTTCCTCGCAAAGCTTACTTCGCTTGCCAGAATTATTGGCAACACTGTCTGGGTGACGTCATGTTTGGCATGTCAACAGAAGTAACGCAGCTGATGCCAACACTACTTTGGCCGCTACAGCATTTATTGTGGTGACCACAAGACAACGGCGAAAGTGTTTGGCACGTGTATTGCAAAGGAAAGCTTTCTTCCTTCCCGAGTGGTGTTTGGCTAGTGCTTCACTCGTCTGGCTTTCACAGTTTTCACACTACGCGCCAGCGGGACCAGTATACAGCCTCCGGTTGTTACCAAATAGTACGTCATACGCAGAAAGGGCGCCCGGTCGGGTTCAAGTTTCGCACCGTTTGACTTATTAAAATCATTTGCAAATTTCCTAAGCATTTCAGCTATTGGTCTCGTGACAAGAGTACCTGAGGAACATAAAAACACCACTACCTTGACATGGTCAAGATAATGGTGTCGAAAAATCGCCGGAGTTGGCCTTTGAGTTCACGAAATTTGGCGTATAGTTTTGCTCGTGGGCCTTTTCAGGAATGGTTTTCAGAAATGACACTTTAAAGAGCTTAAGTGACATGTACTGCCCTACACCTGCTCGATCAAAATTATTTTACCGAAAACGGGTCACCACCACACAGCAAGAGAGCAATTTTTGTGGAGAGCAGCGCGTGCAGTCTTGTTTGTCTCCTCCGCAAAGTTACCCGCGCCGGTGCGTACAGCGCCCCAAGCGGCATCGGCGCGCTTTGGGGACCAGTTTCGGCGGCCGCTTTTCACACCTCCCCATTCTCTAGCCACCCTAGCATTGCACTTATTGCTAAATGCACTGTCTGGTTATGCAATAATATTTACTTTTTGATAAGCACTTTCTTTTCTATTGTCTCCGAAAACAATAGAGTGGCAGCATTGTGTATCTTCTAAATTAACTGACCTAGAATGAAAATGTTTGCATATTTGAAATCAGCAGAAGAAACTACATAAGCATGTATATTTTCGTCATGTTTGGTCCACAAATACAGAAAATATCTCCACACACCATGTCCCCCTTAATACGATGGGTTTAACGTCCCACGACCACCATTTGGAGCCCTCCACTATGGCATTTCTAAAAATCATATGGTGTTTTGGGACGTTAAATTCTACATATCAATCAACACATTCATTACTGCAGCACACAATGGCCAGTCATAAGTCAGTAAAATATCATACAGTAGCACGAAATCATATTAGTAGCCCAAAGCCGCACCAAAACAGCGGAGGTTGCCTCGATAATACCTGGGTGGCAAGTGCAGAGTGGCAAGTGCAGAGGAGTCAGTCATACCCACCAGCAAAATTATGAGTCTCCATGCGATTGTGACAGCGGAGAGAAACCTGTTGGTCCAACACCTCAGAGGCCACGCTCCATGAGCAGCAGTTCCCAAAAACAAATTTAAGAGCGTAGGGTTGTGCACCAGTAACAACTGTCCCAGTTGCTACTTCACACTCATCCTGTGCATACCTTTGCATTCTTTTCAAGCATCCTGCTTTGTGCTTAAGGGGGGATACGGGTCTTAGAAGATAAAAAATCGCAAAAAAATCGACTTTTTGAAGCCGACATTTTCGGAATCTGTACCTATTTTTGCACCTATCTGAGAAGTTTCTAGCTTTTCGCGTCATTATTTCTGGCACAACATCAATTTATAACATCCCTGTGAGATGAATCTGAGCGCAAACTGACGCTAAAATTGCGGTTTTTTCCGCGCTGATCTGTTGCCGTTACACACGAGCTATCGTGTTATCTTGGTTTCGTTTGGAAGGGTCGTTCTTCATTTTCAATTTCCCACCACCGCTGGCTCGCCTTGCTCATTGGTTTTTTAGCAAAAAGGTGTCATCGAGAAGCACTAGCACGCGATTCGATAGGCTGCTTGGGGAACGTGACAAAACCTAGGCATCCGATTGGCCAAGGGGCGCTTTCGGCGTCTGCTTCACCATCGTGACGTGCACTGACATGCACCATTTTGTCATAGTGCTACTGAATGCCTGCGGCAGTAAAGAAGTTCCGTGCTACAGTAATTTCTGAAGCGGGTGTGGCAGTCGTTCGTTCGCTGTGAACTTCAGAAAGAGCCCCGCTATGGCTCAGGACAACGTGGATAACGAACTCGACGCGGTCAACGGCAGTCGCCGAGTCACCGATGTAGGCCTAACTCACGTACGAGCCCGTTGGTTGCCGACAACGTTACTGAGAACGGCTGTGTTTTGCAGCCTCATCAGTTAGAGGACGGCAAGTAAAAAACAGAAGTGAAGCTACAAGAGATATCAATATTTGCAGTGACCGAACGGAAGTGCAGTCTTATCGCTAAACGCGCCGCGGTTCCCCCCGCCGGACGAAAGGACCTTGAACTGCGCGACGGGTAGTCAGAGTGGAGCACGCCGCGCGTCTACGAACAACAGAAAGTCAATCCGTTCGCGGTGAAAATGCTCGCCGCCGCCGCAATAGAGGCTACTGGCAACTGGTAGACTGCTTTTAACGACGCGTTCGCAACGTTGTCGCGATCTCCGCTCGAAAATGCGGCAGTCTTATGTGAAAAGGAAACTAGCACCTCGGCACTCGCGTAGCCTCGAAATTGATGAGTGAGGGAGCAACTTTGGTTCGCGACCTTTACGGGTAACTCATTCTGGACAAGCCGGAAAACATCGCCGTGTTATTCGACGTATCGCAGATGATGCACGCACATTTGTAGCACGTCACTGTCAGTAAAGTTACCGAACTGATAAGCAGCCTCACGGCAGACGAGCACACGGCGACAACTTGCTACAGGACTCGAAGAAACTACACGCTCGTGCAAACAATCAGTCCTATTACATTTCCGGTGCATATTAACTGACTAAAAGTATGTTGTTCCCTCGGAACGGCGAAATAAAGCTTTAACAGCATTATTCTTGAAGCACAGATTTTGACCACTTTCTTTTGCTTGTTCGGTAAAAGTGGACCTAGGACAACTAGAGCTCTAATTTTTTTTGCACAATGTAGCTAAATGTGCACAGAAAACAATGCTGTAAGCCTATTTTTAATGGGCAGCTTCATTTTTTTTATTTTAATATAAAAATTTCTGTATTTGGTTACATGCAATGAACTGTGCTGTAATGCAATGCAATGAACTGTGCTGCAATTCGAGAAGTACTCGTTCAATATTCTATCAGCTTGCAGCGTTGCACTCCTTAGGCTTTCTAGCATTCATTTATATGCCAATTGCCGTGTAATTCTAACTACATACATTTTTACAGTTAAAAAATGTTAGAATTCTGTGTTTTCTTCATTTTCTCAAAATGGCAATTTTGGACACCCTGCATGAAAATTACTGCAATATATCGGAAACTATTACAGATAGCAGAATATTTTTTTTTTGCAGCATGAAGCTATATGTTTGGAGCACACAACATAGGAAGCACATTTTGATTTATCTTGATGCAAGTTTTTTAAACTAGTCTTTTGTGTGACCACACAATGGCCACATTCAGAGCTGTGAAGTTTAGTGTACTGTAAAGTAAAAAATAATGCCCCAATCAAAAAAGTTCTTCCTATGTTGAATGTCTTAAAGCTTTATACAGTCAATCCCTATGTCATTTATAAATTTTTGACAGGTGGTTATTTTTCGATTGTGGTAAGAACAATAGAAATTGTTATCTTGATTATTTATTTACCAATAAAGTTACAGAAAATATCACTACATTTTTAGAATCAGGAGAACAAGCTAAGTAAGCATGCCAACTCTTGTCACATTTGGTTCATAAAATTAATGAGAGAGCCCTAAGACCCATGTCCCCCCTTAAGCAGCATGCTGCAAGCGTTGAGCAGTGACAGTTTGTTAGCGTTCATCCCATGCGTGTTATTATCGTGCGTCCTTCGTGCCTAAGTGAAGCACTGTATGTACCGAGTTGCTCGCTGTTGTTTGTGTGACATTGTTGCTATCACTTTCACTGCTTTGCCCTCGCCACAAAACTGAATTTTTTTTCCCACGTAAAGTTCTGCAAAACGGAACCACGTGCGCCCACACTGCATAACTGCTCTTCAAATGGGGAGCTTGACAGGCTGGCACGCCGATCCACCGTGTTCAGAAGGCCGCAATGTCAAAAGGAGAGTGCACTGCTCAGGAAATTCAAGGATATCAACAGGAAAAAAAAAGCCCGACTTTTAAGGACCTGCACGCACCCTGAATCGAAGACGCGTGACAATTTGCCAGATTACGCATCAGTAAGTGTAGAATCCAAAAATATGATTTTTTCGCGAGACTACCTGAACATGTTGGACCACCAATCGCTACCGCCTCTTTGTGCGAGACCATAATCGAGCACGCTCCGCATTTTCAGAAACAAGAGCAGCTCACTATTTATTGCAGGGTTGGGTATTGCGGGCACAGAGAAAGTTTATTGTATTGTTGCTGTCACACTAAGCAAACTTGTACGGCACAGCAACCGCAGCGCTGCTGCAACCATACCACCACACGGCATGCTTTTATTAGGTGACAGCCGTAGCGCGCCTCTGCCTGCTGTAAGGACTGTTAGAGATCCCAGACCACGCATCCCTTCCAGAATGCTCGTCATCACTGCGTTAACCCAACAGGCTACAATATGCAAATTCTGAAGAAAAAAAAAAAGGGTTCTGTGCGTCGGGTAGCTGAAGTGATGTACGCAACTACTAACCAGTGACAAATGACTCCCTGTGACCATAAACACTACCAATTTTCACTTAACAAGTAGATCCCGGTGCCCATGTATCGCGAACAGCCGATTATGTCCGTTCTGACTCTTTGTTAGTTGCTGCGTATCTCGAACGCCAAAGTAGTTTGAAATGCTCCTTGGCGTCCCCACAACAAGCTATTGGACTGTCGTGCCAAGACCTTTCCTGCTCTTAGGCAAAAAGAAAGAAATAGCTTTGCGGCGAGCACACTAGGCCATATGCGCAATGCCACTGTACTCAATTCTTTTTTGGTGGCAATGGCGCAAGTCAGGAGATGCTAATTTGTACTTAGTGGTTAATGTGTACTACAGTTAGTGCATATAGCTAAGCCGCATTCCCAACAGGTATGTAATAACAAGGTTTCACTGTATGGCATTCACTGCTCTGCCCTCTGCCCAAATCTTTTCGCAATGCCAGCAGCGTCACGCAGAGCGCGACAGGCCATGATCATGATAGAAGCTCGCTTGGATACGCCACGTAGCAGATGACTGCACATGAAGGCACAAAGGACTGCGTGGGAGCAGTTCGAACGCAATAATGTGTTTTGGAGCAGTATGGCGCAACAGAAGAGGTTCAGCGTAGCGCTTCTAGTTAGTTCTGCAAAAGGAATGCTTTTATGCTCTTATCTCATTAAGACATGCTTAATAATTCTCTGCAACTTCACTCTATAATTCGGCCTGGAGGTATTCTAAAAATATTCGATGCGATTAGCACTCAATCTTCAATATTATAACTCGCTTCACACCCAATATTTCACTATATGAACAGCTCAAGAAAGTGAAGTAGTAGCAATATCAGATGTGAAGAAATTCCAGGACCTTCGTGAAACCATGTGCAGCCCGCGAAATAACTTTTATGCCATTTTTCAGTGGGCCTCGCAGAAATTGCGTACAATGGTCTCTTCAGCAAAAGTTATTGGACGGAATTCACTAACTGCGCCTTGCGCCAGTGGCGAGCGCTCACATAACCTTGTCCCTTTCGCATGCTTCGTCAAAGAGTGGTGCAGTGTGTTCCCATGTGGTCCTACTACGCCGAGCCGCCCTTATCGAAAGTTGACGCAAACAGAGGAGATTGCTTGCCCCTGAGCGACCATGCCCAGTGGTCGTCGATGATGACAGCACACAGTATGAGATAAAGGGACCTTTTCTCTTATCTGCGCGTTGACGCGACCCCTTTGCTCTGTACTCCCGCTCGGTGGGTGGTGAAGCCTCCTTGCTTTTCCCACCAACTTTGAAAGTGGGCCTGACGCGCACATTACAAAGCTTAGCGCAATGGTTCGCTGTAGTAATGAGTAACGTGGCTAAGAAGACTGACCGAGGCCACTGCCAGCTGCCAGGATGGGCACCCTTTGTCCCAACATGGAGCTGCCATTGACCAGGCTGTCAAGCATGGGTGATCCTCGGGAAGAGGTGCGTGGGGAGAGTGCTGAGCCATTGAGCAGAGAGTCCAGCAGCTGCTGATGGGAACCCATGAGGCTTCCGCTGCTGCTGCTGCTTGGCCGCCCAGAGGAGAGCAGAGGGGGAGGAGGAGACGTCTGTGGATTTGGCTCCAGAGTCAGCCCCGGCACCACCTGGCCATTCAACATGATTTGGCCTGAAGGAAAAAACAGATTATGAAGCACGTCGTAGTGTTTCATAACTCCAGATTCTATTTTACCCTGCTGCATAGTACGTCTCACCAAGACCCGGCCAGAAACGTTTCAAGAGGGGGGGAAGGGGGCGGGGAGGGGGAGTCAACTACCATTTACATGTGTTTACATCTTTGTATCTTGGACACCACAAGCCGCACTATACATCATTCTAAGCCCAGGAAACGCTATGCTGGACTCTTGAAGGAATAGAATAAGCTCACAGTGAAAACAAACAGAACAGATGTATTTAGCAAAAATGGAAGTTCTTTGCACCAAAGACACTGCTGCAACAAGTTTTAAGCAACCATGTAGTTTTTCCTGCAGCTGCTCACAGTTACCAGCTAAACCTATACTAGCTACATAAAATTACAAAGATGTTATTTGATAAAGAAAATTTACAGTACTTTCCTTTAGCCAGTACATAATGACGAGATAAATTACATGATGCTGCTAATAGGTACTCTTGGTTCTCAATTTAGCACACGATGATACAAGATGAAACATGGCCACCGCAAATGGAGGCGTACTAATTCAGGTTCTCACCTTGCTTTTGAAAGATATTAGACCACTTTCCTTGTAAAAAAAGAATGTCGAAAACTATACTTTGATAAAAGGTCATATTTTCATTCAACACTGCATGGGTAGTGATTTGCCCTTTAAAATGTGGCTGCTGTAGCCAGGAATCGAACCAGTGCCCTCAAGCTTAACCGTACATTACGTTCGCCTCTAAGCTAACACAGCATGTGCCAATTCGCAATAGCATTAAAGAGTGGTCAATAAGGCCCCAAGTACAAGGTAGAGAGTCTTGAAAAAAGGGGGAGAGGAGGAGGGGGGAACATTTCGAAGGATCAGTAAACCAGCCTTGCGGTTCAAATTTGCTGATGGAGAAATAATTGTGCACAAATAAGCGCAATGTAAACATGCTGCCACAAGAACTTTGCAAATAAGTGCTGTAATACGGAAGTTATAGGGTTTGGAACGAGCCGCTTTGGCTGGTTTCAGTTTCTTGCTCATCTTTCCTACCCTTTTTTCCCAGCGCAAAGGAGTAGGCGTAGCCTTTTGTTGCGACCGCACAGGGCTGCTACCACGTGTGCAGGTGCCATAGTGGCACCGTGCACTGCGAGGAGTACGAGCCACTGGTGTAGGTACCCCTTCTCTGGTGGTAAAGTATTGCAACGCCTCTTCTTCTCAAAGGCTTTTGTTCTGGCAATGCCACTTGTCCCAGTACTCTTGGGCTCTACAATACGGCAGAAGGCAGCACGCAAGTGCTGACTGCATGGCCAAAACTGCGCCACCGCATGGCCAAGGTGCAGCCTTGTAGTGCAATTACCAACCAACAAGCTCATTGATGTGTTATGCTGCATATGCACAATCTTTTATCGCTGCACACAGGAATGCATGCAATAGCCGGAACAGAATATGGGCAATTTTCGGGGCAGCAAAATGTGGCTGTTGAACGAAAATCCAGCTTTGAAACAGGTAACGAGGGGGGGGAAATGATTTTTTTATCACCAAATCCCGAATTTGGAGCAACATAACAAAGAAGGCTATTCGGAAACGAAAATACATACAAACCATTCAACATCATGCACAGTGCACATGATGACTGCGATTTCAATAAAATCAGTACAATGAACTCCCGTTAGTACAAATGACCATTGAAATGAATTCTCGCTAATGCCGCACAACATCAGAACGTTTGTTTGGTTCCCCATACTCAATGGGAAAGAAAGAAAAAGAACGTAGAAAAAAATAACAGGTCTCTCCCAGTGATAATTTTCGTCAAGACAAACAATGCTGGCAATTCCGTGCAACGAACATGGCAGTCTTGGTGGGCCATTCAAGTGAAGGAAAGAAAGCAAAAAGAAAAAAAGAAAGCACTTCCTGGCGCAAGGACGCTGTGAGAATCGCAACGCGGAGGAAGGGAGTGAGATAAGCTGACAATAAAGGCACAGCACAAAACCAGCGCCACCCTCACTCCCAGGGTGAAGTGCCCGCTAAGAGATTCACTGTTAAAATGTATTAGCAATACATTCAAAAGCATATTTATTATGAACCCGCACAATCGTGTGCTCAATAAATTCATGTAGATACTCCACTGAAATGAATAGTTTCTATCAAGTTGAGCCAATAAGTATTTTTATTATTTCCACCCAATTGTCAATTTATTATACGTGTATTTGGGGTTGTCAGAAGCATATTTGGGTGCACTTGGCATGCTAACATGTATTTTTAAGGGGGGAGGTGGCGTTGAAAAAAACCTTTTTTGTTTGTTGACCTACAGCAATGAAATTTGGCATACATACTTATGAAGATTCTCGAATAAGGAAATGTGCAGTTTCATCATGATACCTTGAGTAGTTCTCAAGTTACATCATGCTACATGGTCCAATTATATGGTCTGCTCGTAGAATGCCTAGGCACTGTAACAAAACATGCCAGGAAGCTGCGAATGGTGTTGATCTTTACTCAAAAGAAGGCTACAAGGTATGACACTCTCAGAATTCTTTATCAAGTTCTCTCTCTCTTTTTTTTTTAGAGATCATCTTGGCTGCCGACACACATTGTCAGAAACAGTGGCACGGACAAATCATCGTCTTGAAAAAAAACTGGGCCATAAAAAAGAAATTGAAGAATGTTGTACCCTTAAGCAGTGTTCAGGGGTTCAGGAAAAAAAATCTAAATCGGTCCAGTCATTCCCGTGCTACTCTTTCCACCAGCAATGCACAATGTCTAAAAAACACTTGTGATAAAACGGCTATCAAAGTTTTCAAAGTCATTTGCATTTGTTAGAACGCACCAGCACTGTAGTCCTTGGTGTCCTTGTGTAGAGGCAACCTTTTGGGTTTCTGCCCTTTCACTTCATGCACGTGTGATGATTTCCTTGCTCATTGAGCATCTTTTTCAGCAGCCCTGTGGAGGCTAAGGGCCCCAGGTTGCACAACCATTGCAGCACAAATCTTGGTGTAAGCTTGAAAGTTGCCTGCATTGTACCTAACAACTGCCTCATGGACTGCTACTTCCATAGTGAAGAGGGAGGCATGCTGCTACTTAGAAATTAGTGACCAAATCACCGAGTGAAGGCTTTCAGCGGCATTTTGTGTCTTGTTGCCACTGCAGCAAGCCAGCAGTTGAGGGTAGGACAAGCGTTGGTACACTGGCCGCAACGCTTCAACAACTTGGTTGGGCAGGTTATACTTGTGTGGAGGTTGGGGCTTCCCCTCTCCCTCTGCTACACGGTGCCTACACCACACCAACTGCGGGCACCAGAAGTACAGAGCTCGTGATGAGGTTCTGCATCTGTCGATAAAACATGATGAAAGGTGGCCATCACTGCTTTCTTCATGTCGTAGATGTCCGTGTTGCTTCGCAGTGCTAGGCCATACTGGCTGGTGAGCCTTTTGATCAAGTCCTGCATCAGGCCACCTCTTCCACCGAGTGCCTCTTCCTTCTTAGACTTGCTTACAAGAGAACAGAGCGCCGTGCCCATCCTCTTCTAAACATTGTTCGCGCAGTATCATCTGTGACGACGACTGTCGTCGTCAAAAAAAGCTGCAGTGCAGCTTCCACCTCCATGCTTCCTGCAGCTGCGTCTTGTGTTTTTTGACAAACATGCATCTTCCTCCACTCTTGATGTGCAGGGTCTTTTTCAGCTGGACCTAGTGAGCACCCGAGGCAGAAGTTGAACAGGAATGTACAGTCAAGCACAAGTCCAGTATAAAATTCCATCACACAGCCTACATCAATGTGCAAGTTGTGTCCGCGTGTCAGCCATGTGCCATCATAAACCACGGTAATGTTTTTAGTGAAGTTTACTTCCGTTTCCTGATGAGTCTTCTTCATAACTTCTACAGCATCTGCGAAAACTGTTTCTCCAGCTTCTTCAGCAGCTGGCTTTGGCACCTTTTTCAAGTAGTGTTGACAGGTCTTCTGGTGCAGCCCTCTGCGAAAGACATTCATCACTGCCCAGAAGTCATTTAGAGCAGTAGGCCTTTTACTGATGCACCTTATTGCCTGCATAGACCGTACATTCACGTCGAAAACTCGACCACCTGGTTTTCTTGGGGAAGTCCAACAGGTGTTGCTCTTGTCGCTGAGCCACAAGAGCAACATATGACCACCATTTTCACGGCAAGTTTATGCCTTATGCCTTGTGTCCCGATCCACAACCAAACTTTGCTCATGACAAACAGGGCAGAGGGTATTCCCAATAATCGCGTTTAGCACGCCCATCTGCATCATCACGTATTCTTCTTCTTCCTGTGGCGTCGGCGTAGTTGCGCGTTCCGGCGGCGCGGTCAGTGCAAACTTTTGCTTAGTAGTGAACATCGCGCCGAGCGACTCGCGAACGCTGGTCGACTGAGCTTCTGCGGTTTCCGCTGACACAAAACTCGGTTGAATGTGTCCCTGAACAGTACGACGCTCGCCGGGCACAATCACGGCATCACCCTGCGGATTGTCGCATCTGCCGGCGCGTCAATCACCTGTTTCACCGCCATGCTGAACAGCGCGATCCTCGTTAGGAGAGTGTGCGGCCTCGCGTCGATGTACGGTAGCATCAACGTCGCTGTCTTCTGAGCTTGACACACACTGACGTAGCATTTCCTCGGCGTTGTTCACTGCATCGCTTGACGACTGAGAATCCAAAGTAGCATCACTTTCTGCGATTGACGGACGACTTGGTGAAGGTATTCACGATCGCCGAGGATTAGGTGTACGGCGCTTTCGCTTTCTGTAAGCGAGCAGAGTCTTGCGTTTCTTTTCGAAGGTGCGATCCATCGCAACAGAACACGCACAATTTTTGCAAAAGGCCTTCTCGACACGGAAAGCTGCGTCAGGTGCGTGTTCGGCAGAACGCGCAGAACTGATCAATTGTGAAATGATCGTCAGGCCGCGTCAAACGAATATCGTCTCGTAAAAACGGTTTGAACAACAGTACCTAGACTGATCGCAAAAAAAAAAAAAGCCCGAGATGAAGAAGCACGTGAACAATGTTTCCAACAAAGAAGTCGAAGCAGACAAGGAGATGCGTGGTAGCCGGCAGCATGGATGCGAGCCGAACACGTGCGTGCCCGCAGCAGCCAATAGCAGCCACTTGCTTCCCCTCATTCTCCAGGAGCGCCCGTTCCATCCAATGGTAGCTCCACATTTGAGAAGCAGGGCTTTTAAACACCCTGTGAGCTCTCCAATCACAAGCGAGTTATGCCTCGATCATGCCACCAGGCCTAGCACTGATGGCGGGGAAAAAGAAAAAGAGCAAGAATTTACGAACAAAACAAAACCAAGATGGCGGCGCTCGAGTAACAGGCGGAGAAGCGGCATGCACGCGAAGTTGAGGGATTTTCAGCAATTTCTCGCAGCTTGGCAGCTCCCGTGGCTTGCAAATAATTTTTTTAAGCCCTTATAGGGCAAATTAGGCACCGATATTTACACTAAAGGTAGTTTATAACACATACTATCGAAATAAATGGTTTTTCAAAAATCGACTTTTTTCGCGATTTTTCGGTTTACCCCCTTAAGTGGGGGAAGGGGGCACTTCTTTAAAGCTGAACTTCTGATAACACAACAAATGACTGCGGTCCCTTCGAGTTCATTTTAATGGGTGCCCACTGTATACTGAATTTTCATTCTCTCAGCTAACACCAATGTGCAAACAATGATGAAGTCCCCATTAGCCTGTCGAATTCTTTGACAGACTGCACATTTAAATGTCGATTTCCCAAGCTGATGGCATTCAATGTTTGGAGATTCATAACGCAGTAAAAAGTGAGCTGGAAAAAGAGAGAAAAAAAAAGCTGGCGTATGATACTATTTACTGTTTTCTAAAGATGCAAAAATGTCTTACACAACTGCAAATGATTTTGTCATTTTTTTTTAGACGTCAGCGATCATACTAGCACTTACAATCATGCAACAGATACATGCAAGAGTAAAATGAGGAACAATATGTGCAGTGTCTCGTAAGTAGTGCAAGCAGCCCCCTCTATATCTTAGTATGCTTTTCCACAGGGCGTCAGCCAAGGTGACTTATGCAGTGTTCTGCACAGGATACAACAAGGCCAAGAAACTTTGGAACAGTTGCCCTTTTTCATCTTTCATGATGAGATTGTATTTAGGGCATAACTTCTTTGCTCGCTCGCAAGTCGCGTTCAATCACATACGTTGATTTGTTGACAGCACTGCATATCTATCGGTGGGATGACACAATTTGAAGACTAAGCTTGTGCTATTTTCGAACTAATATTACTGAGTCCGAATTCAATTTGGTCTGAATTGAAAGTGTTGAAAATTCTGAAGGAGGAGGTGTATATTAGTCTGCATGTATTAGTCCGCATGTATTTGCATGAAACCTCCTGTGAAGGCGGTTTCACTGCTGTGGCAAGCTGTGAAAGCACCTATCCAGAGAAAATTCACACTGCTGCGAAGCCCTCATTACAAGGTTAAATGTACAGAGCACATTGATTCGTCATTTTTGAAATTAAAAGCTTGTTGTACCGGATTACACGCTCCTTGTATAGTAAATTTCATAATGTAACATATTTTACAGGTTATCACTTACATTTTACTTACCAAAGTCAGATCATGCTACTATTCAAAGTTGCTTTCACTTCCTTTGAACTTTTTTTGCACAGGGCTTGTTTCAATTTAATATATATATACATATATATTATTGCTCAGGTTACTTGGATCATCACAAATATGGCTTTTTTAAAAATTATATTTGATATATAGTATTTAATTTCTTTGGTTGATTGAATTCTAATGTTTTCTTTACTCTGCTAGCAATTACCTTTGTAAATAGCTTGTATACTACAGAGAGCAAGCCGATCGGCCTGTAATTCTTCAAGTCCTTGTCATCTCCTTTCTTATGTATCAAGCAGGATTTAGAACAGGATACTCAACAATTGACCACATTCATACTATCAATCAGGTAATAGAGAAATGCTCAGAGTATAACCAACCACTATACATAGCCTTCATAGATTACGAGAAGGCGTTTGATTCAGTAGAAATATCAGCCGTCATGCAGACACTGCGGAATCAGAACGTAGATGAAATATATATAAACATTCTGGAAGAAATCTACAGGGGATCAACTGCTACCATAGTGCTTCATAAAGAAAGCAACAGAATACCAATAAAGAAGGGTGTAAGGCAGGGGGACACAATCTCCCCAATGCTATTCACTGCGTGCTTACAGGACATTTTCAGAAGCCTAGAATGGGAACAGTTAGGGATAAGAGTTAATGGAGAGTACCTCAGTAACCTGCGCTTCGCCGATGACATTGCATTGCTGAGTAACTCAAGGGACGAATTGCAACTCATGATTACGGAGTTAGACAAGGAGAGCAGAAAGGTGGGTCTTAAAATTAATCTGCAGAAAACGAAAGTAATGTACAACAACCTCGGAAAGGAGCAGCGCTTTGTGATAGGTAATAGTGCACTTGAAGTTGTAAAAGACTATGTCTACTTAGGGCAGGTAATAACCGCAGAGCCTAACCACGAGTTTGAAGTAACTAGAAAAATAAGAATGGGATGGAGCACATTCGGCAGGCACTCTCAAATTATGACAAGTAGATTGCCACTGTCCCTCAAGAGGAAGGTATATAACAGCTGTATCTTGCCGGTACTTAGCTACGGAGCAGAAACCTGGAGACTCACAAAGAGGGTTCAACTTAAATTGAGGACGACGCAGCGAGCAATGGAAAGAAAAATGGTAGGTGCAACCTTAAGAGACAAGAAGAGAGCAGAGTGGATTAGGGGACAAATGGGAGTTGAGGATATCATAGCTGCAATAAAGAAGAGGAAATGGACATGGGCCGGGCATGTAGCACGTAGACAGGATAACCGCTGGTCATTAAGGGTCACCAACTGGATTCCCAGAGAAGGGAAGCGGGGTAGGGGGAGACAGAAGGTTAGGTGGGCAGATGAGATTAAGAAGTTTGCGGGTATAAATTGGCAACAGCAAGCACAGGACCGGGTTAACTGGCGGAACATGGGAGAGGCCTTTGTCCTGCAGTGGACGTAGACAGGCTGATGATGATGATTCTAATTTGATTAGAAATTATTTGAACAAAGTCACTATTCATTTCGAGCCTAAAATTCACTATTAGCACAAGCCTAATGAAGACAAGATGCTTCATAGGCTGTTGCTATACGAAGCGATTTGGTCGGTGGCAACACTGGCGTTCGCAGCACACTGCGCTTGCTCGTATGCGGAAAACACGGTGTAAGTTTCTAGCTTTAGTTTATAACATGTCGTAGCAGCATTTGCTGACTATAAAATTCATATTTACTGTAAAAAGTTGGTGGCTTCAGCAATGCTATTTGTTCTATTTGTTAATAATTTTAAGTTGCGTTGTCCCACCACCAATAGGTATCCTCTGTGGTCAGCGAACGAGATAGGCGCGTAGTGCTGTCACTTTATCTGCTGGATTGCGTCACCTAAGACCGCACCTAAGATTTCTGACACCGTGGTTCAGGGTGAAGGTCTGCTCGTCCGGATTGGATTGGTTGATTATGGCTAAACTTCCAGTGACCATCGCGGCCTCCATTTGTTGAAGTTGATGCAACAAAAATTTTTTCAGAAATTTTAGTGCAACTCAGTGCAAAAATTAGAAATTGTATCAAATTCGTTGCACCTTTGACTACAAGGCGGATTTGACAGGCACAGGAAAGAAGCGCGGGAATTGTTTTTTTTATTTTAAATGGAGGACCTGCGCAGCGTGCAACGCTGCAATATTTACAAAATGTGCTCGCCGTTTTTGTGCGACTGATCATCTTTAGGGAATGTCATTTTTAGGAAAAACTCTGAGCCTGTTTACCGTTTACTGACCCTAAAAAAGTGAAGACATACCAGCATTATTGAGTGACACCGAGCCGAGCTTGGCAAGGGCAGTCAGGTTGTTCAGCACATTCTGTTCAGCTGCCGATACACTCAGTGATGTGTCCAGCAGCAGGTCTGCCATTGTGATGGTGCCATCCGATGTTGACTCATTGTCTTCGGGGCTTTCGGCCATATTTGCCAGCCGCGCTAGGTTGTACTGTGCTGCTGCACTCGTCAGCAGACCAACCTCTAGAGGAGCTGCGGCGGAAAGCGCAGCAAACGGGTCTCCAGCTGCTGCAGCATCCTCCAACGATGGTGCTCCAGAATGATGCAGAGGTGGTGACAAACTGCCACCAGCAACTGCAGCCAGAGAGGCACTGGGGTGAATGGGGGACATGCTGGCACACCCGACAACCATAGGTGCACTGCTGACACCGCTCCCGAGTGACGATGCTGCGGAATGCAGTGGAGACACGTTGCCTCCGCCGATGGAGGAGGAGGCAGAATGGATGGGCGAGGAAGAAGCATTGCCTCCAAGACAACCAACGGGAGAGGAAGAAGGAGTTGGCGATGCTGAGAGAGGAGCTTGCGCTGCCGGTGGAGGCGGCGGTGAAGGTACAGATGCAATATGAGGCCGTCGCAGCTGGCCACAGAGAGAAGGCAGCACTTTCTCAAAGTTCTCCACATCGAACTCGAAGGTCATTTCACCCGGCGCTTCCAGCTTTGGGGTGTCTGCAATGAGGCTTCTCAGGCGCGTGCTCACCACCTTGATGAAGAGGAGAGAAAAAACCAAACACACTGCTGTCGCACACTCAAGAGATCATGCTGATGCCTACACATCAACAATACAGCCAGTCGTTATAAATACAGGGGCCGATGCAGCTGTAGCTCTACAGCATGAATAGCACTGTTACACTGAATTTCTACTGACCTAACAGAAAAAAAATCCAACTTAGGTGCTAAATTGTAGCTTACCAAGCTACAGTTTCAATCAGAGCCTACGTTGCAACAATCTGGCTGAAACCTAGTAATGCAAAATGGACTTAGCACATAAAGAATGCTCACGTAAAGTGATGTTGAAATAATTTAATAAAATTATCTGCATTTCACAGGTGTGCACTTGAGCACAGTGTAGTATTGCAACAGCAATTCTTCTTTATGATAGACAGCCACAGGAACCGATTTATTTACATTTCCATCACGGCTTTTTATAACACACATCTGAGCATGCCCTTGAAGACAGAATACAGCAGACCCATGTTGACGTTACACTTTATGGAATACTTCTGCATTTTCCATAAAGCTCCCCCCCCCCCCCCTCTCTTGAGCAATAATTAGCTTCAAATTTTTTTACACACACTAAAAAAAAGCAAACATAGCTACAACTTGCCTCTTTGAGAGCCAGGAGCTCAACATCATTTGCGTTTTCCAGCAGACGTTTCCCAAAGTTGCAGGCCTCTTCGATGTGCATGGTAGTCTTCTCTGCTAGGTGAAGCGAGTCCATTATGTGTAGCTCTTCCTCAGAGTGCAAGTTCTCCAGTTCTTCAAGGAGTTGTTTTTGACGTTGTTCCAGGAAGGACTTGTACTTCTCAAAGGTATCCTGCAATTAGAACAAAACTTATGAGGCACAGAACCATTTTTGCACAGCCTTAAGCCAGCTGAAATGCCAGCTTTTTTAACAAGATTGTGCATGTATACATCTACACAAGCTGATGTGAAAATATCAGAGCCGATACAGTGCTAGATCTAGCTCATTAAACAAACGGTTAATATAGGATAGGGTGTCCTGCTGCAGTGGCTATATGACAGCGCATTAATGTAGTAGTAGAAAAGGAGTGGATTCAACCCTAACCTATGGCAGGTTTGTCAAAACATCCACTGCCATTTTCCTTTTCTTAATTCATGCAGTCATAAATAACAAACTAAACACCCTAGCTTCTGATGTTCTTGTCACAGGTGGGGGTAGCTATGCATTAACAAAATTACAGCCTTGCCTGAACTCATCTCTACCAAATAATTCCACACCTGGATTATTGTCTTGGCTGTGTCCCGCTGCTGCTGCAGATCTGTGAGACCATTTTGCAGTAGATCGAGAGACTCTTCGAAAGACTGCAGGTGGTTTTTGCTTTCCGTTAGCAATGCAGTGAGCTCTTCCCTCTGCTTGGTGCCCGCCTCCGAAGCACGCTCGCATTCGTGCTCAGGGGGTTTGTGCTCGCCTAGCGTGCACTCATTGCAGATAGGTACCTGCACAACGCAGATGAAAGCTCAACTCTCCAAGCAGTCACACACACACACACACAAAAGTAAGATAAAGAAGGTTAAAAACTGCTCCGAAAGTAGTGCAAAACAATGCAATCCATGCATAGGACAGCACCTAGGCCACTGAAATACAAAAAAGGGCCCATTAATGAGCAACATACTTAAAGGGTACCATTCTAATGTGCTGTTTTCGTTCTTTTTTAAATGCATGCTGGACTTGAAGCACAAACAATGAGCACCACAAAGTCAGTGTTACGAACGATTGGCAAGTCAAGTCGTTCCTACATAGAAACAGACAATGTAAGGGCCACCCCAGCTCAAAACCTATCAGTTATGGCATCAACCGCTATAGAGAAGTGATGGCAGACTTCTGCACTTTATCAATTAACGCTAAGCAGTCAATTCGTACACTCTACACACGAGTTGGGGAGTTGCCACTCCGGAATCGGAATGAATAAGGTCTTCTTCCAAAAATGGCGCACATTTTCGTCATTTGTAACTTTGAACATTTGTAAGTCAGACCCTTGAATTTAAAAATAAAGTAATCATTTGAATGGGCTCTGTTGATTTCAAGCAAGGTACATTTATTATCAACGGGCCTATTTAAATTCTGTTCTTACATAGACTGTGCTGCTTCTAAGTTTTTTCTTTATTATTTGCATAACCACGGCTCTATGGCATAATATCAGTCACACGGAACTACGGTGGCAGCATACCCCCTTACGCCTTGAGATTTTCTTCCCCCTCTGTGGCAACCGAGTCACCTGCTGTCTCCACATTCCTCACTTCTTTGTTTTTCCTTCTGCTGCCGTCGGTGATTCGAACCGCATAGCCGAAAAAGCGCTTCTCTCTAAATTGTGACGCATATTTACACTGGTACATTGCAAGTGTTTACTGCAAGCTTCCATATACTAGTTTGCGCGCTGTCTCACCTCATATTACCCCCCCCCCCTATTTTTTTTTGTTCAATACTGCCCCCCCCCCCCTGCCCACACACATGGGCGCCCTTGCTCGAAGCTCTATCGCTAAAATCAGTAGGTCAGCGCAGCACACATTTGTACATGATGAACTGTTGTACAAGACAAACTGTACAACATTGGTTCGGGTAGCCAGCCATTGCAGGCGATCTCACGTGACCAAGGCAGCGCCTCCCCGAATCCGTATGCGACGATTCGCTATGTCGTCATTGCAGCATTAATGCATCTAAGCTAAAACAACATAGCGGCATAGCTCAGCAGTAGAACACTAGGCTGCCACAGAAAGCTTAAATAATATTAGGGAGTTCCCGAATACTGTACGCAAACGCTGTCCCTTGCGGTCGCTACCACAGCACATGAACGTTAACCGCCATCAGCGTTTGTGATCCGCCCAGGAAAAAAAATACCGCTTGGTAGCGTAGGTTTCTCAGCTCGCGACTGCTTCTGCGCAGAGCTGATAGACGAGCGGACGAGACGACGGTGAGTTAAACAAGGTTTATGTACAGCATATATACAGAGGCATTACAAATTCGGCACTGGGGCCGACAGCTTAGAGACACGAAGAGCCGAGCTCTCCTCTCTCACACATAGGTCTCCTGCTAACACATAGCTCAACAGAAAATGTCCTGCTCGCAAGGCCCCTTTGCAGTGACTCGGCATGGGTCAGCATTTGCAGGGGACAAACGCTATTAGAAAACTCGTATCGTGTCCATACACAAATGTTACACTCGCAACGTCCACTAACTTAGCGTAAGCTATTCGAAAACTCTCTATTAAAACATCAACATTTGTTCAATCATGCACCCCTCAAAAAAGGTCTACATATTCTCAAACTAAATATTAACAATTTACTTGTCCTCAAAAGAACCAACCTCCTATTAAGTGCTCACTCAAATGGTTAATATATTATCAAATCATTAGTTAATGCACATTTTATGAGCATGAGTATTGCCACATCACATCAGAATTTTTCTATTACAAAAGTATATACAGAATCGTAAGCAAAGTACCATAGTCCACATAAAACAAATAGTAACTAATCACTTGATGTATTTACCATAACAAGTATGCATCATAGCAACATACATAGAGGCATGATCGAAAAAAAAAAAAAAAAAGTGGTCACAGAATATCATGACCTAGTCGGCAAGTACTGTAGCAGCTGTACAAAAGCTATATGTGCTCCTACTTTGGAATAGCAGTGTGTATCGATTAGCAGCCACAGAATTTAGTAAAATAATGGATGCTTTGTACACATCATCGTTTGCCCTCCTATTTGCATATATGTGTGTCATCACTTAGCAAAAAATCTCTACTCTCTATTCCAAAGCAATCAACAATGTTAAGGTTGGTCTAAAATTTTTCAAGGAGTATCGGGATTACTGCAAGATATAAGAATGTGTTTACGAGAAATCTGGCATTGTATGTGGCTTGTAGTTACCTAGTTAAAAAGACCAAGACAGCTTCCCTTGTTAGTAACGACAACTTTCAAGCTTTACTAGCTGCTGGCGGCTATAGTAATGAGATGCCGCGAAGGAAGTAAAATACACTCGAAACAAGTAAATACTTGCGTGGCCAACTGTTTACTAATTTTTTTTCTAAGAGTGTGCTGACAATGCAAATACTACTATAGGTATCAGGAGAACTGCCCCTATGAAAATTGTTAGTGTGGTTGTACTGCACGAGACAGGTCACCGAGCCACTATCCCTCCGCTGTGGTGACATGTTTTGCCCACTTCTGTAGTTCATAATGCATCTAATGACATAAGCTTTATGGTGCATTCACTCTTAGTTCGATAAAGCTATCAAGACGCCTTTCCTACGTTGAAGAATTGTAGGAATGGAATCGACCTGTCCACCCGTTACCGGTTGTAGGAATGGGCTAAGTTTTTTTTTTCATTCCGGGGAATTGAAAGGAATGAAATTGCGGCAAGTCCTAATTCCTCGGAATGGAATTGGAATAGAATGGAGGCACCCATTCCGCAACACTGCTCTGCACACTGAAACAGGGTTGGTGTCTCACATTTCTCGCTATGGCGCACGAACCTGTTCAAGCTGACGTCATCGCCAAAGAAAGGAAAAGCAGAACACTTGCCTGGCATGTCATGCAGTAGTGTTTGAGCAGTTCGCTTGTGTGGGTGACGCAGGTCAGTGGCCGGTGAACCTGAGCCATCTGTTCGGGGTCCGATGCGCCTCCCAGCTCTTCAAAGGTCACCACAGCGTGGCTCTCGAAGCAGCGCATGTAGCGATGCGCGGTAACACAGTTGTTGCACAAGAAGGAGGCACAGTCGTTGCAGCGAGCAACTGCAGTCTCTTTAGCCTTGCAGGAGGTGCACACCATGCTTAGACTTTCCAGTGCCGCACGATCCAGCTCATTCACCAGCACATGCTCCAGAGGGCAGCTGTCCACAACACCTCGACCCAATATCTGTAAAGGGCAGGGCACAGCTATTCTGACTACTCTCTACAAGCCGGGCCAGCCTTTTGGTTGCAAGACTGCTAGAGGGGTTATTATTTTACGGTGTTCGCACATGGAGATAAAAGTGAGAATAAAAAGCTGGCAACTGCCACCAGAAGGGGTGCAACACTTGCCGATTTTGAGAAAGAGATAATAGAAAAAGAAGCGAGAGCAAAGAACTGGAAACAGAATAAGAGGAAAAAGTCGAAAAGCATGCATATTTATAAAGGTACCTTATAAGCAACATCGCATGCCCAGCATATTACTGGAGGATTAACTAGGTGCTATACTTGTGGACATCTGAGACTATAAGGGCAGGCCTATGGCACTCAAGAGCCCATGTGACAGCTTTTGGGAATAGTACTAAAAGTTTCCATTTGTTTCTTTCATTGTGTATTTTTCTGGTGTTCTGAAAATACAGCAGCAATTATATGTTGTATGTTGCAATGACCCCTTCAAAACAATTTAACTGCAACAAAATACCTTTGAAATGTTTCACTGATAGAAAGAATGTTGAAAGCTAACTGGAAAACAGTTTCATGCAGCATTGCCGATTGGGCAAGTTGGTGAGATACAATCTCATTCTGCTAAAGCACAGTTTTGTTTAGGCCTGAAGGAAAGAGACAACAGCAAATAAGGCAATAACAGGCAACAAAACAACGAGCACTCATTCTGTTGCTTGTCATTTGTTTCTTCACTATTGTATCTTTCCCTCAGGCTCAAATTGAGCTATGCTACAGCAAAATAATTTTTCAGGCTAAGGCCAATTTTTTTCGGGGGTGGGAGGAAGGGAAGCGCACCTCCTTGATTTAAGGATGTGGCACCACTTTAAGATAAGTTCTCGCTCTGTATGCCACAGTGAAAAAATGGAGAAGAAGGGGGGGGGGGGGCGCACGAGCCTTATGTTCTACGCAGTACCGGTCATCGTGATGCACACTTAACCTCACACTGTCAACAGATTCATACGCTATTTACAAGACTCCCACAAAAAAGGTTTGTGGGACTGCTAACACCCCCTGTAAAGTTGTTTGCGCTGCGTGGCGCACTTGTCTCGCCCAAAAGCCGCATGTCGGGTTACAACCGCCGGGCGGTAAGTGGCATTGCGCCAGCGTTGGTCGCCACTATCATCATCATGATTAGCAGAGTGGTAGCGCCGGCAGTGACCCCTGGCGGAAGCAAGCCTTGGTGGCGGGCGAGAGTTGAGCGTTGCCAGAGTCCTTCAATGCTTTTCTGGTCACGAAACTCCGCCGTCACTCTATGGGAGAGCTTCATACGCTGCCCAAAACTGCCGCGATGCGGCGCCACTGCGCCACAGAGGGAATCGTTCGGGCTGCTCGCGTACTGAAACAGACTGAAACGCGTGCGCACAGCGAGACAAACTGGTGGCAGAAGCGTGCGTGCGTGTCCGAGTTAGCCAAAATGTTGTGAGACGACGATGCCTAACACGTGTTGCGTGCCGGGGTGCCGTTCCGGCTACAGAGGAACGACCGAGAAGGTGTCGTTGTCTTTTCCACCTGACAAAAACCAGCGCGAGAAATGGAAACGTGCCATACCACGGCAGGAAAGTGGCGACTTCAACTTTGAGTCCAAATATACACGTGTCTGTGCGAAGCATTTCGACGCCTCGGACATTGTCACTACTTATGATTTCAATATCAACGGCGACGCCGTGTCCCTGGAGCGCGACAAGCCAACGCTGAAGGCTGACGCTGTCCCAAGTATTTTTGGTGGCCTTCCTTCGTATCTCACGAAGCGTAAACCTCGACCCCGCTCATCGACAAATCGATCACCGCGCAAACGAGCACGTGAGTCGTCGTGCGAGACGGAGGAGCAACGAGCATCGCCGACGACCTGTTCAGACCGCACCGATGCTGCATCAGTGAATGAAGGTATGTAAGCGCTAGGCCAGATTACATCCGTGTCGTCGTGTATGAGGGTGTCGTCTGAGCCTGTAAATTTGAAACTGCATGACTTGTTTTTCTTCACTCCTTTTCTTCTTCCTTTTTTTTCCTTTTTTAGCAGATGTGGCACTGACCAGTGAAACGGTCGAAACCTACCACACGGACACAGCTTGTCAGACAGACCGCTTGGTTGACTGCGCCAGATGTGCAGCAGTGCAAAATTTGAGGTGCCAACTTCATGTCCAGCAGGGGGTAATAAAAAACCAAACACTCAAAGGTAACTCTGCACCCAATCCACATCTCACATATGTTGCTGTCCATTCTTCACGTTTTTTAATTAGCTTTTCATGAACTGGTGCACTGGTGTTCTGTGTATGTGGTTTGTTTTAAATAAAATCAATAAATGGTTGTGCTTGCATATTGCTTTCGCACAGGCACCTTGTATGTATTTTTCTTGTTGAATTATTTTTTTCCTTCTGACACTGACAACAATATTAGCATCGATGATTGGAATATCTTAACCCCTCGTATATAGTCGGCCAATAGAAGAATAAAAATAACTTCTTGTGTGTTTTTGTCGAAATCACGAGCGGCTTAAGTTACTGGTTTACTGTCTCTTCTATATGAGACTGCTTATAAAACAATGGCCTAATTACAATACACTGTCAACTGTGTTCGACCTTACTTTTCACGTTCGTCATGATCATAAACTAAACGTCGCACCGGTTGTCTGATGGGGTTTTACGTCCCAAAACCAGCTGTGATTATGACAGACGCCCCGTGGTGGAGGGCTCCGGAACGAATTTGACCACTTTAACGTGTACGAAACTCCAAGTACACGGGCCTCAACATTTCGCCTCAACCAAAATGCAGCCGCCGCGGCTGGGATTAGATCTCGCAACCTTCGGATCTGTAGCCGGGTGCCATAACCGCTAGAACACCGTGGCGGGGCAACACGCCGCACCGAAGACTGCTATGAGGTTAGTATTGCTGGCATTTAAGGACTCTGATATTACATATATTGTACCTAAGGCTCGTAGAGGGATTTAATCGTTCGGTCCAGAAATTTGAAGCGCATAGAACAGGTGTTTTTTTTTTCTTGTCATGAAAAGAAGCCATTCTACGGAAGCATTTCTTGCAGTAATGGTTAAATTGTTTGGGTTTTCTGTTGCGAATAAAATGACACCAGGAGTCTGATAATGTTCACAGTTTAATAGAAATTGAGCGGCCGTGCCGTGCGAACCATCTGGCCTTATGCGCAACTTTGCGCAGTCGAGAGATTTCGCTCACTTCCGGGCGAATGGACGTGTAACAACTCGTATGTTCGCCTCTGTTTACATGTGGCACAGTAAGTGCGTTATTGCGAATGTACAGTGTCTGATTTCAGGCAAATTTTGAAAAGCTGGACCAGTTGCAGTATTGCGACGAACGAGCGGCGCTCCCCCGACCCTGACAGCTGCATTTCGACGAGGCGAAACGCAAGAGCAGAAAAAAAGGCGTGCACTTTGATTTACATGCATATAAAAACAACCCCAGCTGTTAAACATTAATCAAGAATCCCCCACTACGACGTGTATGAAAATCATATCATCGTTATGGTGCGGCAAACCCCGAATTTTTGTCATTTTCGACTGCGACTGCCGCGAGCTGCTTGTCCAAAGCTGTTAGTTTCTTTTCTCCCGGGTGCTCATGATTCAAGGCAGACGGCGCGTTCACGCAGTCACCGACGCACGCTGAATGTTCCAAGTAAATGAGGGAAAGTGAAACGACTTTTGCAGAAGTTTAGAAAGCTTGGAAATCAAAGCAGACCAACACACTACCGCAGCGGTAGCGGATGGCAGCATGCCCTCACGAGCACAGCTGCGCCCCTAGCGGCCAGTGCTGGCGCCATATGAAGCTGAGGCGGCACTTTCGTGACCAGAAAAGCATTGAAGGACTCTGGCGTTGCTCTTCTGCGCGTGGCGGTCGCTGCGGACGGTTCTCTCTTGTGATGTGTCTGCCGTAAACGGCACCGCGGCCCGCCTGCGGTAGGCCCACGTGGTGAGTCAAGCGTTGTCGACGCAGCCTTGGGCCATGTGTGTTTATCGTGTTATTGTGTAAAGATGTCCTAGCGTGTTAATTACAATTGATGTATCGATTCGGCAGACGATATCGTCGTGTAAATTAGTTAAATAAATGTGTATTGTTCTTTGGTTTGTACCAACCGTGTCAACTGCGTTTGTTCACTCCAAGAGCGTGGCGTAGCATATCGCCCGCCACATCGAGACCCCCACACTGGCTGCCCAACGTGAAGCTCTTGGAGTATCTGACGACAGTTTTCGCTGTTCGGTGCAAGCTTTTGTTAGAGCCGGGATAGAGTAGGCCTAGGGGGACTTCTTTGCTAGCGTCGGCGGTGTGCTCTGTTGAGAGCGAGGAGATCGGTATTTGTGACCTGTTTGAATTTGTCAGCAGGTTGAGTTTTTTTTTTTTGCTCGCAAGTGTTGTTCTTTTTTTTGTTGGTGTTAGTTTTCAAAACCGTTGTTGAATTGGGACGAGAGCCATGCAGTCTGCATCCTGGGGTGAGCAAGGCCTAGAGTACGTGGTTTGTAGGCCAGGCCCGAAGCGAGTGAGTACGGAAGCCTCGTGAGTGGTCCAATTTCCTGTAAATAGCTTCTTCTATCTCTTTGGGCTCAGAGAGCCGGGCATCGTTGCTGTCTTGTATTGCTGCTCGACGCCGGGGCATCGTGACACCACCAGGGGCGGTGGACGCCGATCGCTCGGTAAGCTGCTGTGTGCAGCGAGCCATAGGGCTACCTCACGGAGTGAATGTCTCCTCGCGGCTGCCTCTTCTGCAACTAGACTGAGTGCTGGGCGGATGCCGGTTGTTGCCGAGCAACTCATTAGGCCTAAGGCTCTGCGCAGCCGCCTGTCGCACGTGGCACAACTAGGTGGATCATGGCGTTGAGGTAGTGCGCTTTGCTTCCCTCATGTTTTTTTTTTACCTTGCGATGCACGAATTAGGAAAAGTGACCTTTCTTTTATTTTTGAGGTTGGCGTCTCGGCCGCCGCCGATGTATTAGCTAGCAGTACTGACAATCGTACCACGTGGGCGAAAAGCCCGAAACTCCCTTCCCTAAGCTCTGCTCCATTGTTCTTTCGACTTTTATTGTACGCAGCGGGAGTGTTGAAATCCGCGGCTGGTTGTCCTCTGCACACCGTCAGCGCCGCTGGCCAGGAATGCAGTCATAAGGTCGGGCGATGGAGATGCCTGGGACCTGCGCAACTGCCTGCAGTCCGGCGCCCTAGTGAGAGCTAGTCGCAACCGGAATGTGTCGGCGCTAGTGACGGTTTGTCGCGCCGTCGGCAACGTTGCTGTTGCGGGACCGGTACTGAGGTGAAGTCGAGCCGGACAGTGCAGCAGTGTCGACCGGCGGTGGTGTCGTGGTGCACGGACATTAAGGGACACGTGTTTTGATTTTTTTTGCTTGTGTAGCTTGTGCTTGTGTAGCTGATTTCTTTGTTTTTCCGAATATGGTTTGAATTAAGGTTGGAAGGATGTGGGGGTGCTGACACCCCCTGTAGAGTTGTTTGCGCTGTGTGGAGCACATGTCTCGCCCAAAAGCCGCATTTCGAGTTACAACAGCCGGGCGGTAAGTGGCGTTGTGTACGCGAGTGGTGGTTGCCACTATCATCATCATGGTTGGTAGAGTGGTAGCGCCGGCGGTGACCCCTGGCAGAAGCAAGCCTTGGTGGCGGCCGAGAGATGAGCGAGGCTCTTCTGCATGTGCCGGTTGCCACGGACGGTTGTCTCTCGTGGTGGGTCTGCCGTGGACGGCACTGCGGGCTGCCTGCGGTAGGCCCACATGGTGAGTCGAGCGTTGGCGACGCTGCCTTGGGTGTGTTAGTGTGTTTGTCGTGTTATTGTCTGTTTTGGAGTGTACGGAAATTGTGTGTAAGGATGTCTTAGTGGGTTGATCACGATTGATGTATCATTCGGCGGACAATATCGTTGTTATAAATTAGTGAAATAAATGTATGTATTTGTTTGTTTGCCCCGACCGCATCTACTGTGTCCGTTCACTCCAAGAGCGTGGCGCTCACTCGCTGATTCCAGACACCACAGGTTCTAATCAGACACACACAGGAGTGCAAAGGCTGGTGCGTGGCTGCCTTGCTAGTGCCTTCCTTTTCTTTTTCTGGGTGGAGGGGTCATACATGCACAAGTTTAGTGGGCAACATAGCAGCACCTAAGAGCCCTTGTAGGAAACATCTGCAGTCAGTGGTTTCCCATGTATACGCAGTGGTGTCGTAACTACGAAACCTTGCACTAACAGCCTTTGGCAATTAATTATTAAGGGGGTACAGACACCATTTTTCGGAGGCTAGTTTACTCTGCCATACAAATCTTCTGTATAGAGAGACGGCTCTGAGCAAGTGTGACGCTCCGTAAATGCTAATAAGTTATTTTATTTTGATATGAAAGTCGATTGCAGCGCACCTACAGATATCGACACCAACTTGAGAATAGGCTACAGTATTAATCCTTCCTAGTGACTTCACGCAGTAGTCTGCTTAGTTGCGATGACGTCAAGCACCAAAGCACGAAAAATGGCAGCTTGCACGCCCCCTTCTTCATTGTCTGCTCGTTCTGCACAGTTGTGCGGTCACTCTCATCCAGCATACCTGTGAAGCGAGCTAGCAGAGTCTGGAATAGTGTACGTGCACGCGAATACAAGATTTACACTCATCAAAGGGCAAAGAAATCATTTGATTGCGAATTAGTGGTCATAGCACCAATATTTTGCTCTGTGAAGTCTTACACCAGTTAAACGTGGGACAATAGGCGCAAGTTCCACTGATTCCCGTCTGGTATGGTGCTGAGACAAGTGTGAATCAATTTCCCGTGCAGCGGCCGAGGCGGAGACTGGACGCCAACTAAGCGGACTTTACTTTGTTCACTGCATTTCACTCCAGACATGTACACGTGCAGCATGCAGTTGCTGACCGATTTCGGATTGTTGACTAAAAACTTTAAAAGTGATGCCATTACAATGTCGAGCCCGCCTGCCGCAGCAGTTGCCACACTTGCAGCAGACAAAGCAGGCGATCGAAAAAGTACAGCACATGGACGAGGATATGTCACGAAAACTTGGGCGTGCACATACTACCGCCTGGTGAAGCTGCTCATACGATGCCGCGACGTCAGGGTACAGTAGGATCATAAATAGCTTATAAAAGCATGAAATATTTAATTTTCTAGGGCGCACTCACGCTTACCGGTACATTACCTGCTCTCTCGGGGGCTTGGTTTATCATTAGACGCAAAAAGCGATAAATGATAAGTCTCGTGTCAGTACCCCTTTAAGTTTCTTTAGGTTAAGGCAAATTTGAACTTTATTCAATATTAGTGCCTCTTGAAAATATACGTCTCACAATTCAGAACCGTAAATGTGAGGTAATCTGCTAGTGCTAAATTCTTATCATGTTTCCAGAATAATGTAGACAAACATAACCTAGTGTGAGGGTGGCACACCACACATCCCCCCCCCCACCCCTCACACCTTAAAATTCCTGTTAAGGAAGAGATTTAGTGCAGTGTCATCTTCATATTTTCCCATCATCGATCGCCTTGCAATGCATGCCATATAGCTTGAATCTCGAGCACCAAGCACACTCTGGCTCAAGTTAGCTGCACTTGCGTACATGCACTTCTGCACAGCTCCCAGTGCAAACACATAGATATTTCAAAATATGGCACTGTGTCTGACCTCAATACACAGGCGAACCCACACACACAACAGAGGACGCTACACTTCACCTAGCATTTCCAGCGATGATGGGTTGTGTCGCCATTGTACATGTGTTTCCGCAATACACACTTGCTACCAAGCACATATTGCACTCGTCTGCAGGATGATCAGCTTCTTTAGTCCACACAGGGGTGGAAGTGGACTTCAGTGTTTTAAAGCAGCTCCGGGAGCAGGAATAATGCTGTTTCGCAGCAGCTCTGGTGCAGTAAAAGGAAAGTTTTGGAGCAAGTTCGGAGCACCAAAAGGTGTGTTTTGGAGCAACGCGAATTATTTTTGGAGCAGCTTTCTAGGGTTCAACGTCATCGTCAATGAAAGCTATTTCTGGTAAAAAGATAAATGCAATGGTTGTAATAAACATTCAGTACTAATGAGCTACCAGACTTACCACCACCAAATGTGTGTGTGTCTGCGATACAAAACATGCTCATTTATTACTTGGATTGAAATAAAAGAATATACATATATTTCGTGTAGTAAAAACAGCAAACTACTACTTTACGTCAACGCACCTACTGCAAAGAGTCGCTAGCCACCACAGCATTGCAACTGCTGTTGCACTTAATGTATGAAACGGAGTATAGATAGTGGCACACTTGATGGAAGTTTGTTACCCCGACACTAATTAAACACAAAACTCTGCTCATCTGTGCTCGGTCTGGAGCGAAACGGGGACGAGCAAGACACTCAGCAAACCTGAGCGAAAGGGAGCGCGAGTCGCCCGGCAACGTGAGCAGAGTAGGCACCGCACTGCTTGCAACGAACCAGGATATTATCCGAACCCACGCGACCGCTCCGCGTTTCAATAAAAATGCCAGTTGCCGCTTAGTATGGCGGTAGAGAAGCGCACATATGTATCGTGGAAAGCTGACAGTGTCCGTTCCGTCGCTATTTCAGTCGCTGCATATCCCGGACAGACCGCACCCTGTGATAGCTTCGAAATGCTCCTTAGCGTCAGCACTGCGCGCTATAAAACGATCGTTCCGAGAGTGCAAGCTTAGTATTTAATTTGCACTTTGGCAGAACGAAGAAAAGACTTTCTGGTGGGTACTTTTGGCAACATCTACTGTGTTCATTTGTGCTTGTAAGCGCGCACGGCTATTTAGTGCATGATCATGCTGCATATCCAGCAGGTGCGAATTATCGACATTTTACTGTATTATTAGATAATTCACGGTTCTCATGTTGGTGCCACCACTATAGCGGGGAAACCACGGCGATAACTGCGATAAGCCGACCACTAGCAAACCGAAATACAACGCGAACGAACTACACTGGATGCGGCCGCGTCCGGTCCCGAGTGTAGCGAACGCTCAGTGTTGCTCGGTTGACGGTAATAATCGGCCAGATATGGCAGCTTACATCAATAACTAGTGTTGGTCAGACAATGAAGCCCCCCCCCCCCCCCTTTTCATTTTGAAGATGGCTCTTCTGTAAATCCAGTGGAGCCATTACTAGTACGCACGCTTTTCCAGCAGGCAAATGATGTAGTGCAACTTGGGTTGCCAATGATTGCCCCATCGTAAGCGAGTACACAGAGAGAATAAGGTTGCTTCAAGTAAAGGATTGTAGGATTTTGCCGAAGTTTGCCTAAGAAGTCTTAGTTACCCTTATTATCATCAGCCTCATTTGTAGTTTTTTTTATGTTCACTACAGGTTGAGGGCCTTTCCCAATAAACTCTATTATTAAGCAATCTTGTACGATCAGTAGCGCTGATAGCTTGGCTGGTTAGGGTGGGTTCATGGTTAAAAATGACGCAAGAACAAGGGACACAAACTGTCCCTGTGTTTTCTTCGCTTCTGTCTTGCGCAATTTGAAACCATGAATCTTGTGCAAGCCAATTTCATTTTATTCAAGTGATCTTTTTGACATAGCAAATATATCTAACTTGCTGCTGTCCTCGGCTGCGTTTCTCATACCTTGATAACCATTACAGTGCTCAAACTGACCAATAGTTGTCTGTCTTGTACATTACATTGTCAGCAAAGACCCACTTCTTTTCATTCATGTAAAATATACACTACGACTCTCAGGCTGCTGCCATTGTTGCACATGGATATACATCAAGGTGGATATACTTTGTCGCACCTTAAGTGGTGTTGCAGTTACTAAATACGAAATACCTGCTAGTTCACTTTCCAATTATTGACTTCGGGGCTTTTGTTTATAAGAAGTTGTAAGTATCACAATTAATGGCATTCTGATTCTTCTGAAATCACAAAAGTTGCAGGCAAATTATTATTCATCACTGAATTTTTATGCCAATATCGAAAATGATTGTGCCCATGTGCAGGAAACGAAACTTGAATCAAGGCGGCACGCCGCAGCAGAATCTGGTCAGGAAAAACAGCAAATCTGAACTACCCAGGCAGACTGACTATTATTTACGTGTGACGTAGGGTCCTCAATTTATTTTCTTAATCTGTAAACACCAGCAAAAATTGTTTTGTCTATCCACAAGAAAATGTGACGCAGTGGCTGCCCACCAATTTCACGCTGCGCAGAAACATAAGCACGAAACATCCCACGCAAAGGTGAGGCAATCCACTGTAGCAAGTGAGACTCGCCACTTTTTTTTAAAAGAGACACTGATGTACCTTCATTACAACTTCCTCTCTTCCTCGTCGCGGGCGGTTCTGGAGGGAAGTAACAGAGTAGCTGCATTCCTGAGCACCCCCTTTGAAATTGCTAATTCAACATCTTACTCTTTCTCTACTTAGACACCAAAGTGGTGCACACGCAAGATTGATGGCCTTTCGATTTATAATCTTTGAAAAAGTGGCCAACTTGCTCACTCGTTTATTTCTCCCAGGTACGCAATTAAGCCTATTCCCGTGCAGGCACTGACTGGCACTAACGATGCCACTGTGATTGCATTTCTCGTTTGGGGGAATTACCGCTTCTGCTCGCTGGCAATAAGACTAAGAACTAATGGTTTAGACTTGTTTTTCTTTGCGAACACGGTTATAACTATGAAGTTTCCTTCACGCACTCGCTTGTGTAAGTTGTTATAATTCTTCCAAATAGCCACTCGACTGCTGAATTAGAATCTGATTCAGTAAATGTCAGCACGTCAAATGGGGAGTTACGAGTTAAGACTTCGATGTTGATGTGTGAGAGACATCTGAAAGGCGTACACAATTTTGGGCATAAAACTACTACCTTTCACAAGCTAGGTGCCTGCACCTCGATACATATGTGTCATTTGAGATTTGTAACATGTCACTCGCTAAACACAGGTACCTGCGACTTGATGGCTAGCATGTGCACTAGAACAAATGCATGGAGTTTTTACACCCTTGCGGACAATTGCTGTGCACACCAATTGAAGCAGCAATTTCCTCGAAAAAGTGATCTAGAGTGCTAGTGCAGCAGTGCAATATCAGTAAGCTTTTAAATGAAATACTGATTGTAGGTAACCCAGCTGGTGCATACTGAGCACAAAATTCAGTGCACCAAGAAAAACAGCTCCGAGTACGTGTGCTTTTTGGTGCCTCATCATGCCGCACAGTTTTACACGTTCCGTTTTGTTTACATATTTCGGTCCTGTAAGATTTTCAAGTCCCCTTGGACTTGCGGCGTTGACCTAATGGCTATGTTACAACACAAGATAGTACATCATTAGAAGATTGACTAGGCCTATGCAGGCACTATCAAAATATCTATTACAGCCAGCTGGTACAGGAAGATGAAGAAATTTACGCCACCCTTATTCAATTTTTGCACTATTCCTGGCTTAAAAAGCATCCGACTCCATAAAGTGGTTTCTTTCTGAATTTTAGAATGGTACATTTCAAATAAGTTTTGCCTACATTGTCTCTCTACACAACTCTCTCTGCTGAAGAAATGCTCCCAGGTTCGAAAGACAGTGCCATCCCCTCCGATATGGGACAGCACTAAGGAGCTACCGAACTTGAATGCAAGTTTTAATTCGTTTACAACAGTCCAGCACTCAAGTCTCTTTTTATAATGTACTGTTACCTAAGCCGGCTGATTCTCTGGCTCAATCTATTTCCTACATTTTGTTCACTAATACTCCAATGATCTCTTGTTTATATAACTGACAACCAGTTAATTACTTGTGAGCATCTTGAAACTCAGAGCGGTTAACAAGTAAGCCACCACCTAGCAACAGCAAGCAGCATTCGCATCCTCTGTTAAGTGCGTGCACTCGCGCAAGCACTTACTTTTGTCTTGTGGCCACATTCGGGGCACTCAAGTTCGTGTTTCCCAGCACCACTTTTGTTTGTTGTAGCCTGCTTTTCTAACGTTGACTCGAGACAGGCCTCGCAGTAGGTGTGCAGGCAGGCCAGTAATCTAGGTTGCTTGTAACCAGTGTTGCATATGGCGCAGAGCGGATCATGCTCCTCGGAACCACCAAGGGGCGAGAGATTGCCGCTCTCCATTGCTGCAAGGCATACACACAAGCGCACGCGCAAGGCCATCAGTGCTTGCCAGGTCTTGCTAAATAAAATGGCACGTTCAGAGTCGTCTGAGGGCAAGCAACTTGGCCATGTTTTTAAGCTGGTGAAAACCACCCTTCAAGCTGCAATACAAGTATGGCTAAGCGTTTGTGTAAAAATCTCGCCTGCTGAAAATCAAAGAAGGTTGCTTATGCTACCAGTCGCTATTCAACGTTCTCTTAGGAGAGCTCTATATACCATGAAGAAACCTAGAAACTGCCCTTTACCTTGTACAACGTGCTTAAAACTAAGTGTCAAACAAACCAGTAACTTCCGTTTCCAAAAGCCGCAGAGGGCGCATGGTGCAGCGTTCAGAAACGCGCCGCCGCGAGCTTCCGTTGAAAAATTACTGACAAGCGTCTTTATTGCTTTCAAACCAACTGGTCTGGCATGTGCACAAACGTGGGCGCAAGCTTAATTTGTCAGCACTTCCCGAGGCGGTGATATTAGTGTGGACATTCTACACCCCCCCTCCACCACTTTCGTGCTTTACTTATCTCTCCGCGACACTTTCCAGACGTCAAAACAGTGTATTACTTTTTAATGTACTTTACAGAACCTCTCTGAAAATTAAGGCATATTCCCACGCACGACAACAAAAGAGCGTGCTTCGCCGTCTGCTTGCTTGCCAAGGGCGCACCTCAGCTACTAAGACGGACCAATAAAGAAAACGCAACATGAACGGCACACAGCCTTTTTGCGACCAAGACAGCGCACTTTCCGAGTTCCTCAAGCATTTACACGGGCAATAGGGACTTAAAGCTGGTTATGCTGCGAGACACGAGTACATAATACCGTACAATTCCAAGTCTTTCCACTCCGAAGCTCAGTCTCAATATGTAGGGCACAGTATCGAGATACGCATATTACCGACAGTGTAACGTACCAAAAAATGTTCCACGCACTGCAGTAGGCCAATCTACTGTTTCACTATGTACCACGTGCAAATTTAACGACGCCTGTATTTCATACATCACGCAAAAAATTTTGATGTCACCTTCGCTTAAGCCTAACAGAGCACCACTAGCCTTTGGTCGATCACTAGTTACATTCAGCTAAAACACTGAGCAGTAAATCAGTGTTGCAGCACATTATCGTTCGTAGCTGGCACCGATGCACGAAGAAACGTAACGCGCAGAACACAAAAATTTTTTCCGACCTTTTTCTTCCGTCATGGAGATCCTGCGTATAGTACAACGGCCATTCTCGTGCAAGCCAATTGACTGGTCGACTGCGATTGGTTGCCGACCAAAAAACTTCTGCTTGAAATCACCGACGACAGCGCCGCTCTACGCGCGAGCGCTCACAACTAGACAAAAATTCACACGTACACACACACAGTATTCTTTTTTTTTATGCCATGAAAAAATATATGGCTCAATAAATATGGTACAGAATGATGTCAGGCTGCACTAAAACACTCCACATGGATTTGTACAGCAGGGAGACACGACAGGCCAATACAAAACGACACCGGAGGACCGCAACGCAAATTTAACAAAAACATTTGTATAGAAACGTGTACGGCAATTCTTCCTCGAAACGCAGTTTGCGCCTAGATTCCTCAATTCGTCATCGTCGACGTAGGTTGGTCGTTCAGGCGGTTCAACGCCAAGTCAGTCCATTTTTGTTCTTGCTCCCTCAGAGTTTCGTTTACGTTGCTGTTGTCCGGCTCTGGGTCCGGCAGCTCCATGAGCGGTACAGCGATGTCTTCATCGGGCAGCTTGTCTTCCCGCCACTTCGAGTCGACAACGTCGATCATAATCCCGTCGCGAATCACGTCACTATCCATCGTAGACTTCCACAAGGGCTGTTTGCGTTGTTGACGGCACGAAAAAGACGGGGAGGGGGGGTTGATCACAGAGGCGAGAACAAACGGTGCACAACAACCTGCCTTCAAACAACAAGCATCGAAGGCCGGAACAGCTTCGAAGCGCAACGAAAACACACTCCTGGGTTAATCGAGGAAGGGTGCGCAGTCAAGTGAAACACCGAACTACACCAGTTGCTGGCCGCGCAGACATTGATCGCGCATACAATACAGCGTTGCCAACATGGCCGCTACTTGGAGCCGATTTACGCAGATTTGCACCCCAATACAGAGGTGGTGATTAAAATGTGGCGACCGTGACGTACTTACACCAAAATTTAGTCCAGCGCTTGCCGTACACAAAAGCATGACATTTGAAACTGGGCCGCGAGTTCGGAAACCATTTGTTTTGTGCCGAATTTCAGTATCATTTCTAACACTAGCCTGAATATGTTAAAAAATGCAAAAAATTAAAACATAACCGACGATAAAAACGTTCAAGAAATATCCTTTGCAGTGTATAACACAGTTAACATGAATATAAAGTTTGATGTGCAAAATAACCACTGATATTTTCAACGTAACAAGAAAGTAAAGGAATGCACTCCAAAGAGAAGATGTAAAAACAGCAGCTGTGTAAAATACTTTGGTTACAACTTGGGAAAGTGAGGGACGTGTGTGAAAACATGTAAAATGACAAAATAATAAATCGTGGAAAACAAGACATATGAAGACACAACAAAAAAAAAAAAAACACTTGGCATGGCCACGCAGGTCACAAATGAATGAGCATAATGGCAGAAATGTTTCACTGTGTCCTGCATATAATACATGTGAACAGCAATCTACCTCAGCTCTTCATGACACTAGTTCATTACACACAATTGCGATGATAAGCATTCACTCGGGAATAACAACTCAAGTCCATTATCATCACACGCTCCAGCATAAACTTTAAAAAGTTACATGATCACTTAAGTGCAGTGTACCGCTGATTGGTTTGTAACAAGAAGGCATCTAAAAAGGAACTACTGCTAAAAAAAATGGGATGTAAATTACTCTAAAGTTTTGTAGGTGGTCTCTGTTGGGTGCAACTACCAAGACACGTGCTAGCTCGGCCTACTGACTTTTCGCAAAACCTCTGGAAGTTCAGTTGGCCGTTTTTTGGCCTTTAGGTGACGATGAAGGTTGATAATGATTTTTTTCACTGCTTTTCCAATGTCTTCAGCCGTTGAGCAACTGTTCTTTAGGACAGCCCATGTGTTGCAATCCACACCAGGAGGAGGATTCTGCATACGGTTGGTAACAAAAAAAAAGTAAAAACAAGACAGGTTTAACGTTGTATGAGACCTCTTAGCTCCCTGAAGCACTTTTAATAAAAATGGCAACATTTTTAACACTTGACATGACATAACCACAACAATAAATTCTCAAGTTTGCATATTGCATTGTATATGCATCCCAAAGCAAGCTGACAATGTTTTAGTGCATTTGCTTGGGTAAAAAATTTGTATTTGAGTTTATTAATATTGCAGCTGAACAATGCAATGTGACAGCATTCTGCTTTTTTTTCGACCCAAGATCATTTTGAAGTGATCATTTTTAGAGGCTCCAGCTTGAGGCCAACTTATGCTGAATCGGCAGAGAGCCACGGCAGCTTCTAAATGCAACAAATACAAGAATAAACATAAGAAACAAGAAGCCCCTGAACTGAGTGTAACTATAGATGATACTAGAATTCCAGATCGTTAATAGTCGTGAAAACATGAAAAAAGAGATACTATTCTGAAGCTTGCGTGCCAAAACCGTGTTATTGTTATGAGTAGATAAAAATTTGATTACCTGGGATCATTTAGAGCACATATAAATCAAAGAATACAGGTATATTTGCTTAAATATAACACAACCTTCATGTCATATTTCAGGAGCAACGATAGATGCCAGAGTTAGTTCCCAAGGATACCATTCTTGGAGCAAAAGTATACAATATGTGGTGCGACATTTATTGACACCTTACGACCCCTCATCACTACTGCGCGAGTCCCACACGTATACACTCAGGTGCAAGAAGCAGGCAATTACTCAAAACATAAGAAAAGAAACACCAGTTCTTACCTCCCATATCGCATTCAATGCATTAGTGTCTACACCAACACCAGGGTTGAAGTTCCCAGCAGCAGCTCTTCCAGTGGAAACAATGGGGATCACTGGTTTGTCATTCCACACAAACTCTGCTACTCTTCTAGCTGTGTTAAGACCCCCTGTAAAATAAAATGAACACCAGGCAAACCAATGAACTCTCTGCACTTAATGCCATGCTTTTTTACACACCCACACTCACAGTATATTTCTCTTGCTACGTCAAAACAACGAAGTTTACAGTACATGCTAGAAAAGCGGTATATAGTAAATACGTATGCCTTCTAGGGGTATGCAAATAGTGAAATTTGGAACTGGAATACAAATAAAACAGTTATCATACCAAATCGAATACTATTCTAACAGTTTCCAAATAGTAAGGCACCCAATTTCAAGACCGGCCTGGAATTCTACAACTTTTTATCACAAGTACTCATACACTTTAACAAAGTAATAAAACTTAACTGAAAAAAAGATACCACAGTTATTTGAACTGAGATAAGCTCGTATACTCTAGTGACTAAATTTTCGAGGTATTTTTTAACTGTAGGCTGAATACAGTATAGTTCAGTATTCTACATGGTACTTTGCCACCAGTTTTTTATAAACATTAAGACCTAAAACTTAAGTAATTTTATTTTCAGTTTCATTACCTTTAAATGGGCAGAACAGAATACTTGCTGTTTAAAAAATCTGATCTTTGCTTCCCAATAATTCAAGATAATCAGCATGTTGCCACTTCTGTGGATAAAGATCAATGGGCCAAATACCTGGAATTCGATTTGTACGAAGGCTGAACTTGGTTTTGATTTAACTACCATGTTTATAAAACATTCAAGTTGTTTAAACGGACACTACTGCTGCATAACTGTAAACAGCCGATAAAAGACTATTCATAAGGCATAAGCACTCAAAACATTTGTCTCATAATTTAAGCAAACTCAGCAGCAAGCCAGCCTCAAGGTTAAAACAGATGGTAGAGCAACTGCATGAATCAGATAACTTCACTCCTGGAACGGGCCAATTTTTTTTTTTCTTCAGCTGCAATGCTTCCTTACAATCCAACACTAGTTTCCTTTATAGTTCTGTGCTAATACTAACAAAAGGACCAAAATTTGTTCTCTTTCATAAACTTACACCACCTCTAGCAGATCTCTGCACGTCTGACCTGATCTGTCAAAGCTGCCATACCTTCTATCACAATGCAGACGTCGAACACACGGGCAATCACGGCATCCCTCTCGGCCATGGAGCCCCCGACCACTTTCACTTGGCCATGAGTGATGCCACCGAACGTGCCATTAGGTCTCTGATAAGCTTTCTTGCTCCAGTCCTATGAAAACATAAAACGCACAAGATGCTATGTTTGCCCTGATATTTGCCAGCTCTAGATTGTGTACCCTCACAGACATATAGCGACTTTCACACACAGAAAAGAAAGCCCCAAAAATATAGTGACGGGCCAGTAAAACAGCACCGAGGTATAAGCAACACATGTTGATATACCGGCTTCACAAAAGCATGTGAGTGGCATGCTATTCCAGTTAAACCTTGATATAAAAAAATCATCTTTTTAATGAAGTACCTCACTTTTTAAACTTTATGTTGAATAAACACCATGCACTTTGATCCTCAGCATAAAGAAACATGCTTATCTGCGATTTCAATTCAGCGAAGTTTCAGTGCTACCACTGAAGAAGACTGAAGTGATAAATTGAAACTTTTGCTAGAGCCAGTTGTCATGTAGTTGAGATGCATGTGCTTTTTTGCAATAGCATCTTTGAAATGACGCGCCGTGCAACAGAGAGTGGTTATTGAAGCTGAGCGGCATGTTCTCTGGCAGCGGATTTGGGGGAGAGCACACAGCCGATTCATGACATGCGGGAACAACGGTGCGCGCATCACCCTGCTATCTGTGCACAGTGCAGTTCCATGGCATAGCCCCGCTTTCTGCGTTGCACCTGTCGTGCGCCAGCTTCCGATATGACGTTTTTGCTATCGCCGCATGTCAAACAGTAAGCATGATTAGTCGTAAAGACAGCAGGAGAGAATGAAACCAACTCTTGTAATCTAAGCAAGAGGTCAGCAACCTGCGGCCCATGAGGCAGTATTATGGGGCTGCTGGCACACAGTCGAAACTAGTACCATCCCCTTGTCACTTCCTATCTGAAGTCGACTTGACAGTTTGGGCCTCAAATGGCGTTTGCACTTGCAACCTCAATTTGTGGATTCCAACCTTGCGACATGAGTGCAGAGAAAAATGATTATATTTCAATGCCGTACAGTATTTATTGCCAATATGCCAACTTTTTTCTTTTTGCCACCAACAGCCACATGTAGTCTCTAAAAGCTTACGTTCTTGCCCTTGTTTTTGAAGGCTACATTTTGCATAAAAGTATGAACTTCAATTTAACATAGTCTTGATCTAACAACATAAATTGCTGATTCGTTCATTGAAATTGTACTTGGTTTAGGAGAAGCTAAACGACAGATACCATAAAAATTCACTGTAGTAAAGGCACAGCATGCCCATGATTGGGATTCACTGCGTACACCAGCCCATGAACAAAATACGAAGAATACATACTTCAATATAACAATGCGTGTACAAAAGCAGTGTCTTTGTTAGGCCTTGCGAAACCATCAGATTTCTTGCTGAATATTCCAGCGCGTTAACTAGCTAGTAGCAACATCACACCTGTGCTGCAGCGAAAAATTGTATCTCAGGGATGAATAGGGAGGACGAAAGGAGGTGGCACCTCTGATTTCGGCAACGGTGGACTTTCAGGAATGCATTGTCTTGCATCTTTCTATGACAGGTATCTTATAGAGGGCAGTCAGTCAAGAACTTTAATATATGGTCCTGAGGAGTTTAAGCCACCAGGGTGCCCACGTGGGACATCCTAGCAGCCGCTACCGTAGGCGACGCCCGAGTCGGGGCGGGAACGTGGTGGCGTTCCGCCAGTTCTTGGGCCCTCTGGACTGCCTTAAGTTGGTTTCGGAGATTGGGGCTCCTGAGTGCCTCCTCCCAGTCGGACTCACTGGTGAGAGGTCCCTGAGGTAACGCGGGACATTGCCAGAGCATGTGCGCGAGTGAACAGTACACTTCTGTGCAATCTGGGCACTGTGAATTTATGTCTGAGTTGTAATGGCTGAGTCGGCCCCGTGATGGGTACGATCTCGTTTGTAACATTCTAAAGGCTACTTCTTGCGCGCGTTCGAGTTTTGAATGGGGTAAAGGGTATCGGCTTCTGTTGTGTCGGTAGTGGGAGGTAATTTCATGGAAGGTGAGTAGTGGGTCATTAAACTGCACGTCTGGGCCCAGCTCTTCGGTGGCTGATTGATCGTCACGGCGGGTCAGTTCTCGTGCTCGATCATGAGCCATTTCGTTGAGGTTGGGTTGTTGTGGGTGAACGTCTTTGCCCATGTGGGCAGGGAACCAAGAGAGGTAGTGCGAGCCCGTATATTTCCGTGTTTGTAAAATGCGGGCTGCTTCTGGAGCGATGTTGCCGGTTTCGTAAGCCCGAATGGCGGCGCGAGAGTCTGTGAAGACATTAGTGAGTGAGGGGTCGGTCATCGCTAAAGCTATAGCAACTTGTTCGGCTATGGCGCTTGTTGATAGCCTAACCGAGGCGGCTGAGCGTAGGGCTCCGTCGCCATCTACTACCGCGAGTGCGAAAGAGGAGGAGTTACCGTATTGCGCCGCGTCGACGAATGCGGTAGAGTTGCGATTCGCGGCGGTACGGTTGAGGATCGCGCGAGCGCGGGCCAGCCGTCTGCCTTCGTTGTGTTGTGGGTGGACATTTCGTGGAAATGGGGTTACCATGTAAGTAGCGCGGACAACTCTGGGGAGGGTTACTGCGCGTTCAAGGCAAGGGTGTGGGGACATGCCGGCCTCGCTTAGAAGTCGGCGGCCTGCCTTGGAGGAGGAGAGGCGGATCACTTGGGCCGTGGTCTGGGCCTCGATCACTTCATCGATGCCGTTGTGCATGCCTAGTTGGTCGAGACGGGAAGTGCTCGTGTTTTGTGGCAAACCAAGGACTTGTTTAATGCTTTTGCGCATGAGTGTGTTTAGTTTCGTCTTTTCTACCTTCGTCCAGTTGTGGGCAGAGGCGACGTAATTGATGTGACTCATTAGGAACGCGTGGTATATGCGCAGAAGGTTGGCCTCTCCAAGGCCTCGTCTACGACCCGAGACTCGCTGAATGAGTCGGAGCATGTTCTCGGTTTTAGCTGTGATATGTTTAATTGTTCTTGCATGACAGCCAGTGGCCTCGACGAGGAGGCCGAGAATGCGTATGGAGTCCACGCGGGGTATTCGCTGCTCATCTTTGGCGTGTAGCGCTATGGGTAGATCACATAAGGGTGTTAAGTTACGAACGCCTTGGCGAGATTGCCGGTACAGTAGCAACTCTGATTTTGTGGGCGACAAACGAAGTCCAGTGTTTTTTAAGTAGGCTTCTGTGGTATCGAGAGCAGTTTGAAGGGCTTGCTCCAACTCCGCCAATGAGCCTCCCGGGCACCAGATGGTGATGTCATCTGCGTATATAGCATGGTTTATGTTTGGGATGTCGCGGAGTTTGTCAGATAGTCCCTTCATTACTATGTTAAAAAGGAGTGGAGAAATGACTGCCCCTTGTGGTGTCCCGTTGGAACCTAATGTGTAAGTATCGGATGTAAGTTGCGATAAATGCAGCTGAGCTTTTCGATTTTGCAGAAAAGAACGAATGTACGCCTGGAATCTTTTACCGAGACCAAGGCTGGCAATGGATTCCAGTATAAAGCGGTGTGAGACGCTGTCGAATGCTTTAGTGAGGTCTAGGGCGAGAATGCCACGAACATCTCTCGTTTTTGAGTCGAAGATCTGTTTCTTTAGTAATAGCATGACGTCTTGTGTTGAAAGGTGCGGACGGAACCCGACCATGTTGAACGGAAAGAGTTCGTGATCCTCTATGTAGCGCGATACACGATTTAGGATGACATGTTCAGCTGCTTTTCCTATGCATGAGGTTAGGGAAATCGGGCGTAGATTGTCGAAGTTGAGTGGTTTACCTGGCTTTGAGAGAAGGATTACCGTGGCCGTGCGCCATTGTTCAGGTACCTGGCCAGTTTCCCACATGTAATTAATGTCTTTTGTGAGTAGTGTGATGGCTTGGTCGTCTAAATTTCGCAACAGGCGGTTGGTTACCTTGTCAGGACCGGGGGCTGATCTGCTGTTGAGGTTGTGTAATGCCTCCCGAATTTCTGACTCCGTGAAGGGTTCGTCGAGTTCGGGTATCGTTTCGCATTCTATTTCTGGGTAGTCGGTGGGTTGTGCTGTGTTTAAGGGGAGGTGACGTTTGGAGATTTCTTCAAGAAAGGATGAGTTTGTTCCTCCCATCTTTTTGTGCGAGTGTAGGAGCCGGTCTATGGCATGGCTCTGGTTGTTTTTTGTTTCGCAGTCGTCCAGCATGTATTTTAGGAGGTTCCATTTACCCCCAGTTCGCATGCGGCCGTCGACCGCCGAGCAGAGTTCATGCCATTGGAGTCGTGTGAGCTCCGTGCAATATTTGGCGATGTCTTGGTTCAGTATTGATAGACGTTTTCGTAAGCGTCTGTTTAGTCGTTGTGTTTTCCAGCGCGCGAGTATTGACGCTTTTGCCTCGAGCAAATGTGCGAGGTGTGGGTCCATTCTCGGGACCTCGAGTTCTGTTTGTATTGTTTTCGTTGTTTTGGCTATGTCTTCCTGAAGTGAGGTGAGTAGTTCGGTGAATGTGTTGTATTCCTTTGTGTTGTTTTTGCGGAGGGTGCGGAAGGCATCCCAGTCCGTTAGCGTGAATGTACGGGGGGGGGCTGATGCGTTGGGTAGTTCGGTTCGTATGATGAAGTGATCGCTGCCCAGGTTTTCCTGCGTATTGGTCCAGGTGTGGCCTGTGACGTTACGGGTAAATACCAAGTCCGGCGTAGTGTCGCGTTGTACCGATGTTCCAAGTCTCGTAGGGAATCGGTGATCTGTGATGAGTGTGAGGGACAAGTCGTCAATTGCTCGCGTGAGGTTAGTGCCTTTAGCCGTTGCCTGGGGGTAACCCCATGACGGGTGGGGGGCATTGAAGTCGCCTGCTATAACAAGCGGAGAGTTTCGCGCGAGCGTTGTGGCTTTAGTTAAGAGCGCATGGAAGGACTGTCTGTAGTCTGACGGGGAGCTGTAAACGTTAAGGATAAAAACGCTTTGTTTTAAAAAACGGTTTGGTACGAGTTCGACGAGTATCGCTTCCAGGCGGCTGCGGGTGGGTAATACCACCTCATGTACTATGTGAGCAAATTTCTTGCTAATCAGCGTGGCTATACCTCTCTTGGTATCCCCTCGTTGTGAGATGGGGTGGTAACCCGATAATGTGAGAGTATCACAAAGGGTCTCCTGCAGTAATATTACGTGAGGCTTCTTGGGTTGCGCTTTAATGTACTGCAGCAGTGGGGTTTTACGGTTCGCGAAGCTAGCGCAATTCCACTGCCAAATTTCTAACGTGTTTTGGGTTGTGGAAGCCATGATGATTACATTGAATTTGGTGGCCCAGGCAGGTTTGCCGTAGGATCCACAGAAACTACTGTTCTGGCTTTGGTTTTAGCTTTTATGGTGGCTTTTTGCTCTAGTGCTTCCACCCGGCGTGACAGCGTGTCGATGTTATCGTGGTTTTCTCGCGTGAGACGTAAGATTTCGTTTAGAGTGTCTTCTGGAGAGTCGCTGTCATTCGTGTCCGCTTCGCTGAGTGGTGGGGCTCTGCGTTTAGGTTTGCTAACATCTACAGTGGATGAGGGGGGATCTTTAGGAGCTGTGAGATTTTGTATTTGTTGCCTCGCCTCATTTAGTTGTGTGGTGAGCTGTTGTATGGTTGCCCGAAGACCTGCTAGTTCTGCTCGTAGAGTTGTAACTACCTCGCTTTCATGCTCTGGCAATGAGGGCCGCGTTACCTTTGTGACTGGCGGCGTGCTCCGTAGCGGTGGTTTCTTCCCTTGGAGTCGGTCCGCCCATGTCAGCTCAGCCTGGCGAGATGGGGAGTGTCTCCTGGAGCGGGAGTGGCTGCGCTGGGCACTGCGACGTCTCGCTGTCGGTGTGAGGGAGCGGCTTCGCCTGGATGTCGCATAGGTGCTCGAGGTGGCGCTGGAATCGCGGGAGCTGGCTCCACTCGATCCTCGGGAGCGGCTACGACCGCGTCGACGGCGTCGGCGTCGTCGTTGGCGTACGATGTACGGAACTTGAAATTTACGTTTGCAGTCCTTATCGGCAGTGGGGTGTGGTCCACCGCAGAGGGTGCAGTGGGGCTTACATTGGTGGTTCTCGGGTGGGGTTTTGAGTCCGCACTTTCGGCACCACGTTGTGTTAGGATTAGGGCAAACGTCTGCACGGTGGCCGAGGCTGCCGCAGCTGTAACAAACTTCCGTGTGTCTGCGGAAAAGCGTGCATCGAACTATGCTCGCCCCGCAGTATACATAATTGGGAACTTGCATTCCTTGGAACAGGATGGTGACGGCTGTGGTGTTCTTGATGCGTTTCACCTCCAGGGCACTCGGGTTGCGCTTTGTGACGATCAGTTCTCGGAGCTGGGTATCGGTGAGGTCAATGTCAATGCCTCGGATGACGCCTTTGCACGTGTTATCGGGTGGAGCCGGATATACAGCAACTCGGTACAGAGTGTCTCTCAGCCGTAGTTGCTGTACCATGGTATAAGCTCGTGCGTTTCGTTCGATAGGGGTACACACTACAAAAATGTTCTGGGTGACATTTGGGCATATAGAGTCTTCCATGAGGTCTTGAGGAGCCAGGGCGGCGGCCATCGCCAGGGCTTGCTCAAACTGCACCGGCGTGATTTTAGCCACGTTGAGGCCATCTCGGGGCCTTACGATTATGCGATATGTGTCCCTCGGTAGTTGAGGGAGTCTTGAGGTAGCGACGAGGCGTTGGTACGCGCTTCTCGGTCCGGCGGTGCGGCCGCCGTCCCTACGTCTCCCTCGCGTAATTGTTGGTCTTGCGTCTTGGGATTGGTTAGCTTTGCTCTTGCTTGGCTTACGGTTGTACGCCGTAATCCAGCCTGGGCCATTCGCTTCTTCAGGCGATATTGCTTCGCCTTCGACGATTTCCATGATGAACGGGGTAAACTTGCGGGATAGGCCCAAGCCTACCCACCTTGGCTCACCGGAGCAAGGCTTAGCCCGTTAGGGGTAGCGAGGCAGCGGCGGCGTAAGCACTTCAGAAGGCCAAATGTAGAGAAAGAGTCCACCCACCGAAATAAATACGGTGTCCACGGAATTCTCGTAACTTGGTGCGTACGTTGGTGTGCAAATCACGGTGATTGTAGGCGGCAAACCGCACACAATCATTGAAGATAGCGGAAGCCGATGTTCTAACGCCCGCACTGGTCGGCTTCTTCTTCTTCCTCCTAGAGGGCAGAACAATCATTTTTTTTTTGTCTGTACCATGGGATTTACACCAGCCACCAAACTCTAACTGTCAACAGTGGGGGTGAGCGAATGTTCAAAATTTCAAATATTTTTCGCATAGCATTTGCTATCTGTATCAATTTTCACTGGAATCGAACTATTCAAGACTATTCAAACTTACAGGTACAGTCAATGTCTGCTTGATAGTGAACCTTTAAGATTTTTTTAGTATGCTTCTCCTACTCACACTCTCATATTGTGGCAAAGCCTCCTATCGCGAAATTGGGTTGGTGCAAATGTTCAAATGCTTCGAATATTTGAACGAATAATACAGTATTCAAATTCGCTTCGGACCAAATTTAAATTATGAAAAACTTCAAATATTTTAAAACAAACAATTAAATGCATGTGACACACTGTAAAGATATTTTCACTGCAGTAAAGCAATGCTAAGCTGTGAAAGCACACATTCAGGTGTATAGTATAAATTTGCATGTTACCACCAGTGTTGCCATCGCTGAGCGTCAGACATCCGCTAAAAAGCAATGAGAAATCCGCCAGATTCCGCTAGATTCTAAAAAATATCCGCTAAATTTCCCACTAGGGCCTGTTTTATTAAAAAACCCTGCAATTTCGTATGATGCATACCTTTATCATTTCTAAGAGCTCCCCAAAACTACGAGAGCTGAAATAACATATAAAATAGTCTTTCAAGGAGTCTAACTAGAACACTTGAGGCTTCAGTGCTGCGGTGGTCGTCATTGGTGAACCTCATCACAGATGAGGCTAAAGCTTATTAATGTTCGCACTGATGAAAAAAAAAAACTCACAGGTCAACGAAAAACACATCGAGGTCTTTGTCGCCGCTGTTGTCGTCTGACACCCTCTCCACAGGACCGATGGTACTTGTTGAGGGACTAGACAGGTGACTTGATTGCGCATACGTTGGAGATGTCCCGATTGCACTAGCAACTTCCGCGGGGAGTTCGTAATCAAAACAACTTTTCTGGTGTCGCTTCAACCCGCATTTGTTGTTTCCGGCTTCAGCTTGTTCCCCAGCTTGGATTTTACTATGTTAAACTGACTAAATGTCTACTTCGGCATTTGAATACGGCAGCACGAGCATCGACATGGCAAATCCGGGCAGCTCAACGACTGGGTTTTCGCTGCAGGCGTCCTTACAGGAGTGAACTTCACACCAGAGGGCGCGCAGAGTCCACAGCTTGGTGCATCGCAGCTCGTCCGTTATTTATTTCTTAAAAAGCGATCGCCGCTTTGAAACCTCACGGATTTGTTTGTCTGAAATAGGCGGAGCAAGTGAACAGGAGCCTCTGAAGTTAAACAATTTCCGCATTTTTAGAGAACACGGAAATGGTTTCTTGCAGGGCGATTTTGAATCGGTCCACTGCGTGAGGTATCCGCCAGAAACCCGCTATGTACAAGACTGGCCCGTCAGAAAATCCACTAGCCGCTAGACTGATTTTTTTGCCGTCAAAATGAAATAAAATCCGCCAGACTTAGCGGGGAATCCGCTAAATTGGCATCACTGGTTACCACTTTATAAATGTGGTTTCACTGCAGTGAAGGGATGATAAGCCGTGAAAACAAATATCCAAGGCAAATCTGCACTGCCGCATTGCCCCACTTCAATGTTAAATGGTAATATTACCCTGACGTCGATTCATTTTTTTATTTATTTGATAGCTTGCTATAATGACTCATATGTTCCAAGTTTACGAACTTTAAAAAGTAATATATTTTACAAGCTATCACTTACATTCTACTGAAAGTCAAATCCTGCAACTATTCAAAGTTGTTTCCACTTTTTTTTAATGCAATAAAATAGCAAATACACAGGCCCTATTTCGATCCTTCAAAAATATTGCACAAGTCAGTTATGTCATGACAAATATGCCCTTCCTTCCTTTATAATGTGTGATATATATATATATATACTATTTGAATTTGATTCAAAATTTTTCAACCGAAATCACCATTCGTTTCGAATCTCAATTTCACTACTCGCAAAAGCTTCAAGGAAACCTTGGTTTGGAACATGGAGATGATAGATGTGGCAAAGATGGGGGCTCAATGCTGTTTTGAACTTGAAATTTGGGCAGGAGGTAAAAAAAAATCTACGCCAAAGATTTTTAGCATGAAAAGTTTCAGATGTCCTTATGTATTGGCGTCTACAAGGTAGATGAGGAACTTCAGACTTGAAGAGAGGACACCAATGTCCTCCACATTAGTTGGTCCACAGACGTTGAACGAGCAGGAGAGACCGAGGAAATCTCATCTTTGCCCTTCACATGTAAAGTGTTGTTGGCAACACTTTGGTTGCACCATGTCACATGCAGAAATACAATTCAGCCTCTGAGCTGCCTCACTCTCGATAAGACAACAATGAAGCACAATGCCACCAGCGCATCAACCTAGAAAAATAAAGAAAGCGCTTGCGTGCTATCTTATAAAAATATGCTAAAGAATCCTCTCCAACTCTTCTTTTTCTGCAATTTCACTTCGATGTTTTTGAAAAATATTTTAGAAATATGAGAAAAATATTACATTTGATTCACACTCGCACTTTAATACTTGAGTTTGCTACACATCCAAAATATTGCTATGCGCACAGCTCTAGTCAACAGCCTTAATTTTTAACACAATAAGACCTAGCAGCACATGCTTTGAAATAATGGGATAATAGATTTGTTCAGAGCAAAAAGCAAGTTTTCATGAGGTGCCACACACACCTTCTTGTCCCTCTCAGGAACAACATGAAAGACTCGGTGAAAAGGTTTCTCTGTCAAGGATCGCTCTTCGCAGAAGCTCCTAGCCACTTGTTCTTCAACACCAAAGAAACCACTTGTGCAGAGGCTGACAAACTTCAGTGAGGCAAGTTCCTGTCCAATGGCACTGTACAGGAAAGGTAAATATAAGAAATGTCACATTTTTTTTTTTTACTATCAATAAGTGTACAATGAGTATGACTTGGTAATGAAGTGCAAGAAGAGGTAAAAATCAAAAAAGAAATAAAGGGCTAAACTACTGTCAGTCGTAAATGTAATGAAGCTGAGAGGTCAGAAAAACTGAGAAAAGCACTGAGAAAATAATTTAACTTCACTGTACTGATAATGATGAAATAATAAAGAAAAAGAATGGAAGTGAGCGAAAGAATAACTGGCCGCAGTGGCCAGGTCAGTAGACATGGAAAGTGTTTAAAAGCACGAAAGTCTGCACAAGTTGTGTGACCTGATTAACTCACTGTCCAGAGTTGAAAAACGAAGACAGGTAAAAATAAGAGGGTAAGTTCTGACCTTAAACTCAAAATTTAGAACTGAGACTGCAAAAAAGAAAAATTGCCATTAGTTATGCACAATGTGCCACTTGTGCAAGCACATGAAGTTCATTCGTGATATGACACCATGTTTCTGTAACAGATTATAATCGCTGTCAAGTACACTCCACGAACGTTATCTGACACATGCCTTGCCTTTTTTTCTATATCAACTTCTGTAATCTCGCATGTTACTCGATTACCATAACCAAAAACAACAGCTTCACATCCATGTCCACGGCAATCTAGTGCAAGATGAGAACGTGTGGTCCCCTTCGGCAACGTATGTTGCTCCCTGAGCCGAACGATGGCACGCTTGTACACTGTAACACCTTCCAAAGACAAAAGAAACACTGTATGCAGTCCCCTCGGTTACAGGAAAGCAAACTGCCTTTCATGTTTTTTTCAAGAGCCCCGAGTTTGTTCAAAACACTCCATAATCTCCAGGTGTTTTTTTTAAAGCCGGACATATTGCATTTAGAGGGTTCTCGGTTGAAAAGACTGCACTACCGTCACGTTGGGTGACCCCCTTTTTTCCCGACAGCATTAAACATTAACATGAAGGCTCGACTACAAACCAGCAGATGCTCTCAGAACGTTTGCAAGTCAGATGGGTTCCACCAGTGACGTAGACCCGGTAGTCCGACTGTGGCAGCTCTGTCAGCAGCTTCTTCTCCTGCAACGACAGACGCAGCGCCGGTGTCTTGAGTGAGGCAATCTATTTTAAGTATTTCGAAGCACAAGGTCGAATGCCCAGGTAGCGTCACATATGGGCACTGAGAAGTACAGAAAAAGAAGACAGACACCTTTACCAGCCTTCTGCTTTTCCTCTTTATAGTAACATGAAAAATCAGTGAAATCTATAAAGCCAGACAGTACAATATCTATGAAGGTCTTGAAAACAAAAACAAGGGAAACATATGCATCAGTGAACCATCGGTAGCTTTTCCTGGAAAAGAGGTTGTGTATCGGTCACGTTAGTTAATGCTGTTCTGATATGAGGCAAAAGTGATGTTGCTGTCTAACCTTATAATTGTGCAGTTATTGAGCCATGCCTTTTCTTTTGTGACATTTGCTTTCTATATATTTTCTTGCTGCAAAAAAAGAGGTGCTCACTTGCTATTCACGTGCTCGTATTTTGTACCTTTTTTTTTGGGGGGGGGGGGACAGTCTTTATGCTGTGTTTTTACTTCAATGTAACACGTACCAACTATCCCTTCAACAAACCCTACCATGACACTATATAAACACTTCTGCCATAAAACATAAGTTTGTAGAACATTTCCAAAGCAAAAACCAAAATTTCGAAGCCTGTGCTCCACGAGAAAAGAAAGCAATCGCAACGTAAGCATACCAAATATGTCGCTTCTTCCAGAGTTGCATCAAAAACTGGTTTTTCAGGTTGCTTCAGGAGTCTGCTGATTCTTTCCAGCAACTGGCACTCCCAGTCATCAGATTCCTGCTACATCAAAAGGGAAGACAGAACATGAGACATTGCTTACCTTCCTACTTCTAAATGCGTAAAAAGTATGCCTAAACTTATCAATAAACTGAATGCTGAAAATTCCATCACCAGACTCACTTTGTTCACGATAGTTGCGAATTGCAAGCGCTTCTGGATTGATACTGGCACCTCTTTCTCGGTGCAGCCCACAACTACCACTTTCTTTCGCAGAAGACAGTAGCAAGCCTGTAGAAGAACAAAGGAGGTGAGACGCAGTGAATATAATGGTAAGTCAGACAAATCCAAAGATCCCATCGAGAGCAAGAATCAGCACTATGTCTAATGACAGAGATCGCATTTTCCAACATAAAACTTTATTTCTAGTCACATGCTCCTCAATACTCAATCAATAAAATTTTTTCCTTATTTGTTATACCTCTGAAATGAAAGCTAAGATGATGTACTGGCATTACGTATTCAAAATTACTTTTTTTCATTGAATAGAGTCCGCAGCTTTCAAAATCATACACACGCCCATACATTACCTATCACCATACAACATTGTGGTTCGACCAAAAAGACACCATATGGAAACACATAACATATTTGTCGGACCAATCACATCTCGGATGTCACCACTTATAGGTAAGACCAATCGTACAGCTATACCATGCGAACCTCTTTTAAAATTCACTATCTGTACATGCTCCTCTCGTTTGACTGCTACAGCTACAACAGCAAGCAAACCAAGAGAATGTACTAAACACAAAAAAAGCAAATATAAGTGACCTGCTGTTGGGATGCCTTGGATTCCAGGTAGCTTTCCGAGAGCACAATAATAACCACTTCTGCCCGCAACACCTGTTTCCGAAACTCGTACTTCCGATTGCTTTCCTTGTTTGACATGCTGTCACTGTCTGAAAGAAAAAGACCAATATATAGGTTCTATTAAAATGCCAGTTTTAACAACTAGTATTTGCAAAACGAATGCATTTGAACAATAGTATAAGCTTTCGTCTGTCGAGAAAGCTCATAAAATTCTACGACACCTAGGATGATGCACAAGTTTGAGCTTCTTACTCTATAACATTATGTATGTACTACTCTAATACCAAGCAGGTTAAGTTAACCTAAGGCCTAAACTTTACAGCAATATCAAATAATTTGGCCAGCAATGAGATCAAAATTTTGTATTCAGCGATACATAAAAGCAATTGAATTGTACTCTCAATACTGTTCTGCCCTGCTTCTTTTTAAGGAGTCGCATACTAACTTTTTGCACAAAAGGAAACAAAGGTACACAAAAAGGTTGGGGGACACTTTAACTTCACCTTCAACAGAAGATTGTGATAGCGTAACCGAGCCTTGTGTGCATCGCCTTCAAAACTGCTAGCCTGCTTCGGTTTTCAGTGCATGCCTTAACCGTGCTGTAAGGAAACGAACGACTGTACACCTAACATTGGCCATTTCAAGGTATTATTCAACGTCTATTGCAAGCACTGTTAAGTGCCCACTACACCATATTAATTTTTTTAGCAAATCAGCAAAGGACCCACGATGCGTCCTTAGGACAGCACGTGAACCTACGCAGCTGTTCACTTCGTTGATGGTTCTGCTGCTGATACTGATTAAATATGTCTGAGTGGGTGGGCCTTTAAAACACCCACTCGTTGCTCAATTCGCATCTTTTGATGCCTGGCACAATGCTACACTTCTGCCATGCAATATATAATGCATTAGGGAGGCTCCTTCTCCTACATGCCATTCATATAGCATTTTTTTTTCTCAACGCTGTTTCAACAAATATTGTGGCTCTGTGGTAAACCACCTACTTGCCACGCAGACGACCTGGGCTCAATCTTCACTCAAATGTGGAAATTTTGGTTATTTCTTTCATATGCACCCTTCTCAATTTTTCGGTCAGGGACACGATTTTTCGCTTAACACCAACAATGCCCACACAAATGCTGCCGCTGATGCCAAGATTTTGTGAAACGAGCTTTTGAACATTATAGCGTTTAAACAAATCATGGCAGTCAATTTCATTTTTCATTGTTTTGATATGCCATACCAGCAAATCAAGGAAAGCCGAGTTTCTAGGGGTGAACAATGTGGGAATTGAGGCTAGCCCCCCTTCCATTGCGCAGGCTTTTTCGCCCATTTCTGCCATTCTCACTCCAAAACAAGACTTTCCCCATTTACGCGGTCCGACAGTGCTAGAAGAGCGGGAGTGACGATCTCTCTCACCTGGCACTGGATCATACCGGATCTCAATTGCGGCACTGCGCTTCAAGTCTCGCGATACGTTTCATACGCACGCCACGCGGGAGTGAGAGAATCTCTTAGGGCAGCGAAAGGTTAGGACACCTTTAATTTCCCGTTCGTTGGCTCATTTGTTCTTGGAGTTCGCCCGGAGAAGTTCGCCAACGGTGCCTTGCGTTCACAGTGAACGCTTACCTTTCGTTGCCCTTTCCGATCGCTAAGCTGAAGAGCGGTGCGCTGTATTCGTATGTGGTCGTACTACACCGATCTGTACATCTCAAAGCAAACACGAGCGGAGTTTGCCCTTGCTCGAGTGATCGGGCCCTGCAGTCACTGATCATGAGAGCCCGCAGCATAGTCACGAGGGCCTGTTTCCCTCAGCGGCATGTCGGCATGAGCCTTTTTTGTCCGCAGAGACATGCTTGCGGCACCTGTGTTTTGTATTTTCGCTTGTGGCGTGGATAAGCCTCCTTTGCTTTCTCGCCGCCTTTTGTAGCGGGTGCTGTACAGCGGTTTGGGTTTGCCGCAGGCAATAAAGTGTTGCGAACTGTTTGAAAACAGTACTGCGTACTTGCCATGCATGTTGCGCATGACACCTTGGCTGTCTGAACGCGCGTGTGCAGCGGCGTTAGTTTAAACCTTCTGATCAAACGTACTGTGCATTTATACGACCTGCTATATTATTTTGCGCCACAATTGATGTGGGATAGACTTCAGCAAGGGTGGTCACATGTCAATGGAGGCGAAATTCTGGAGGCTCTTGTATTGTTCTATGCCTGAGCATGTTAAAGGAGTACTGACTTAATATTGAGATATCATGAATAAAAATAATTTTTTGTTTTCTTGACATACAGCGTTAATGTATAACCAAAGTGCATTCTTAATAATAATAATAATATTGTTGGGGTTTAATATCCCAAAACCATGATATTATTACAAAACACACCGTGTTTCAGCGTCGGAAACATGGTAAGGTAGTGACACGCTTTGAAGAAGGCACCCCTCCTCTCTCTTCTCATCACCTGCTCTCTCCGAGGTTGACGCCGCATCGCTTTTGACCGACTAATGTCACGTGGGACCGTGCGCAGAGTTGGTTTGTTTAGAGTCAAGAGATGGCTCTTGACTGGCATCTTCGTTTTAGATATGCCCACGCACTGGCAGAGAATGCAAGTGTCGTGTGTATATGCAGTTGCTGCACCTTGCACGTAGGTCCCAACATAAGTTTTACTTCAAGAATGCGATCGCTTTTATCACCAATGGGTGCTGCGCTTTCATATGCCACAACAGACTTATCAATGGCAAAAATATCTACTCGCAAGACCATCCTGTAGGTGTGAAGTGTTCTTAGACATATGAATTCACCAAATAGGAATGGAGAAATTACGGACAATATCTCCGATTCAAGTCAAGTTGTAAAAATCTCAATGCAGTATGTGCCAAGGTTTGCGCTATTAGTTACACACTACATCACTGTAAACAAATGAAATTTCACTGAGCACATTGCTGTTCCTCTTCAACCCTCTAACACAGCTTCTCCGGCATATTTACTTCGTATCAATTACACACATTCTGCTTTTTGTGTACTACCCACCAAATAGCTGGAAAGTAGTGATTATGCTTCGTGCACTTAACACTAAAAATTTAGATCAACGAATTTACAGGTACATGTGAACACAAGCAAGAATTACATTTCATAAATTTGAAAATTGAGCACAGTTCTTTTGATAAAATGTAAGTCTTGGGTGTAAATTAACATTGTAAATCTCTGGCTCTTTCTGCTACATAATTAGCTTTTGCAGCTAATGAGGCTTCTAGCCTAGTCAAGCGGTGAATTTGTGATAAAAAGTATACTGTGCGCTGTTAGACAAGCTGTAGGCTGGACCGTGATAAGCGGCGTGATCATCGCTAGACAACGCCATGAGCCTTGGAGACGCATGCAATTTCTCAAAACGCACTGCTGTATGTGTTGAAGTGTTAAAGATATAAGAGCACCAGCACCTACCAGCCGTCCATTGGAGCATGCTTGGTACAAACATTGCCACACATAGGTACTGAGACTGTTGGACGCCCTCTGAACACTTGGAGCGGCTGCCACATGTTCTTCCTGCCACTTTTTATGCGTCACAACTGATACAGCCGATCCCACATATAACGGCCCCACTTAAAACGAACAATATCCCGTAACTGTGAAAATATACATTGGTTCAATGGCACAAAAACGCACTTACAACGAACGTCTCCGAGCGCCACTGATCGGTTACAGCGAATGGAGTCAGCAATCTGCCGACTTCCCGGGAAACCAATTTCGATCACCGATCAGGCATCGGCGAGGTGCCGATACATTCTATTGATAAATGCTGACCCTGCCTCCGCGACCCTCTAGTTGCCGCTCTCCCCGACCGCTTTTTGTTACGCACCCCTCCGTCCTTTGTCCCCCCACTACTCTGAGCACCCCGCATCGCCAGATGAGGCCCGTGTTTTCACACTGCCACCGATCTTTCGAAGACCGGTCGGCCATCTACCCTGTTTTTGATCGCTGGTACTGTCGCTAGCATCGCCGGCCTGGAGTGACCAGACCATTCGCCAACATCGTCAGCCACCAACCATATCCGATAGTCTGCGTCGAGTGCACGCGCGTACGCTACCCCACCGGCTCTGATAATTTGCGATTTGTTTGGTGTTTAAGACTTGTTCTCGATCACTTCGCACTCACCTCAGCATGCCTTCCGCGCGCGTGCGGAAGTGCGAAAACGGCTCTTAATTAGCACGGAACGAATCGCGAAATATCAAAGTTCATGAGGCCACGCAAGCCCGCCGATGCAACAAAACGATTTTTTTACCACGGCCGCCGATTGTTCGAACAACGCCGCGCGCACCAATCCAGGCGGCCATGCTTTGACTTCTGCGCACGCAGGCACTCTTTCCAAGTTTTTCTACGTGAGAGTTTCGCGCACCTTCCAAGCAAGCTATCCTGCCTCCTTCCCGTGTGTTTTGGTTTTCAAGGTCGCCCTCCCACAGCATCCTCCCCTCTCTATATCGCAACTCCTTGCCCTTCTCGCAAGTCTGCTCTCCTGTCTTGATCACAATCCTTTCGCCCGTCTCCACCGCTCCGCAATACCCGCCACGCTGGCTCGAATTAGTTTCATTTTCTAAGTGGAAACAGGCCCAGAGCTGTTCCACGTGTTCTGGCATGTTTGTCGCGTGTGCGCGTCTTGCTCGCTCTTGGTGTGCATGTGTGGTCATGATGGCCAACGGGAGGACTAGCACGCTTTTTCCTGCCGCTCAACAAAATATCGAAAGAGTGACTGCTTGGCTTGAGCGTAATCCGCGCGTTAGGTGCCGTATCGCCAAGCACTTGCTCATAGCTGTTTGATAGCTGTGTGAAACGAACAAATTGTTTCGAACATTCTTTTTTTCCGAGGACTATCGTGGATTGGAACAATCTACATAACGATGTTGTTACCCTAAATACATTGTCTGCATTTGAAGAGTCACTGCAGAAATGATTGTTATCTATGTTTGTACCTTGCTTTTTGTTGATTCTCTTGTCTCGAAGAATCACTGTAGCTATCAATTGCATAAGTTTGTATTACATTTGTTTTTTGATTGTTTGTTTGCCTGTTTCCACTGATGTTTATGTTTATGTTTTGTACCACCCCTGCTATAATCTTGTAAAAGATCGCAGTACCAATAAATAAATTAATAAATAAATAAATAAATAAATAAATAATAGCTGTTGACCACCTGGCAGCCAACTTGTCGCTTTGAGCATCCCGGTATTCAGCTGTGGAGATGGTGAATATTTCGTGGGCGGCAGTGACGACTACATGCGCGCGAAACTGTTTTCGCGAGGCCGACTTTGTCGACGTTGGGTCCGATGCCGAGCCTCAAGCTTCCGAACTGCAGCGGCGATTTGTGGCAGTGCATCGTCGACTCCGACCTGGGAGAACGGGTGGGACATCTGTTGCGATGGTTTAATTACAGCCTATGATGATGCCAACACTGCGGAACCGTGCACGGATTGGGGCATTGTGAATGAAGTATGTAGCGAGAGTGATTTGGAGGAACCGGATTGCGAGAACGACGAAACTTTGGTGCCGGTGCCTCATGCAGCTTATGCCACGGGCCTCGGCTAACGAGCACCCTGCCGTTTTAAGTGAACTCGGCACCGCCCTTATCGCTTCTTCTCTTCGAAACACGTGCATCACAGACTTTTTTGGGGCAAAAACGTTTGTGTTCTCACTCGCAACTTTTTTTTTTAAAAGCTGTGCTTCATTTACTACGAACTTCGGAATACAGCGAACAGATGCCGCGTCACGCTCAGGTTCGTTATAAGCGGGCTCGACTGTACAACCTGCAAATTCACCTTGCAATATCCGTGAGCATTGTCTAGGTTTCAGAAGGTTTGCTGTATAGTGTGACGTTAGCGTTCACCCTCCAATGTGTCCTCTACAACTATTTGCAACAGGACCTGGTGATACGCGCTCTTTACGAAATTTGTTCGCTGAATTGTAGTGTACAACCTTCAGGCATGTCATGGGCCGCCTCTATGCTAGTTTAGACACTATCATTGTGGAATAGTTATCCAAATATGCTAAAGGGCCATTAATAAACTTGTATAACCTGCCGGAGAAAAATACTACTGTGTAGGAAATGACCATGCCAGCAGCCAGACCACAAGTGCAAATGCCTGTGGCACACTGCCTGACTGTGCCCGCATTCACACTACGAAATTTGGTCTGCTACACTGGAGCAGTGCAGGTGGCATCACAGTCAAAGAGGGAGTACAAAAGAGAGAAGAAGAACTGAGGAAAAACCAAGGGGTCGAAAAAGAAGAATGACATTACTTTAAGGGGCCAGTCAACAGGCTCCGACTTTTTTTTTTTACACCCGCCAAACAAGCTCGGTAATTCGTAGAGTAGACCGCAGTGGTCACGTTTTCTGTATATTACAGAGCTGCGTGCTGCGCAGAGCCTCCATTTCTAAAAACGATTCCTGCGCTCCTTTCCTACGCCTGACCAATGCTCTTTGCACGAGCAGTGATGATAACCCTGCGATCGGCGACGTGACGCAGCTTGTCGATTGGTTTAAACCAGGTCTCAACAAACAGTAGTGAAGTCAACGACAGTTCCTGTCTCACCGACAGCTACGACAGAGCTATTCAATCATACCAGTTGCGAAACTCCCCATAGACTCCATGCATCGAAATCGGGACACTTCACTGGCCCAGTTTTTGTGAACAAACAAATTGTCGCACCACCTGTTGATCAGCACACACACTATTAAGCGCATCATTTGCTTTTTGTGTTGCTGCTCCCAGTTGGCACGACAGTCTGCTCCTAAAAAAAAAAAATCGAACTCCAGAAAAATCGAGCCAACTTCATGTCTGGGTTTTGGAACGCAGTTTTGCTGCAAATCGTTGTCGGCTGCGAATCGAGTGACTGGGCTGCGGAGAAGCATCGGCACCGGGTAAACATTAAATAATCAGGCATCGCAGCAAGCGGAAGTGCGTTGCAACTGATCGAGTTCGCTGACGACGTCAATCGTTCATGTCTTGTCACATTGCTGAAGTGGGCGGAGTCACGACGAGCGACTGCGCCTTCCCCACCCTCTGAAAGAGAAGGATGGCCAGGCCGCGCGAAAATTTAAAACCAGCTGAACGCGATGTTCTAGCCTCTGTAACTTCCTTAATATAGCACATATTTGCCAAATTCTTGCGGCAGCATGTTCACGAAGTAACATCGCACATTTTTCTTTTTATAACAATTCTTGAACCTTGGGGCTGTTTGCTGGCCCTTTAAGAAGGTTTGGGGAGTTCAGAAATTTTGACTTCTTGGTGTTCATAATATGCACCTATACCAATGTATACATGAGCATCCTCGAAGCAGAAATATGTGCAAATAAAACATCACACATTTGGCAATGCAAACTGCAGCTGTATGACAGTATGAAGTACAGTTTTTCCTGAAAATGAGATCATAGATAAAAAACTGTTTCGTAAAACTAGACAGGCTTGAAGTTTACAACAGCATCATTGGGGCAGCATTCATAACATTGGCTACTAGGCCCAAAAAGGGAGCACAACTTAACACAAGGTATGAATGGGTGCACTTGCCAACAGTGTCCATGCTACAAGAAAACTGGAAGGATGGAATTCGAAGCAACGGGGGCGGGCGCGGTGCACCGTGTCCCATGTTTTGTGAATCGGATGTGCCTCGGCTGTCCTGGGATCCAAATGTTGGCACTGAAGAGGGCAAGGGCGTGCTCGGTGTGATGGTGCCAGCACTGCTTGGACTGGATGCACCCCCAGCACCCGACGGACCCGATGGCGTTGCCAGGCTATCCAATGAACACCAGGCCTCGTAACAGTTGCGCTCGAGCAGACACTGCAGTCGGCCACACTGATGTGAAAAAAGAAAGGAGACAATAACTGTTGGGGTTTTATGTCCCAAAACCAGCTTTCTGGTCTGGTTCTGGGCAAGACGTCAACTCCTGGCTGTCTGTGTTATTTTTCTCAGGGCAATACGATTATGAGGAACACCACAATAATGAGCTCTAGAATTTTGGACCCAGGGTGTCTACCAATTTGAAATTTATAAATTCCCTGATTTTTCTAGGTTTTGCATGATGATTAAAAGCAAATTCCGTGATCCCCATGTCTGCGTGAAAAATTCTGGGCACGATAAACAACCCCTCGAGTGGTAAAAAAAAAGAAAAAAACAGAGGCTCCATATAAGTAAACATAATTACCAGACGTGCTGAGAATGTACTAAGCGCGTGCGGTAAATGTGAAAAAAAATGTATATCTGGCCAAAATAAAACCCCAGAGCCAGGCATTGAGCAAGCCAGCTGTTTGATGTTTGGAAGAACCACGAAGCAAACATACCATTTAAAAGTAACAGCAGATGAAAGTTTGATGGAGCCTCTGACAACACGGTCACTTCCCTCTGCATGCCGCGCTTAACGTTGATTCCAAAGGTACGTGAAATCTGCCAAATTTTTTTTATCCCCAGCATTACTCCTACTGATTTTGCATGTTCGAAGTCTTTTAGAGATACATTCAATCTGACAAGACTTATTATGAAAGAATCAATAACTAGCAAGCGAAACTTTGTGTTTATTTTGTCTAGCTCAATTTCGTCAACTTGCAAAAAATTCAGGAGAGTTGGGAAGTGCGTGGCTGTTGTAGAGCTTTATACAGGAAGTAAAAGAGAGGCTGCATTGTCTGGAAATATATTTGTTTGCTCACCACTCTGAGCATGTATCCTTGAAGAAAAAATGTTAAGGATTGTCAAGAGAAACTTAAGATTACACATTCTTTTACAGCAGTTGGCATATGAAACCCTGTAGCGTCTTTTCTTAAATCCCCCCCCCCCACCTTTTTTTACATTGCTTATACGACTCATGCTAGTACTCACAAAGTCTTTGTCCTGGGGATGTGCACTTATCACAATGAAAGGCCGATGATCTGGGCAAAGTAATGGTGTAGCACTGTCAGCTTGTGCAACAAGGGCCCGTGGCTGCGAACAAGAATAAGAAGCACGTTAGCACCAGCTTGTATAAACTCCAACATTTTAAAAGCTGCACCTCTGTTGTGTGTAATCTGTGAACAGTCGCTGTGTACAGGCAGTTCTACCAGACTGCGTTCACTTTTTCTAAGCGTTGATTCAACAGAGTTCATCGAGACATATTTGTTATCTTTCGAAGCTTCCCCTTCGTTGACTGGTGTCATAATTGTGAACATGTCCTAATTTTCAGAAGGACCATGGCTGCTTCGAAACTTTGGGTTCCATTAGGCATATATGAAAGCTTTTTACGAATGCTGACCTGTTGACCTTAGGTATACATTAGGTATCTCCATTACCTCTATCAAGGGTCCACCTAACCCATGATAGTTTTTATGCCAGCCAAGGTGTCGTACATTCACTTAGTGTTTTGTCTGACCTTCCATTAACAGCCTGCTCCTGTTTCAGGCTCAGAGAAGACATGAAATGCAGTTGCTTCAGCCAAACGCAAGTCCCTGTCTTCCACATTAACTTGTACACCTGTCTCTCAATGTTGACAAGTAGTTGTATATTTTTGAAACTTCTATGGATTATAAGCCTTAGGTCTGAGGAATATACAAAGCCAGCTTTGATCTAAAGTCAGGCAGTGTCCTAACCCTGCAGTGAAATTCGGAACTCAAAATCCCAAACAAGCAGAAGATAGTGAAGTGTGCCGAGGTGAGCAAACCTTATCCGGAAAATGTATTGTCTCCATGTCATAAAAAAAAAAGTGAATAGAGTGGGGCTGTGCATTCCCTAACACATTTGACAGAAGACAATAGTTGTTGTGACTGTTAAAGCTGAACTATATATGTTGACTAAAATAAACTTCATTGTAGTGTTTAGAATTAAAAAAAATTTAAGCAGATGATATGAGCCCTAGCTTCCTATTGGAGAACCTAACCAGCCAAATGCATAAAAAGCATGTTTACTTGTTTGAAGTTGAACTTGATCAGTTTTGCACTTGGCTTTAGATGATCCTACAATGATGGTAAAGCAAAGGTCAAGGGTTCAGTGTCCACTGGTGGCAAACTGTTTTTTTATTAAACTTTCTTTTTTCATTATCTTTAATTCGCACTTTAATTTGAAAATTCATATGACACCTTCAGTGCTCTCCTAAGCCTTAAGGGGAAATGCTACTCGAAGACACTTTTTTTTAAATATTGACTCTAGAGCAATGAAACTTGAGCTGTTTATGGAACTTTTTATGCTGATTTCAAATATATAATTAGTTTTTTTGCAAGTTACACATTTTTAGGCCTACAACATGACAAAGTGAAAACCTTAACATTTTGCCCCCCTCTTTTCATTCGTAAACTTCGGTAATTTTTAACCATTTATAGTTCATAATGCTTCAAATAAAGTGTAGAGTGCAAATAACTAATTAGGAAGCAGATACAAAATATGTAATACGTGTGAAAAAAAATAGACATAAGAAGTAAATATTTCACCTACCCTAGTAAAAGTATACATACAATTTTTTATTATACAATAAAATATTGAAATATAAACTAGATAATTGAATTTTTCATACTTTGTAAAAACCTTGGGCAAAATTTTATGCAGATCAGAGCACTAGAAGTGCCCGAAAAAGGAGGGGCACATTGAAAAAAATGGCAAAATTTGTGTTTTGAGAAAAACGAGTTTTAAAGTTAAAATTGAGTTTTTATTCACGAAAGATATCATTAAATCAGATGAAATTCGCACACCAAAAAGAACAATCCTTCTTGTAGTGACCACTGCGACTAAAATACGCCAGCACCATGAGTTGGTCCCTCTCGGCTTTTTCGAGCAGACTCCTCACAGACATTTCGCTCACAGACAGGGCCATAAAACGATTTGCCAAACTTCTGCTCCATCTGGCAGAACCTTGTGTTAACTGCAAGCTAAAATGAAGTTCGACAGAACTGCGAAAGCCAAACTAAGTCCACTGTCATGCCATTTTGCAGCCATGTTTGTGCCACATACCGTCGTACATAATGGCAATGCCATCCCTGCTAAGTTCTCTCACTGCGAGCTCTTTCGACCTCTCAAGATTGGCGCTGACGTCATCCATTGCCGCATCACGAACTTTCCGGCTCACGGGTGTGAATGACTTCTGATGCATTGGCTTTTGCAAGCAAACAACTGCCGCCAATTGAACCAGCTGCTCGTAGCCTATTCCAACAGAGTGTGCCGGGCTCACGGGTGTGAATGACTTCTGATGCATTGGCTTTTGCAAGCAAACAACTGCCGCATATTGAACCAGCTGCTCGTAGCCTATTCCAACAGAGCGTGCCGCACAACGGCTTTCAATTGCGAGCAATGCCTTTTTTCATTCATAACGGAGATAATAACACGAGAAAAGCATTGTTCAGGTGCACTGCTTGACAAGACATGGACCCCGCAAATAGGTTTCACGGTACATGCAGGCGCGCAGCGGCCAATGGCGGTCCCCGATTCGTACCATGTGATAAGTCAGTCGGGGCGCTCGAAAAATGGCAGAAGAGTGCTTCTTTTTATTGTTTCTTACGCTGCATCAGCGAGAGAAACTGTTGTTATTTGAAGAGTGAGGCTCGACTCTTCAACTCATGCGATCAACAATGGCGAGTGGCGGCGCATTATCGGCGGCAAGGTGCTCGAAGACTGCACACTTTGGACCTTTTAACAGGCATTTTGTGCTCTTTAGATGCAATTTTGAAGCATTTCCAGTTAAGTCTCGACCAGTATTATTTTTTTAATAACAGTAGAGGTACTAATCTCATCAAAACAGGCGAAAACAAAAAATCAGTAATTTCGAAAAAACTCGCGTTTTTCGACCCGCATCTCCCCTTAATGTCGCTTGGCTTCGTACAGCCGTGTTCACTAAAAGCAGGCCTCCAGATCCTGAAATGTATTCCCCTTCTATAGTTCCTACTAGAAGGTTACAGTGTTATAAAACCACCTCCTGAATCAGTGTTGACCAGAACATATTGTGCATATGGTGCTACTTTGTAAGAGTTGCCACAATGCGTTTAGTAACTGTTGGTGCAACCATGTGCCAATAGCAGAAGCATATTTTTTCCCCCAAATTATCTTTCAGGTGTCGCATTAAAAGAAAAAGAAGCAGCAGACTTACATTGATTGCATTACTGAACACCACTTGTTCTTTGCATTGCCTCAGGATGCTATAGATATCATTGGCAACACGTTCTACAGAGCGGCTCTCCCATGTTCGAATGCCTTCTTCTTCTTCATTGTCGCTCTCACGTGCACCTGGCAGTATTTAAATGTAAGGTAATATTAGCCAATAATCCAGAATTGTGAGCCACCGGGAGAATTTTTGTGATAGCCAAACATGATAACTGCCAATGAAAGCAGCCTAATCTAGACAGCATGGAGAGGGGGTGGGGTCATTTCTAGCCCTTTACAAGGCGCCAGCGCTATACAGAGTCGTCACTAATGGCTACGCATTACTGACACGTACAACAAAGCCATACATGTCTGCTAATAAGCATAAGCTGCTCGGTGGCCATTATTAGGGTGAGCTTCAGACATCACTTCACTGTTCAAGCATGAAACGTCTGACCAGTTGAACAACACTTCTCAATTAGAAGAGTGGGTACCTGGGCAAGTTGATAGGGCTACCACAGCAGAAAACATACACTTACGTAGTGTAAATAAACAGAGCGCAAAAAGAAGCACTCTTTAGTGCCTTTCACTCACCCTAGTGTACTTCGTTACACTATACTAACTTTCAATGATATTTCAGAAGTCCTGATAATGACAAGCCCTATTTGAGACAAAATGACAATAGCAACTTCGCACTAATGATGCCCCTTTTCGAAGTGCATTAGCATCCAAGGATTCCCTTCTTCTAGACTGTTTATGAAAAATAATAATAGTGCAACATTAAAAAAACAACCTCACTCATTCACTTAACACAACTTAACACATACTAGTAGGCTATTTGGCTAGCGACAATGAGATTGAAACAAGGACGGCACTGATGAATAGACAAACACAAGCATTCGTCAGTGTCCAGTTTTTCATGTTACTCTATAAAGGATCGAGCATCTAGTGAGTTTACTTGTCCAGTGAGTAGGAAACACAAATGAGCAAATGAAGACGTACCTTGTTGCACCTCGTGTGCTTTCCTCCAGTCAATGTACTGAATAGAAGCGAACTGAATGGCCAGGTGGTTAGGAGGCCAAGACTTCATGAAGTTCACAGGAATGACAAATTTGCCAATGTAGTCAGCAAGTTTCACCTGAATGACCAGATGTTCAATAGTGTTAGAAAAAGGGTTTACAAGAAAGACTTAAACACATCCACACTGTAGACACGATGTGCACGTCACCAATCTTTTTTATACTGGCAAAGCATACCTGGAATAGCTTCTTCTTTTTTAATTAGACTGTGACAAGTAGCACAGAATCAAGGAGCTGAATAACTCTTAAAATTTGGGCATTCTCAGAAAAAAAGTATCAAATAAAAGTGCACCATATGAATGATCACCCAAATTAACCTAATTAGCCTTTAACATCCTCCAATCGGAGCTTGTACACATTCAATAGCCCGCTATTGATGATTTCAATCTCAAATTACTAAGGTTTGAAGCAGACAACAAGCATCACCCAGTGCGTAAACAGAAATACTACTATAGCTGTTTTTCATGCTTTCTTTTTGTTTGTTTTTCACCGAGTGAGAATTTTGAAAAGGCTGCCAAAGTCAGCTGCTTCGCTTTCCAACATTGTGTTAATTCCACACGCAGCGACTGCATAGAGACTGTGCATTTCTAGAGTCTAGAACATTTACACAAAAATTTTCAATGCTGGCAGTATCAGTAACCCACAAGGAAAGTTCAGTGCAGAAGATATCAGGAACATGAATATCAAAAACTGGTCAAACCAGCCAGAAACATAAAGAGGTGACCTCCAGCAAGTGTCATGTTTGCCTTCCCAGATAGCCTCACTGTTTTTTCGTGCTTGTCTCAAAATCTGCGGGTTGAAAGGTGAAAATTTCTATCCTCCATGTTTTCACATCACTTGCCCGTTACAACATAGAAAGTTGTATTTTTCGCAAAAGGAGAGCCAGTTGTTGACCTTCACTTCGTTCAATTAATATTCCCCTGGTGTTTTGTGGCATGGTTTGTAAAAGTCACTTATTTCTTTTTGTTGGGCACAGAAGGTTAAAAATTGTTCATGTACTATGAGAATCGCTGTTTTAAAACATGGATATTCTGAACACTTTTGCGGTTGCATATTCATAAAGATATCAGGACGGTTTTGTTAGTGTCAGAAGGTTTTCTTAAAAGTTTTTTGTGCAAATAATTTTTTTCACATTATGATAGTATGTATGATTATTGATACTAATACTAATGGAAAGAGAAATGGTTACTTCATCAATTTGTACTAGAAAATTTAGTGTGCCGTGTGTTCAGTTATTGCAAAAAAAATAAACAATCATGGCCCACTTAAGAAGTGCTACTTTTCCATGGAAAGGAAAGTGTCAATAGCTTGGCTGCACATTTTGCAGCTTATTCAGAATATATTCAATTGAGATGAGATTCTGAAAAACAGAGCCAGTTTCGATAAATAAATTTTTAAAATGTGTAACAATATATCAATGCTCCAGTTTCGATGTACTACTCTATGCTTCGATGTAAAATGTAAAAAAGGTACATCGCTAAAGTTGTTAAAAGATTAAATATAACAAAAGCCCCAAAGAATTATTCAAAAATTTTTCAGTGAAATGTCATTTATTTGTCAAACTAAGTAAAACCAGCCACTTAAAGTAACTCAGCTCAAGAAGCTTATCTATCCTAATTGCCACAGGCAAACATCTCATTCGCACAATAAACTTTGAAAAATTAATCACCACATGCATCATATGAAGCAGAAAATACAGTGATGACCTTCAGGTGTAACAATTCATCACTAACATTAATCTCAAACTAGGTTACAGAGATGTCTGCTGTAAGTGCAAAAATAACATTCCCCACCGGTTGAGAGTGGTCAAAGGGAACATGATACAAACAAAGCAACATCGATGTCCTTAATAAGCAATCATTTAGTCATTCAAGCATTCTTATCACAAGCAATGCCACTTAAAGTAAAATAAATCAAACAAAAGTTCCAGAGAAGTGATGAAGGGCTGAGGTGATGAAATATAACTGAACACTGGTGCCGAGAGAGGGCACGGTTAATCTGATTGTTTAGCTTCGTTCTCTATATGATTACACTCCTCGAGGCGTTCGGCTTCATTGTTATTCTGTCTCCTCAGCTGGCTGCCTCGTCTTGGTTTCGTTCCATCGACGAAGCCTGGCCCCTTTTAGTCTCTCAGTCTCACTTTCCATATCTGCCGAGAAATCCCACCTAGCCGCACCTTCTATACGCACGATGCAACGCCAGTTTCTCTGCTCTTGCAACACAGCTTCACTGGCTCTTCCTCTGACTTCATGCCAGATGGTGCGGCGAGCAGCACTACAAGCTGCGGTGGTTGCTAGGCAGCGGCTCAGCTCATGGTGCAGCCACCAGCCGCACCGAAAGGGTGGGAATACGGCCAATGCAGCTCTCGCTACAAAAATAATCCCGCTGGAGGCAGGTAGACTTTTCTTGATCACAGCAACCATGAGGCATGCCCTGACACAGACAATTGTGAAGGCTGCCAATGATAAAGGCAAACGATGTTTCATCACTATAATATTGAACGAAAGCATGTAATAAACAGATGACCATATCTCATGCTGTCAACCTGCAAGCTCCCAAATGTGATCAACTTAGCTGACTTATCACTGAACAAGCTATCCTAATGAAGCAAATAACACTTAACTGATGAGCAGGAATTTAGGAAAAAGAAATACATTAACATGATCACATACCTCTTTATTAGTGTACGTGGTGTTTCCATATCTCGCAGTCACCAAGGGAACAAATATTGTACAGTTTTGGATGGCATCATTCAGTTTGTTCTGCCAGTCATCACCAGGCACAATGTCATCTTGGTCCTTTCAAAGAGGTATCGGTGGAATGATTATTATTGAGCTGGGCAAACAGATAATTATTTTCTTGATGACCTGCCACAGCACATTTGTCACTAACTACTAACAGCCTGTGGGCATAAAAGCTCATGGCTTTAAAATATTGCACAGGAAAATACAGCGGTGATGCTAGCTACATCACCACAATAGATTTTTATTGGTGTACAAAATCGATTCCAGTAAATTGCATGGAAGCATAATGGGTAACGGGTTATTCAGATATCACAATGTTTTTATTATTATGTTTGCGAAACAAAGATTGAATAAGCCATTCTGGAAACCATTTATTTTAAACCGACACTAAATGAACGAAATTCACAGACGATTGTGATACTGCCTAATAAAAATTCTGAGCAAGGCCAGCTTTCTAGGTGTTTGGTTTAGCCATAAGTTGAGCAAATGCAGATGCATCAAGGCAACACGGGGCAGCACCAGTGAGAAAAAAACAATCGCTCAGTTTTCCCCATCAACATACCATAATGAACCTGGTGTCTTCAACTTCTACCATCGCTAACTACCGCTAATGCTACTCCAAACTATAAAGGGCTTGACAACCGATTTTCCTCAACCCAGCTTCTCACGGCGAATAGATAGGTCACCCTTCGTACGTCTAGCTACAATGGTTGATCCTAAATGTGCGTGTTAATTTTATAAGCAGCATTTTTCTAACCAAAAAGCTCCTGAACTATACGTACACATCCTCCAGCAATACTGTGAACCAATGACGAGGCCAACAGCCCTCCTCTCATTACGTTCAGGGTTTTGTTTTCAGAGGAGTGGCTGAAACTTTCGTTAACCACCTTCATATTAACATTTCTAACCATTTTGAAATATAAAGGGCAGGCAGAATAAGTTTTCTGAACGTTCCTAGTCACACGGGATCTCTCTACAGGCTCTCGAGCCAGCTGCTCGTAGCCCTCATGATTGGTTGCGGCAACACATAGCTGGAGGCAATCCCTAAGGCCACCATGTGCTCTTCGTACTTTTCTAACACATCAGCAGCCGCCACTAGGCCCTCAGCTAATAACATTCATGCTGCCACTCACGAGCATCTAGTCACACGTCAAGCGAAGGCCACACCACTATTCTGCTCAGTGATAACGAATGCATATCTGCACTTTTACGTAAAAAAAATTATACAAAAAGTGTGCTGCTTTTTAATGCTAATATAGAGACTACAGTTAACACTTTCAAAAGGTCGCGTGATAGGTACTGTGAAGAACGAAGCGGGGACCCTGACCTGATCATCTGGCTGCATCGAAGGTGAACGGAAAAACTGAGCGAGCCAGCGCCTACTGCTCGTGCTCATGCTCACGCCCCTTCTTTCCCTTTTATTTGCAACACACACTCGTGGCTTGCAAACTCGAGGCAATGTTCGGGTGCACAGCGGCAGAAGTTCAGATGGACATTTGCGAGCGAGCTGCCAACGAGTGAAAGGGGAATGTGAAACGAGTGAACATGGTAGTGTTACACGGAGACGATGGCGTGCTTTGCCAATGACGATGAAGCTTGGGGAGGTGGTGGCTTGTCTTGTGGAGGCGGTCGATCATACTCACTGTAGTTTCGAGACGAATTCGTGGTCACGTTTTTTGCCATCTTCAGGTTATACTGGGAACTTTTACGCTTTTTGCGTCACTTGTATTAGGATGAGTCTGATCTTTGCTTGCTTTCGTAGATTCGAGAGGATATCCGATAATTTGCGCACCCCTTCAGAGTGATATTCGTCCTCTGCTCCTGGTGTTGCATCGAAAACTTCTGTACATGCTGTGCGGTCATTTGCTGCTCGTCCACTTCGGGAGTCGGGAAGTCTTTCGCATTTGCTTGGTTCGCAAGCGCATCCGACCTGCATGAAGACTTCGAAATCCGGGACAAAGCTTCTTCCTCCCTCGACGAGGACAACGATGACACCGCTGATGCATCCTGGTTCCGGCAGGTGGCGACCTCGCCAAAGCCAGGAATCTCTGCCACTTTCGAGGAAAGCAGAGGTTCGTCAACGTGCGCTGTTGCTGGTAGCACATTGTCAGTCTCTGTTACGGCATCGCGGACAACGGCGTGCAACGAGCTGACATTTACGTGTGTGAGAATCTCAGCCATGGCGGCATGTTTGGTGGCATCACTGCAGGAGTTTCCCGACGACTTGTCGGTAACAGTGTGTCCCGCTTCGCGCGAGTCCTCGTTGCCGCCTGTTTTCTGCATGATGCACATGTTGCACTACAGCAGCTGTGCAGTGTGACGATCATATATCCAGTGAAGGTCTCTGTAGTCAGGCGCCATATTCTGGTGATGTTTGACGGTGTCGCAAGCGGTTGTGGGGTGCACATATTTGGTTGAGTACAGCTCCGCTGCAGCTCAGTGTTCAGATCGTCTACTTTTTTGGGCTTAATGGAAGACGAACTCGAGATCCTGCCACCGGGATTGGGCTTGAGGGACATGTAGGGAGAGTATTTGGACATCCCGTATTGTTGCTTCTGGGGCAAGTCCTTAAGGCACATGGTACCGCGTGATGGATAGTACAAGAGTTAGTCGTCTGGTTCACGAAAGTAGGACGGACTTGCCGAGCAGCGGCTCAGGTTGTGGGAAGCCGGAGTTTTGGAGTTGATGCACATGTTTCACCCAGGGATTTCTTTAGCCATCAAATCCTTCATGGTGCACCTTGCGAACGAGTCCTTGCACCTAAGCACCGTGGATCGCGTTGACAGCGACAGTTCTTCCAGAGTGTACCCGAAACTCTTCAACTGGTGGGGCTGGGATTAAGGCAAGTTCTCCGTAGGCTTGTGCGCGACGAACTGCGTAGCCTGGGGTTAGTCTAAAGCGAGATACTGGCGACGCAGCCAGGAAGCCTTGAGAAGGTTAATGTCGCAGCCCGCTGGGTGGACGAGATGAGAGGAGTCGTGATGCCGGTTGATGACGAAGTCGCGGCCTGCTGCAACGCCTCGAAGCGAAAGGAGTTGACAGACTGGACGAAGACGAAGTCGCAGAAGGGGTGGTAATGGACACTGATGCGTGATCTTCTGTCGAGGGGTTGTTCGTACTTTGCGAGTGGTTCGTTACGTTATTAATGTCGCACGCGAAGTTAAATGACGTGCCGTGCATCGGCAGCATTGCAGGGTTCTGGCGGCGTGGCAATAATTGGCGAAGTGATTGTGTTTGGCGCAGCAAAAGCATAGCTTTTGCTGCGTGAGGCTTATGGTGACCCCGCTACTAACTGCAGCGGACGATCATCGCGGGTTCACGCTTAGCGAGCCACAGGGCCGCTACTCCGTTCACTCGCATGTAGCGCACCGCTCCGCGCGCGCTCAACTAATAAAGCGTTTAGCGCGGCGCGGCAAATAGACAGTGTTCTAATGTAAAAGTACACAACACTTTATTGCCTCTGGCGGCACCCCGAACAACAGTACAACGTCCGCTCCCGGGACGCGGGTAGCAAAGGCACCCGTGCGTGGACGTTCACAATAAGGGGAAAACCGCGAGCACGTCGCAGCTGGCAATGGCGAGCTTTGACACGCCGGTCAGGAAAAGGTCCCTCGCGGCTATGCTGCGCACTCTCACGATGGCCAATGGGCCTGGCCGCGAGTGTTAGGGCAAACCTCGTACGCGTAAGCCTAACGCAAGTACGGCTCGTTGTGGTACGACCACTTCAAGCACTAGGCACCGCTCTGGGCTTAGCGTACGCTACCGAAGCCAGCACTCAAGCAAACACGCCTGCCGGGGTGCCTCAGGGCCCCCTCAGGCAGGCTACCGTCTGCGATTCCCAAAGGGGACGTGGACGAAGGAAAACACGTGCTTACCCGGCGCCGTCCACGGAGTAAGAGACCGCACGGCGCGCGCCACTGCGCGCGCCGTGCCCGCGCGTGGCGCCATCTATCGCCACGCGGTGTTAGCAGAGCAGGAAAGCAAAAGGGTGTGGCCGTGTGGCGGAATGCCCGCGAAATGGTCGCGGGCGCGCGTCAGATCCCCACAGGCTTCTTTTCCATCTCTTCCAAAGGAAAACGTTCGGAGCAATCCTGAACAGTGTGTTTAGGAGAGCTGCGCAGGACGCAGGGGTGCGAGTATGGGGATCGAAGTTTTGCTGATAAAGCCGCAGCGAAGGGCAAAGGTGGCTGACGGATATGCAAGTCTCGCTGCAGAGGCCTCCGGCTGGTAGATATCGGTTTCTGGAGACTGCTTTCCTCCCGTATCTCTACTTGTACTTTGATGAAGCTCAGAAGGTCTTTCACTTGTGACTGGGCTTCCTGGGATGCTGTGCCCTTCCTAGTTAGCATGGCTTCCTTTTGCCGTTGGCGATAAAGGATACTGAGGTCTGGAGGTAACACTTTTCAGAGAACACGCCACAGCACCGTGGCATACTAGCCCTGAGATACTCCGAGATCTTCCAGGGCGTTGGTGCGGAGTGTGGCTTCATCATGAAGATTTCTCAACAGAGTCCCTTCTGCGGAACTTCGGACTGGTGTGACTGAGAGCAAACTGTCGAGATGATCATCGGCTAGCATGTTGCGACGACCGAAGTGGTCTGACAGGATCTGAGTGGCGACGTCATAGTTCGCTTCGGCCAAGCGAATACCTTGAATGGCTGCTTTCGCTGCCCCAGTCAGATATGTCAATAAGTATTGGAACCTGTCAATTTTTGAGATCCAGTCATCGTTCTGGATACTGGCTTGAAACTGGTCCCAAAATCCTTGCCAGTCGCGTCGTTCGCCTGAGAAACTCGGGATGTGCAGCTTGGGCAGTGCGAGGTGAGACGGCGTTGTGCGTGTCGGAAGGCCCGGCGAAGGCAAGGTCTCGGCCGGCTGCGATGTGCCTGCAAGGGGGTCACTGAGTGGAGCGGTTGTGAAGTCGACGTATGCGGGTGGGGTTGGCGACAGCGGCTTGGTTGCATGCCAAATACTTCCTCTAGCGCAGATGACCCGATCTTCGTATTTGCTCGCGGTGATCAAGCCTGCCTCGAGGTCCTCACCGTGTAGCACAGTTTGAATCTTCTAGTCGGAGGTGAAGAGGTGGGCTTGTTTTGCCACAATGATGTCCATGAGCTCCTGGAGCCTGTGAGCAGGGGCCATCAAGTCTGCCAGTAGGGTGTTGAGAGTCGACATTGCCTTGGTGATGGCTGTCCGGTAGAAGCCACGCTGTACTCGGAGTTGGCTCATTGTTGAAAGTCGATGGCCAGATGACCGGGTGGGTTTCAGCACCAGAACGAAGTGTGAGAAATGAAGAACGAGACCCGGACCCGATTGTCTGGCTAGATCGAAGGTGAACAGAACAACCGAGCGAGTCAGCGCCCGCGGCTCGTGTCAGCCGCCCCTTTTTTCTCCTTTATTTCATTTCATTTCATTTTATTTTATTCATTTTATTTTATTTTATTTTATTTGCTACAGGTACATCTGCATGGTCACTTTTTTGCCACCAGAGGTGCCAAAAGTAATCTTGAATGAAGAAACAAAAGATATAAATTTGCATTTAATGAAAAAAACATGGTTTGTTTTGCACAACACAATACACAATCCCTCTATTAAAGGCATTGTCTCAATTCATGTTCTGAAAAATTCTCTGTCAGGGGCCCTTTACATGTAAGTACACAAATGTTCTCACATTTTTGCCACCCCCCCCCCTCCATCAATATGTGGCTGCCATGGCCGGAAATGATACTAGTGCCCTACTGCTTAGCACTGCATCACCTTAGCCAGTAGTTCACTACCAGGGGTAAATGCTAAACTGAGCTACTGCATGAAAAAAATGAAGCGTCACTTGTACATAACCCCTGTGATTCATCAAAAATGTAACTGAAGCAAAAAAATTAATACACACAATATTACATAAAACAACGAGAACAAAAGCTGTCATGCAAGTTTATCAGACCTTCACTATAGCTGCTGACTATCCGGAATATGCCCAGTGTGAATTTCCACCACGTGGAAGTGTGCTGTAAAAATATAGTGCGAATCACTCCTGATTACTTTTCAAGTGCAGCAGACAAAGCAGCTAGGACATGGTATAATATATGTGACTTTAGAAGTGGGCGACGCTAAGCGCCTTCAACTCTCTAGTGTTGGAAAGTTGTACAGCTGTAAGGCAGAAAATAAATTGTTCAAGAAGGCCAGGCAGATCATGAAACGGGAAATAAGCAAATGAGTTGTATCCGTGCTGAATAAATAATTAAAAGAAAAAGGTTGTCAGCGTCAGTGATGTGGGATACCCTTGACTAAGCGATCAAAACGTAAGCATGTGCAACAATTATCATTCATTGTTTCTTTTTGAAATTATGACCACACCTAACAGCTGCTTTACTGTTTCCTTTCATATTAGTACTCATGAGATGGCCCGTTGTGCGGTCGAATATTTCGAACCAGAACAGCGTACATCATTCAGAGCAGTTTAGTTGTGCCTGGTCGTAATAGCCATCCCATTTACACATATTTCTTAAGTCCATCTCATGCACAATTCTTATAATTCAATGCATTTGACATAATCCAATTTAGCTTTTCTCATGCAAATTTGAAGATTGCTGTACAGTACCATCTTGTTGTCTCCTTGCTCGAGCCATTACTCTAGACAGGTATAAAAAGTTATTCTATAATGTAAAGTTAATATTTCACTAATTGAAGCTTACAACTGTTAAAATAATGCAATTTGAGTTTGGCAAGGACCGAGCTATCCAATTCTGCAAAATAGATTAGGTGCTCTGCACTAAGTTGTTTTTGTGGTCCCGAAAAATTTTGTAAATTCAAGGATAGGAAGGAGCTTGAACTTTTAAACAAGATTTTAACACAAATGAAATATGAACTAAAACAGAACATGTGTAGAGAATTATTTTATGACATACCAAAAATACTTGCGCTCCCAAAACCTCCAACTGTGCTTTGAGCTTCCTTGCATGTTCGTCGGCTTCGCTGCGTGCATAACTTATCACAATGTCTTTCTTCGAGAACTCCTGTATTGTGAAGCCAGTACTGAAAACAAAAATCAATGAGAGAAACAGTCTGTGCAGCAGGAAGTATATAGCTGGTGAAGAGAAGATGTTGGCCATATAAGAGCGAATATACCTGTGTTTCTTGCGCTTTCTGCAGTCCTTGCTACCCCGTAAGTGAAGTGGCGTGGTGACCTTGTTCTGTGGCAGCTGAATCGTTACAACACCTTGACAAATCACATCCCAAGCAAAGAGCGCCTGCTCTTGATTACTGAGCACGGGCCACCCATTCCTGTCACAGAAGGCGAACTCTCCATCTAAAAGCTACGTTGACAGGAAAACGGAAATGAAGAACACTTCAGCATAAGCTGCAAAAGTGCCACAGAAAGAGTAAAGGTGGAAGACTACTGCAACAAATCAACACTCGCCTGCTCGTTTATTTCGGAACGAAGGTCCGTTACACTGAGGTTTCGATCGGCAAAGATAAAGCCAATAACAGAGCCACCAGCTTTTTTAATTCCTATTCGCCATCGATCTGAAAACGAGGAAGGGAATATATGCGACGTCCAGTACAAAAGCCGGTCGTCTTAAGTTGCGTCATTAGAGCAGCGCATGTACTTACCAAAGTTTCTCGTAATAAAAAGAGCGTTGGTACCATTCAGAACATCGACGGCACTTATGTGCTCTTCTTGATGCTTCAACACGGGAATCCTACGAGGAAGACAAACTTCACTTACTTTGAAACTGAATCGGAGTTCTTCGCCGGCAACTGCTTCTGATGGCGCCAGAACAATTCACAACTTAAGCATTTACAATAAACTTCAATTTTCTCCCGCAATTTAAGCCAACTGTTTAAGCACAACGCATGCGCGTATACGAAAGAAAGTTGCGGGCTCACCTTTCTTGTGTCAGGAACAGAAAGTCGCGGTGGAATGTCGGTAGCTCATGGGCCATAAGTTCCCTCACATTTTTGAGGTTCACGTTCACGTCTGTTAACCTAATCACACCCAGGACATCGCTTTTTTGGTTAGATTGATTTATGTCAGCTTCCCCAATCACGTGAACTCCAACTAAAGAAGAGCTCATGATCTGAAAAAAAAAAAAATGCCCGCGATCTCCGAATTTTTTCTCCGATAAGCCCACGACGATTAGATAGCGCAGGCCGCCACAACCGAAACAACCTACTTTAACACCTTGTCATGAAACGCACGAACAAAGTTAACTCTGATTTATTGGTGTCGGTCGAATATTGCATTACAACGCGCAACGGTTTCAAGAGAACCGAGTCAGTGGTTGATAGAGTCGGCGAGATGCGCGTAACATCTGATTTAACAGATCTCTCACCGGGTCTAACGGTTACCCTCGGTGTCCAGGGTGATTGTGGCGGGCTCGTTACGAGCAACAGCTTGGCCTAACGGGGTATAGAAGAAATTGCGGGCACACCGGGCCGCCAAACCCCGGCAACACACGTACCTCGGCGTACCGCAAGTGCCGATCTCTCTCGAGCGTGCGTGCTAGTCGTGGGAACTCGAACCTGTGACGTCATGCTTGTAAACACACCAACGTTGCCAGCTCCACTTTGCGAGCGATTCCGGCCAATTTCAGCCGATCGAAGCATTGCTTGTGCCATTATGCATCCGCAATGGGTTCCGCACGCATGCGCGCGCACGGTTGCAAAGACCTTGCGTACTGCCCCAGAGTTTCATACAGCACACGGGTTTTCCCACCGGATTTTCTCGTGCGTCCCCAAGTCCGCAAGGCCTGTTCCGCTCGGAGCGGCACGCCGAACATAAGCTCCGTTCCACGCGTTTCCCGCACAGCCGCAACACACGTGCCGGGACTCCTACCGCACGCAAGCGAAGGTAAAATAAGCCAATTGGCGACGCTGCGGAGGGAGAAAGAGCGTCGCCAATTGGCTCGCCGATTGGTTATTTGTCCCCCGCTTGCGTGCGGTAGGAGTCCCGGCACGTGTGTTGCGGCTGTGCGGGAAGCGCGAACGCAATATGACGGCGCACAGGAAGCCCTTTCTGAAAAAAAAAAAAAAAATTGCTGGTTTGGCGCCATGTTTGGCACACTCGCACACGGAGGAAAGAATGCATTTGCACGTATTCCACAAAGCACCACCACACGACGACACAAAAGTGCAGAGAAATGTCTTTTTTTTATTTTTTGCTACAGTCGAATACGAAAGGAAAGGTACCACACACACACACATTGCTCTGCACTCAACTGCTTCAAATACAAACTGTACAAGGCCGCCAAGCTTGAGGACTTGAATGCGACATGCTCCTGCAAAAATAACTTGCGGCGAAGGAAAAGTGATTCGTAACAAACTGTTTACACGATTGGCTAGCACCGAATGTCGTGTTCAGTAGCAGCCTGCAAAAAATGGCACAAAAAAAGTGCGGCACTGATAGGCAAAAAACCAGCTTTCCTTGCTGAAGGCACGTAGCAATAATAATCTCATAGAAGCTTTTAAAAAAGAGAAGGCATATCAAAGGCAGCACTTTGCAAAATCATGTGCTGGATGGAAGAGTCCCCGCATGTAATGCTGAAGCGTGCAGTTCGTTTTCTCTGTATAGCCCACCTCTGTTGGTTATAAACAGCAAAACGTAGCGGGTACGTGTGCTGAAGAACCTTGAAGTCAATCTGAAGGCATGCTTTTCTTGTGCCCTCAATCACATTCACGGCAGAAGATTTTAAAACATCTTGTAGAGATAGGCCACACTACAAAACTGCTCGGGATTTGGGAAACATTTACAAATGATAACCTATGAGAAAGGCAAGGCCATGCACCATTTCTGTCACACCTTACGTGTGTAAATGTACACCACCCACAAAATGTATACAACTTGTGCTAAATATACCCGCTGTGCTCAGCACCGGCACAGTGAATAACTATACACACGAAAGAACACCTCCGACCACGTTAGTAGATATGGCAACAACGAGCAGCATGCAACAGCACTTGCCTTACCTAAGCAAACTTGCTACATGGTGCGAAAAGTACACGAGAGCAGCATCAACATGCTACGATTAAAAAGTTAAAATGCTACATTGCAATAAAAAAATGCTAATGTTTATGTGCTATATTACATGCATAAACTTTTTTCTCTTGTCAAAAATGAACAAATGTTCAAACATATTACAGGAAAACAAATATCTGACAAAAAAAGCTGTATAATACAACAGTAATGCAGCATTCAAGAGTAAGACTTATTGCATCAACCGTCACTTCAACAATGAAACCACGAACACACAGAAACTGAAATGCTCAATACAATTGCTCAGAGCAGCTCAATCAGATAGACAAAAGAAAAAATGCCAATGTGATAGCCGCTGTTGCTGAAATTGGGCCTATAGGCCGAAAATTGTAGTGGCACCCTCGGAGAACACTTACGACAACACACGCTCGAAAGTGCGGATGAAACGACAGACAGTAAACAATAGTGCCCCTCGGTAAAATCTGTGCGGTAAAACACCAGTAGGTAAGGGACAAATCTAAAGCGAAAGCTTGTGCCCGTGAACTGCTATAGGCAGGTCACTCGATATATGCATAGCAATGGCCAAAGCCAGGCACCAGATAGCCAGAGTGTGCGTTATGTTTGTAAAACAAACCAGCCGTTAGTTACGTCGAGACCTTGTCAAGCTTGCAGCCATGTGTGAACAGAATATTAGCTAAAACAAATCACTGCTCTGATTAACAGCTTTCTCAACATATGCCCACCCACCAATTAGACTAATAATAAATCTCTAAACACGCAAATCCATTTCACTTAGACACTAATCCCAAGCACTAGCAACAAAGTCGAGAGTGTGTCAACAGTGAAACCCAACAAAGTGATTGCGCTTTTTAAATTTTTTTTTCCTGTACTTGTCTTGCAACCCCGAGCCCAACTATTATTGACAAATGAAACACAGAGACTAAATAATACTAGCCCTTACTAAGCAAGAGTTATGCGCACTGTACATTGTGCAAGCAGAGAAGGCGTTTACCGCGAAAACAAGGCAGAATGCCCATCAGATCAGATGCTTCCAAAAAAAGAAAATGGCGACAATCTTTACCAAGGATGAAGCTTCATTTCCAATCTCACTAATATCCAATGCTCGGAACAACGGAGAAAGATTTTCTACGGGCCTTTCTTCCCCATACACTACGAGTTTAAAGGGACACTAAAGAGAAACAATGACTTGGTTTAGATTGATTAACTGGACTCTAAGAACTCAAATGCCATATGTTTCACAATCATAAATTCATTATTAACAATGAAAATCAAGGTTAAAGCTGTATATTTAAATTTCGTGCCGCGATATTCGTGCATGACGTAGCAAATCCCAAAATGTACGTTTTGTATTTTCACAACATTACCTCGATGAAATTTTCTGAAATATTGAGTGCTATGCCGATGGCACCCACAGAGGACAATGTACATAATTTTTATTGAGTAAAAGCTATGTAGGACGCAGTAGACGTCTCCAAAAATTACGAAATCACAATGGTGCAAGAATCTCTTAGTGGCGCCTACACCTGCATTTTTTTTCTCACACGTTTTCTCGCTTACCAATCGTCATGTCGCGGTTAGAGTGATGTTTTATGGAATGTGAAATTGCACTTTACTAATACCCGAAAAATTGTTTTGCTCTATAGTGTCCCTTTAAACCCAGATGCAATGGTAGCCACATGAAACGACTGCAGTCCCAAAAATCCAGCTCACAATAAAACTTCCTGGGTGTCACAAAAGAGACAGATACACAACAGAACCTCTCAAAAAAAAAAAAAAGAACCAGAAGCATGCTGTTGTCTGGAACAGGAGCGATAGTTATTGGCCTACACATTCAAGATTTGCTTTTGGCGTGCTTCAAATGGATAAGTGAGTAAACAGAACAAGCTTCCTGGCTTAAACAACACAGTATCCTCCGAAATTAGATTGATTGGAACTTTCACTGCTGCCACATTTATGATCTTGCTGCCACAAACCAGCACTCTCCCAAACCAATCTAATGACACCCACAGCAGTTCCCAAAAGCCAGCTTCACCCTAATGCTGAATTGCCAGATGATCAAGCATATCAAATGCACTGCAGTGAAGCCCGTACGAAGAAAGCAAAAGGAGACTCAGTGACAGCAAGTACGTGTTCTAAATCATACGTGCAAGAACTGGCAGATTCCTGTCACTGCGCAAGCACTGGTAGAGTTAAACAGTCGTTCTGAAAGGTTTTCAAGGCTATTTTGGGTGTTGCTTTGGGGATTCTATCAGTTTACCAGATTTCTAGAAGTTTTAATGTAACCGGGGAGACTGACATACGAGCTGATAGCTGTCTATAGTGCCTGATTGTTTAACAGCCACAAAAAAAAAAAAAAAACTACTTGTACAGACAAATGCGTTTGGGCCTTTGAAAGTCTTCACACCACCGTGCTGCACTTGTCAAAAAAAAAAAAAAAAGCAATGCACCCCAGACAAGCAGAAATACTTCTTTCTTTAAAGATCTCTCGATTTGAAAAACATGTAGCTAGTTATACACCTGAATGAAGGTAAAACCAGTATTAAAGAGTACACTGAAATAAATCAGGAACTCTAATATTAGTGGTGTAACAAGGACTAACATCATTGCCAACGCCTAACATCCATGCCCCGGCATCAGCCTTAACTCTGGAAAATGCGATTATTAGTTTAATAAAATGACGACTGGTAGTAGAAAGGGAAGAATGAAAAACAAGCAAGAAAACTCATCACACCTGTACTGAAATAAATTTCCCTAGGGAAAAATTTTAACACAATTACTTTCAGTGATGCTTCGCATGCCCTGGCTTACTTTAGCAACCGGATCCCATTTACAGCACAGTGTTTCTGCCACTCATTTCGTACACACGCTAAACTGCTACACGATACAAGAATGACATCAACAGCGAAGTTCGCCTGGGCGCACAAATTTCTCTCTTGTCCAATCTGCTAAAACTCAAAGCGATGTCCTTGAAGAACTACTGAGCATGGTCCTAGTTGCTAAATGTTTCAGACATGGCTTCCACACAGGCACCCTCAATAAAGCTATTTGCAAAATTGCTGACGATTTCAGCCAAGAAACAACACAAAATTGTAGTGTGAAAAAGTGAAGTAACTTTCACGGCCCTGAGGGCTTTCTTTTTTGTATTGCACTCTGAACTGCATAAAAATCCCTGGCCGATGCAAAACCTCCCAAAGGTATGGGCACTCATGAGCTCAAATGTCCATGACAGCCAGGCTTAAAATAAAAAGAAAGCTTGTAACATGAAATAGTATGAAATTGTGAGGGTGATATAAACAGAACGATCAGAAGTTTTCGATGGGCAGCACTAGGGTTTTTAGGCCTGCAAACCAATTTCACAGAGCCAACCATTGGCCTCCACAACACTGCAAAAGAAACGAGGTATACCAATATTCTTTACCAAGGGTACCCAACTGCTGTGGCAAGTGTGCAACAAAAACTGAGACGGACTAATTAAAACTATGCGTCAAGATAAAAGAAAGCCTGCTATGACAATATGTGGGTAGCAGCAGCAGCATACAAAACAAAAAAAGAATATACAGAGAAGGGGGTGGAGGAGAAATGGGATAAACACGAGGAGAGTGTGTTCTCTAACACTTAGGTAGTTTCTTACAGACCCTTTTTACACACTTCTTTAAAATTCACCACTCAGATAATTGCAAGTAGCATCTACCAAAAGTTCACAATAAAGAGCTGGTGCAAGAAAAATACAATAGTAATGCTGTGATGGAGAGTATGTAATTCTTAGCACCTTTACACTCTTAAGACATGCAAACAGTAGTACAGAATCCCATCTTTGTGTTCCTTGTATCTTGTGCAGATTCCTCACACACCAAAAGGAGGCTCATTAACAAACAAGCAAAACCGAAGACGCATGGTTCAGCACTGCATTTGATACAACGCGCGGAGTTCTTGGAAACCTCACTGCTCCAACTTTTTGAACCAGCCCCGAAACTTGTTCTGTGGCTGTCAATACCATTTGCACATATGCGTGCAAAACTGTATGACGCGTCTCGCCCGTGACCGCCACCATGCGAAGGTCACTAAACATTTTTTTTGTTATAAAGCTTTCTTCAGTGCTTCGAGAAAATAAATGGCATACATGAGGCAGTCTTTGAACATGTCAAAGTTCAACACATCTGACCATGCCTTCTAAAGATGGCTCTCTCGTCCCATCTTTCACAAGGTACAATGAATGCACCTCTTGAACGAAATCGTTTTCCTTTTATGATGAAGTGGTATAGAGGATGCCTTATGAAAATCTTTCCTGTGCTAATGGCAACTACAGGCTGCAACAAACTGTCCTGCGCTTGTTTTACCAGCTCGTACCTAAGACATAGTAAAAAGCGCTCGCAATATGGCACTCCTGCTTCTCTTGCCCACCCTTCTTCTATAATGTTGCTACGCTTTGCATGTGTACTCCTGGCTCTTCTTGGCTGGATCTTTGTTCCATCGTTAAAGAGTTAGCACATGAAAGATGAAACGTCCACCAAACTACTATTCCTCACACCTTTACATATGTACTGATGTATGTGCTGGTATGCTACCACCCAGAAAAACAACCCTTCTAGGCTCTGCTCTTTGCATACGTACAAAAAAAAATCACGCAACACAAATGTGCACTCAATCAATAGTGACACGAGTCCCCGCGCAGTGGTGAAACCCCCACAAACTGCGCCAGTCGCTCGGCTTGGGTGCATTGAGTGCCACGCGTCGATATAGCACGTGAAGGAGCTTGCAAAAACGAAAAATTGTCACGGTAAAGCTGGGGGAACCACACCACAGGAATCTTGCTTTAACCTTGCACTAGCACACAGAGACAATGGCACCAACTTGGAGCCTAGCAGCGCAATCGGAGGACACAGTTCCCACCCTACGTGCTGTGCAGCTGACTCCCAGAAACAGTGCAGCACAAGACATGCCAGGAGAAGAAACGAGATGTGTCGCTCGCGGAAGATGGTGGGTTCTTGAGACTGCTTGTAGAACATGTAGGAAGGGAGGGAAATCTGTGAATGGCAGGAAGCAGGTGACGAAGGGGAGTACCGCCAGTAGAAAAAACGAGCGAACAAAGAGGGGTCTTGTCACGAAACTGATGAGATGGGGTTGTGCGGTGAGCCCATTTGCGTGAGCACCTTGTCGAGCCATTGCAAGGGCCCGGAGAGGTGCACTTCAATCCAGCATGGCGTAGAGGTCACATCCTGACGGTGGTACTCGGCACCCCAGCCCTTGACAAAGCTCATGCGGATTATGCACATTTTGGTCAGCTCATAAACGGCTTCGAAGCCATTGTTAACGGCCATGGTCAGCAGTTCGGCAAACTCCTGCGCAAAAAGAGCAAGGAAAAAAAAAAGACAGTTGCCATGAACTGAATTTGTACAGCCTAACATGACAAAAGCCATAGATCCTTTTGTTCATTATAAAGCTAGCTTTTCTACAATGCAGTTAGCTCAACTAAGTAGAATTTGGTCACTTCTGCAAACAGCGTCTACAAGCGCTGTTTTCTAGCACTATGACTTGAAAAATGAAGATAGCTCACTTGATAAAATCATAATAGAAAAACCTGAACACATGCACAAAGAAAATACAAAGTACGAAAGAATCCCCCATTAGTTGGGCAAATCTGCAGTGCAGGGAAGTGCACTTGTAGCTTATGAAAAATGCCTATACCCACAGCAACAGTGCAGCACTCTATACTAATTACCAAAGCACATACCAAGTAAAATGAGAGAGTATTCGTGGATTTTGCTATGGTCGAAACAAGTCCATTGCAGAGAGCTAGGTAACCCATTAAAAAAAAAAAACATCAAATTCTGAGCAGCACAACATGACGAGGACAGAGAATGTTTTAAAATATGAGAGACCAGTGGTGGCAAAGCTGCTCAAGTTTTTGGCAACAGCTTGACTTGATGTAGCAGTGCCCATACGGATTCAAGCTAACATTTTTAAAAAGAACTACATTTCACTACACAGAAAGCGAACTCTAATCCCAGCAAGTTAGCACAACTTCCCTTTGCTGAAACTGTCCAAATAGCACGACATACCGTATGTACGAAAATGTAGCACCTGTTTATTTCCACACTTTCACTGCCTGAAGTCGGTCCTCCTTTTTAAAATCGAATACCGAAATTCAAGATGTCTAAAAAGTGCAATATGTACGCAATTCTTTTTTATTTTAATTATAATTTTCTTCCTGAAAAGTCACCCCTCGCATTACAACCACGCTCGCGTCACAATAGAGTAAATACGGTATGGATAAAACAAAGAATGGGAAGCTGAAACAAATGATGAACTGTTTAATGAGGAATTTCACCAGAGCAAATGTTCCAACACACGAAGATTGGATTTAACACCAACCCTTGCCGAAACATTTACTACAGCGAAATTTTATGTCTTAAGATTTCATGGGCTCTTGCGACAAATATTATTGAAATTTTATGCTAAAGGCAGGATTTCATGTTTAAATAATTTTAATCATGACATATACATCAATGAATACAATATATCACAGTGACATAAGACATACATTGCCTTTTATATTTGCCAGGCAGATGCAGTTGAAGACACTCAGGAGCACATGAACTTAATCTAAAATGTAGCGAGAGTGCTGAATGTAACCAGTGGGAAATTATTTTGAGCTTTCAGACATAATATCATGCAGAATTAACCTGGTGAAGTAACGAATTCTTTAGAACCTAGAGCAACTCACTCTGTTGTTGAAGATCTTCAGGCTGCAGCCCGAAGGTATCTTGCAAACGGTGGTTGGATGGAATTGGTGAGAGTGGTTGCAGTTCCTGCTCTGTACAAAGATGGCACTGTCACTGAGGCATTCAGCATAGACTTCACCTCCGACATAGTACAGGTGAACGCCTGCAATCAGAAGACATTGCCACAGCGTGCCATCAGCACATAAAAGAGACGACACGCATCTCAGACTACAGCTTGACACAAATTCAGCCCAGTGTGAAAGTTATAATTTGGCATTTAGTATGTCGGCTTTCAGCTCGCTAAACAAAACTTGGAGGCCCTGGGAAAACATGTTCTGTTAAACAGGAATGCAGCTTACTGAGAGATTAGAAGTGTAGAATTCAAAGATGAAACCAATCATATTACATGCAGTTCTTCTGATCTGGCAGAAATTCCATTTCTGAGATTTTCTTTTGCTGTGAGTCTACAGTGTAAAGATCACAAAAGCGATGAGACAGGTTGAAAGCCTGTTCAATAAGATAATGTGTCACAACTGCGTGTTTGCTATTCAATGACTCACCTTTCCCAATGTGCCGCCGTGTGTTTTCAATCGTCGAGTTGCGGTTGACATTCGACAAGAGGCCAAGGCAAAAGCGATTGTTGTTGTTTGACGGGTCGGTGAAGCCGTCGATGACGATGCTGTGGCTCTGTGCGTGGAAGATTTCACCTACCCTGGAGTTGAGCTCGTAATAAGCAATGGTGCACCAATACTGCGGCTCTTGGTACGTGACTGGGGACACGTCTGCCACACAAGGGACAAGGAAAAAAAAAAGATCAGTTTCACAACGGTTAATGCCATGTGCAGTTGGCATGTAACTGTAGCTCACTCTCAAAGAGTTTTGCCGGAACTGAGGTTAGCATGCCCTTGTAACTACAGTAGAATCTAAATTTATTCGTGCTCCAGTTACACGACGAATCGGTTTGTTCCCGGCAAAACCCCCATAAAAATAGAATGCATTAGAAACCTCGACTGCACATTGTAATTTTACACTGACCCTGCATTTCAGGAAGACTCTCGAATGCCATCCAAGCAAAAAAATTCTTTTTTCACTTGAGTCTAACGACGACCAAATATTCACAAATGCAAAATGAAAACTTAGGTGCCCTTAGACTGAAGATTCGAAAAAATAAACAAATAAAGTGATAGAGGTAGTGTATGCCTTCTTAGAAAGGAAAATTAATTCTCCTGGCTATTCATGAAGATTTCTTCAGGATAATACCTCGATCACATGCGTATCCCATGAAAGTTACCAAGACAAGCTTGTTTAGCACAGAGTAGCTTCAGCTAGTTGGCAAACTCATATTCAAGGCCCAGGTATCTTCATGCTTTGACCTGTGGAAGCTTTTACTGGTCTACCTGCAGCTGACCCTCCTCTTTGGCGCCAGATGTAGTAGCGAAGCTTCAAGCTCAAAAAAGGAATGCGATGAAGTTCTCTTCAGCGTGCTAAATAATTTTCCCTTGACGTGAGCATTAAAGGGGTAGTGAAACCTTTTCAGGAAATCTTTGGCTATGTACAGGTCTACTCAGAATTCTGGCCGTCCATTTAATACTATACTTCGACTCAGTTTCATCGTATGACTTCATTTAATAGCTATAAAAACACAATTTCGATTCCTCAGCTCATAATTCCCCGAGCTGCACAGCTGACATCACTTCAAGTCCACCAATGGAAACTCTCTGTCATTGGCAAAACATGGCGGCACAGCAATACTTGCTCAGCTATAGTTGACTGAGGCTCATACTGAACATCATTTCCACTACGATAAGCTGTGCGGCACTGTCCGACGATGCACACGGTTGGCAAAGCGAAGACTTGGCCACCCAAAAACACGCCGTAAAGCACAACCTAAAGCAACCAGCAAAAAAAAAAAAAAGCTGGGACACTGCATCAAGTAAGCGAAGGCAATTGGGAAAGCAAGAATGCAAACGTGACGAAGGCCGAATGTACCACATATCGCCAATTATAAGTCGACCCACCAACCTCAAACACCTTCTAGGCAAAAAAAAAAAAAAAAAGTTGAGTCTGAACACAGCCTCATGCTGCAGCCATAGCACACCAGTAAGTCTTTCAGTAGAGGGAGTGATGCAAAAAAACATTTATTTGACCGTGAAACATTGTTTACGACTTGTCGTCACTAGAGAGAAGGACGCAGCCGTCACGGTCATTGCCATCGTGTGAGCCACTGCTGCTTCTAGGTGTCAGAAAGGGTGCTGGCAGTACTGAGATGCCGCACATGAAAAACGCCACCGCAACTATGTCGGTTGACAGTCTGTACCAGGCTTAAGGGGGGACGCGGCTTTGGCATCGCGAAATTTGGCCAAAAAATCAATTTTCTGAAAATCTCATTTTCACATTCTGTGACCCCTTTTCTATCTAATTTCGAAGTTTCGTCCCTGAAAACAGCGTAGAAATGACGTAAAAAATTTTTATCGATGCTAGGGTGGCGATGAATTTCACGAAAATTGCAAAAAAAACGGCGTTTTTCGAACCGCGATATCTCCGCAACCACGCAACCTAGCGCCGCCATCTTTGTCTCTATGGATAGCGCGATTCTTCCGTTTCAAATTTGCCGCCTCGGCCGGCTGAACCAGGCAAGAGCAAGCCCACAGCAAGCCAAAGTGTAAAGGTATCACGACAGTTTCCGATTGGCGACGCGCGTCACGTGACTGTACGGCGACTCCGCATTAATCGCCCGTGCGGTCGCTTGTAGCAATCGGCGCAAAGTTCGTCTGCTCTACGCGCTGACAGCGCTGACGGCCGCTTACTGCATTTGTTTTCAACTCGTCGCGGCGTGGTTTCGTGCGGTCGCTTGTAGCAATCGGCGCAAAGGTCGTCTGCTCTACGCGCTGACGGGCCGCTTACTGCATTTGTTTTCAACTCGTCGCGGCGTGGTTTCGAGATCGCATCGCGCTGCGATAAGACCGGCGCTCGTGAAAGGAGAAAAACGTTGTAATCCAGTTTGGCGCATTGCAGTTTTGAGATCGGTTCCCGCATGCGATCATGGACCGGCGATCGTTCAAGAAGAAACGCAAGACTGCGCAGCGATTTGGTGCTCGTAAGCCGAAGCGGCCGATCGTGAAAAAGAAATTCGGTCCGGCAACTTCTGCGAGCAGCGACGACGGCGTGCGGCACGACGAGGACTCGCAGCCGAGCACAAGCACGCATAGAGCATCGTCCGCGAGCATCGACGAAACTGTTCATATGCCTGTGGAGCAGTGCTTTGTGCTGTCTGAGGAAACATCCGTTCGTCGTTCCGCGCAGGCTGCAGACATCGTGGATGCCCAGCCTAGCACTTCGCACGAGGATGTATTCATCGCGGATGCCCAGCCTAGCACTTCGCGCGAGGATGTAGACATCGCGGATGCTCAGCCAAGTACTTCGCGCGAGGATGCGAGGCCGTCTACCAGCACCACCAGTAGCACGATTCGGGCCCGATTAGAGCCTCATTTCGTGTCAGCAGAGGCATCTCGCGAACGCGCCGCAGCTGTTCAGGAGTCTCTAAGAACAGTGTCTGTAACGGAGCGCAAGATGTCGCTGATGAACCAAGGGGACGAGAGCGACATCTAAACGGAAGACGAAGATGAGTTTTTCCTCGTGCAACGCGCGGCCCTGAATGGTCTGTTTGGCAGTGCCCTGTGCCCGCAGTGCAAAGAGCCGGGACTCAAGATGAAGCACGGAACTACGCACGGGTTAGCGGTAAAGATAGTGCTCACCTGCACTGCTTGCGGCGCGGACGCGAAAAATGCGTGGTCGTCGCCGCGAATGGAAAACAGTAAGTCATTTGAAGTAAATATTCGGGCCATGCAAGCTATAAAAACTATTGGAAGGGGATCAGCTGCACTCAGTGAGTTTTGGTCTGTGATGAATGTATCACATAGGGGAATTCACCACAAGACTTTTCAAAGGCATCTCAAGGGGGAATTTTGGCCTGCTGGCGCAGCAGCCGCGGCACGTGTGTTTTGCGACGCTGTTGCAGCCGTTCGCAATGTGTACAGCCAAATGGAGGGAACACCCACCAAGAATGTCACGGTGGTGTACGACAGGACAGGGATGACACCGCACTGCAAAGGACACTAAGGACTTCAACCCTGGTGCCTATTAGGCATGTAAACCGTGACTCATGACTTTGAACCTCGTTTTCTCAATACTGTTTTTTTGGCATGTTGCTCAGCTCGTGGAGCAGATATCTTCGCAACTACTTGACAGATTTTGATTCTGTTTTTTTTGTAATGCTCCTTGAACTGTGCTTCAGGGGGCTGCGTTCTTATTTTTAAAATTTAGCCTTTTAAAAATTTTTGGTAGGGTTTCTTGTTTGTAGTGCAAATGTGCTCACTGAAGTATCAGTGGAGAAAACATGAGCTACAAATTTTAGTGTTGCAAAAAAATTATTTTGAAAACGCAGCCCCCTACAGCATACATTCACCTCTGCACACAGTGTTTACCAACTTTCTATGTCATTTTTTAAGCTCTCCAGCCGCTCCACGAGGTCCAGTAATGAAATTATTTGTTTCTCAGAAAGTTTTTATGATATCATCTTGAAATTGTTATGGAAGCGTTATGAGGTCATTCTTAGTCTCTGTGCCAATTTTCATCAAGATCTAACCAGAAACAAGAAAGTTCGTTCTGAAAGGCACGTCCCCCCTTAACCCATAACACCACTTCACTCAAAAAGCTCGGTTTGAACTCTGTTAGCGGGATGCACATATTCTTCGCAACAGGACATACTTTTGCTTCAACATCACCGTAGTAAACACTCAGGCTTTTGTTTCTCTGGTCGTGAATCTAATCTCGAACCACCTCCTCAGTGGCAGAGTAACGTCCCGGCTTTGGTCCACGAAAGGAACACCGTGTCCCAGTGCACGCGAAGATCTTGGTCCTTTGTTTTCTCCACTACCCCATGCACTTTTCCGACACATCGAACTTCCGTCCCTGCTTCAACGTTGCTTTCTGACTCTGCGTAGAGGATCGCTTGCCACTTGAAAGCAGCACTGTACTGTTGCCCGTGTAGCAGTGGTATCTTGGCATCTGTTGAGCAGCTTCGCAAACTGCGCACACCACTGTTCACAAGCAAGGCGAAATGCAGAATCGGGGAACAGGAGTGAGCCCAAAAAGATGTGGAAACGCTTGTGGGCGCATGCGTAAGACGCATGTGGTGTTTCACGTGAAATATGAATCTTTTAATCGCCTAGTCAGCAAGCGCTGTTAGGGCACGCTGTCCACTAAGCGAGAAACGCATGTCACATTTTTCGCTAACATAAACGTCAGGTTTACGTGCGAGCAAGAGATGCATGTCAAGTTTTTCACGACAGATAAGCGTATGTCGCATTCTTAGAGAGTGATAAATGCATGTCGCTTTTCTTCGCGAGCCAAATCCATTGTCATATCCTAATGCAGCAAGTGCCGGCCGGTGTTGTTGCGAATCTCGGCCAACTGATGCGCCGATGCGGCGACGCTACCATTTAAACCATGATATCGTCGGCGACGTGTAATGAAAAAACACTATATCTCCAATGCGCAGTTGCAGACACTTCCTCCTCTAGCCCCCATAGCTATACTACAGTTTCGCGATCGTGGCAGACCGTAAGAATGCCCGGTTCTGAAAGTGGCTCCCGCACGTTGGGAGATACAGCTAAACCTGAATATAACGAAATTGATAAATTCTTGGAAAAAATCGTTATAAAGAGGATTTCGTTATATGCAAGTTTGGAGCAAAAATTCAGTAAATGAATGTACAAATTAAACAAATGGGAGACTGAATGCAGAGCTAACCCAGAACTCTTATTTAGTGGTAAAAAATTGCATTACTATTGCGATAGCATTTATATCGACCCACTTGGTGGGTGCTCGTCCTTGCCACCGTGTTCCGTAACATGCCCTGGCGCATCGTAACTTTCACGAGCGCGTAAAAGCGTGCAAGCGCTGCTGAAGCAGAGATCAATAAATCAGCCCATCTCTATCTTCTGGAAGGCATGTAAAATAACATCCCCTGCGTGTTCTAACTGCTGTCGAATGCTTAAACAAAAAGGAAACCAGCAGTCTTGAACAATCACGAAAAAACGCGAAGGGGGTGCGCTCAGCAACGATGAACTTTAATTTTAAGGGCGGTCGCGATCGCTGGCGCGCTTGCTATCTAGGCAAGTATCAGTGCGCTTTCAACGCGAAGGAACTGTGTGAGAAGAGCACTTCTTCCTAGAGCGGCTGTCTTTGCTCACACCAGCGTTTTGTAGAAGTTTCGCGATATCGGATCCAAAAGGGTTGGCTGCCAGCCTTACTTGTATTCAACGTGCGGTCCTGTTGTTGACAGAACTAATTGGCTAATCGCGAACGCTACGAGCCTGCGAACTCTCGGCGTGGCACAAGACGGAAGCGCGGGAAGAGTCGACCTCCGAAGATCCGTCGTCACCGCGGTTTCGCAGAGCCTCCATAAGTGCCTAATCTGACATCCCCTCGGTGGTGGTGACACCGTTGTCTGCATTTAAAAAAAAAATTGAAAGCAAAGCTGAACATTGTCGGGGGCTGCAACATGCGTACGCAGTGAAACCATGCACGTGTGCACGGCATTGAAAACGAAGAGCGAACGACATGGACACAGACACAGATACTGCAGTAAACTATTGGGTAAAGTACCCTCCATATACAACACGGTTTCATATATGTGACGCTAATATCATGGCTCTGCCAACGCAAATGTAGTTTCATCTTTCCTTTCTTTGGTTTGTTGGTTTAGAGAGAGAAGGGGCACATGCACGCATGCATCCACAGCAGCAAGAACGGTGGCAACACCGCCTCGTGGTGTGCAGGCCTGCCTGCCGACCTCGCGCTCACCCGTGTGCAATCACGAGCACTCGCTCTCGCCTATCAGCGCCCTGTGCGTCGCCGCCGCTTCTCGCTTCGTCGGCGGTGTGGCACCCCCAGAAGATGCATGCTCCTACCGAAATCTGGGGCAAAATTCCTAGGTTGCCCGTGGGAAAAATTTGTTACATCAAGGTTGTCTCCCTCTGTTACTATGTTACATAGAGGTCACAAATACATGTGCTTCTATGGAGCAATGGCTGGGAATAGAGAAACTTCGTTATATCAAGAAATTTGTTATAACGAGGAACTTTTTATATGAAGGCTCGTTATAAGCAGGTTTAACTGTAATAATTTCTGAGACTATGTTGCCTCTGCAGCTGATGTCATCAATGCGTCGAATAGCAGTGAATCCGAGGACGACGACCGTTTATCAGACCCACCGGAAAAAAGTAGACTTTATGGTTCCAAGTCGATTTTACGATTTTGCGTATAGGTCAACTCCAACTATATTTGGAAGGAAATTTTGGAAAACAAAACGTTGACTACTAATCGGCAATATATGGTACCTGAAAGAAGAAACCAAGCAGATCAATTTGTGAACTTGCACAGTATACAACTCTGAGCACAAAAGTTCTTTTTTTTCTTTTATATTTTCTTTAAGTTCCTATAAGTCTATTTTAGAGCAAAGAAAGCTAATGCCGTATTCATAACTTTACTCAGCATGACGTCACACGTTGATGCCTACGGCGGCCAGTGGTGCCGTATGGTCGCCTAAGAGCTCAAGAAAACTGCGATTTCTAACGACTGTCAATAATTATACTGTAATCCCTCGTTAACTTAGTCATAAAATCCAGAAAAAATTAGAAGATAAGCGGCATTTCAAGTTAGGCAGAACGCCAAAAAATATTTGCCCAGGTCACTGTAAAAGAAAAGCCAGTGCTGCCAAGAAAAGCTCCCCTGCACGATAGAGCTACAGTAGTGAAGTCACGAACGCACGCAATCACTCCCACAGTTGCTTGACAAGGCGGATAGTAGACTGCTGCGTCCGCTGGAATTTCAAATTCACCCTTCATGGCCGCGTTCGGTACGTATAGTAAGAGCAAGCGTTCGCATGAAGCACTTGTTTCCTGCTGGGAGTGAACTTTGCCTTCTACCTGCCCGGTCAAGATTTCGAGATAATCGCTGTCCCTTACGAAAAACGTTTTGAGGTAAGAGGGGGCAAATTAGAACCTATGGGAGGTTAATGCACGAGAAAAAAAGCTTTGACTTGTCCGAGATTTCAACATATGCAAGTTCGAGTTAACAGGGGCTTACTGTAGACTATTGCTCTAAAATATTTCAGAAACCGCATGTTTAATCTTCATTGAAGCGGGAAATTTACATGGCGGCAGCTCGATTTTCCTTTCATAACCACTTTATTAATAACAGCAGTAGACCACCAAGTGTACATAACAAGGGAAAAAGAACGACGCACACAGCTCAGTTGCGCACACAATCATCCTACTAAAAGTTGCAACACAACATACTCCGTTGCCACTATGTGATGGCAATGGCACAGTGACTGACTCTTCTGTTGGGAGGCTGCTGCCAAAGCGGTATTGGTTTTATTTTTGCATGCAAGGAACTGTCAGACTTGATTTATCGGGAAAGCAATGTGCATTGATACGAATTTCTTTTGTTTTTTTTTTTTTCAGTTTAGAATAAGACTTCCTTCTACCTCATTCAACTAAATGTCTTGGACCATTTTCAAAAATAAATTCAGGCAGTCTGTACCCGTTTTTTTGGGGGCAAAGCCTAGTGTCACTGCCTATATCCTTAGTTTTTTTTTTTTTTTACACGATGCCCGGATTGCATTGGCTTTGCGTGGTCCCATCTCATTAAATTTGTATAATCAGGGTGCCACTATGCACTCAGATACAAGTCGAGAGCAGTGCGGCTTTTCACTGTCAAGAACCCCCCTTCAGCTAATGGTGCCACAGCCGTTTCATGACCCGCTTTGTAATATGCTTTGACATGCCGCATTGCGATTCCTCTCGTGAGGGCAGTGCGAAGGCTGTCAGCCATGAGGTCACTACGACATGGAGATTCCATCAACAGGAGAAGTGCTTTTTGCCGGAAAAAAGCTACACTGCTCTAGACTTGTATCTGATTATAGGGTATCACATTTGTCAAGGACAGATTCACTATAATTTGGTAGGTAGAGGTTGTACTGAATTATTATGTTATAAAAGAGTATACTTCGATATGCTGGTCATGTGATACGAGAGATGCAGGCCTCAGGTAGTACATTTCACTGCTCAAAGCTCTTTACTGCTATCAATACGCTTTGCTGCATCACACCAGTGCACTTCTGTGAAGCTTACTAGAGCAAATTGGCCATATTGAAGTGCGACTTGACTTGGATCCCTACTGTACGAGCCATACATACTTGTTTAAAAATGAATGCTGCTCGTTTATTCTCAGGAGCACAAAACTTCAAAGTCAATGACCTATGTCAGAGCATGACACAGAAGGGTGCTGTTTGAATGGCCTGAACATTCAATGACATAGGGCATGATCTAATGGTGCACCGTATTGTTTAAGAGGAGAGCCCGCAGTGGATACCATCAGCAACCAGCGCTTACCAGGGGGAACAGCCGATGTGTCCATTGATTGGGGCTGGTCATCAGTGGCCGACTGACTCTCATCCTGAGCTGAATAAGCAGGTGGAGGAGTGTCTGCTGCACATTAAATCAGGCACAGAAATGTGTTAGTCAGCTGTGTACTCAACAAAACATCATTATGTCACTCCCTTTGACACAAGACATACTTGAAGTACGTTTGGACATCAAGTATAGCCCAAAACTTTTTAACCAAAGGCAATGTGCTATGGCTGTTTACAAACTATTGATATCACTAAATTGCATCTAGGTAACGAGAGTGACAGAGCATGTCCGACGGCATGCCTTGACCATTTGCAACAGTTCGAACAATTTTGTATAACCTGATTCGCTTAATGATTATTACCTGAATAAAGATGAGATGTCATCATAATTACCAATCTGTCTACTAATGTTATGTTATTCAGAACAAAATCAAACTACTGATAAATGCCCTGTTGGAAGGAACTGTAAAGGCCCAAGCGAGCAACAATGGCAAGAAGAGAATGCAGCCATGTAATGAACCCTGCAAATGCTGTAAGTGCATGTTACTACACCCAATTTTGGGAAGCCCAACCATTTCTTCCAACATAAGTTCAAAAAAGTGCAGGATGGGGAGCGGAGGTCGCCTGCTCACTCTACTATACATATCTCCTTTGTCAACTAACTGACAGAGAAGACATTTTATTGATCCCCTTGGTGTTGAACACTCCTGTTTCAGACACGCTTATGTGTTCAAGTGCGTAGTGGCTTGCTTTTTTTTTTATTATTCTTGCCTTTGAGCATTTTCATTGCTCTCGTGGATGCTTCCGTTCTTGCCAAGTAAATGTGTGTGCCAGACTACTCTTTCCAACCTCCCTGCTTTGTGCTATCCCCGTTCACAAGATTTCCGTATGCAAGTAGTGGGACCCGATCAGCCCAGATATGTGCGTAGTGAAGATGCACATGGTCCCCACTTACCGGGCAACCCAAAGGGGCTGTTCGGAGCGGAACTGCTAAGGCTGGGGCCTGGTGAAGGAACGCCTGCAGCTGCTGTGTTTCCCACTGCAACAGCTGCCCCCGTGGTCGCAGAGGCTCCCGAAGTCGCTGCGCTGAAGCCTTGTGCAGAGAAGCTGACATTGTGCGGCATGCCGGACTCGGCCACTTGTTGGAAAACCGAAGGAATCATCGTGTGGCCCCCTGGAGGGTACTCGCTGTGACGGGGGAACTAGCACCGGTGGCAGCACTGCGCAAATTCGATCAGTCATTATGTAGCACGTCTCTTGGCGGAGCATGGAAAGGTTGGTGCAGTAGGGCTTATAAGAAAATGCCAAGCAAGGCCCCCCCCCCCCCCCCTTACGGTGAAGGGTAATACGACCAGATTTTGAGGAGGGTAATTTCTCGGTTTCAGACCATTCACTAGCACTTTGGCACTTATTTCAGATCTCTCAAAAAAGTGAGAGGGGCACTTGCCTGGCATTTTACAGTAATCCACGGATTTCATAAAACATGGCTATACTCGGAGAAAACTTTCTGTGGCAATGAAGGGAAGGCTACGGAGCCAAAATGGGCGTGTGCCACCGCTGAAGAATATGGTCCCACAAATGCGTTTATGTTATCCGCGTGAAATTCATTAAAACAACATTACTTTTATGTTCTACGGGATCCTGTTCACAAAGGAACCCTAAACAAACCAAGGAGATGTAATTATTTGTTTTGCTTTATGAAGTGTGATTTCACATTTAGCACTTCTGAAAACCTCTTTCCCACGTTTTAGGTGCACCTCATGGTCAACAAAATGGCCTCTTCACTTTTAAGTGAGCGCACATCGCCCTCCAGCTATCCGACGACTCGCCAAAGAAGCTTGTGTCGAATTTCACTCACAAATTTCTGTGTAAGCAGGCGTAGCAAGTTCTAGGCTGTGGTATTATTCGAACACGTCCGTCATTCAAAAAGAGAGCCTAGCCAGACTACTTCGAGAAGGAGTACACGTGCAGGAGCTTCGCCCACCGAAGCTTTCCCCTCATGGCCACAGAGAGTTGTCCCAGAGTATAATCAGAGGCGACAAAGTTATGGCACATGGGACAAATGAAAGAAAGAGACAAAACACTGGCACAAGTACAATCAGTGCTGTTCACTGGTAAAGGACCAGTGAACAGTTTCGAGGTCCGAAAATTGTAAATTGTAATTTATATATATATATATATATATATATATATATATATATATATATATATATATATATATATATATATATATACACGCTGTGAACTTACCGCTGCAAGAATTTCATGAATGTGTGCTATAATAACGAAATTACAGGGGTCAGAACGTGTTCGTTTCAGCTGGTTTCAAATTTCTGTGCGGCCTCGCCATGCCTCCCCGCCATAGGCAGGGGAAGGCGCAGCCTGTATCGGCGACTCTGCCCACATCTCAACATGACATGATGTCAGCGTTGCGTAATCGGTGCGCACCCAACGACTGAGCAGGGCTTTTCCCTATATGAGCACAGATCATAGTGCCACTGGAAAAAAGTGCAGAGTGAGGAGCACCCTTCCCCTAGCAGGTGAAGTAGCGAGATGCCTCTTTACCTCAAAGGCTTCCGTTCTGACCATACCGCTTCTCCTGGTAGTCTCGGGCTCTACTGAACGGCAGAGGGCAGAACAGGAAAATAAAAATGTGGACTGCACGTCCGAAACTTCATCCCCGCAGGGCCAAGGCCCCATTTCTTAGGGCAAGGGATCAACCGATGAGCTCATCGGTACGTTAAGTCCCACATAGAAAAGTTTGCGTCACGGTGCGTGCCAGCAAGATTGGTCAGGCAAAGGAAAGAAACACAACAACTGTTGGAAATAGAGGGCCTGCACAGCGCTGTAATACTCTGAAAATGTGATCACTGCTGTCTACTGTACGAAGAGGCGAGCTTGTTTGGGCGGTGTAAAGAAGAAAAGGTAGTAGCCTGTTTGCTGGCCCTTTAAGAGTAACAAGTGGACTAACACGTGTCACACGATCCGCAACATGATGCCTAAACTACACTACTATATAATACGCTTAAAAATACAATAAAAAGAACACAAAATTTTTTTCGCATTAGTAAATTGCTCTTTCACGATACCGAGAACGCCACGCTTACTGCGAGAAGACTTTTGGTGAACCAGAAGGCGCACGAAGAGAAAATGCGGGTGGTGGCACCAGAAACTGCAATGTCATAGCTTTTTAAAGGAGACTAAATAGAAACAATGCCTTCGCTTAGATTGACAAACTGCACTTTGAGAACACTGCCAAATGCATCACTATCATGAGTTTATTACTAGTGGTCAAAATCAAGCACGAAGTTTCATTTCCTTATTTCGCACTTAAATCTCCGCATAACGCCAAAAATTTCTAACTGTATTTTTCGTATTTTCGCGACATTGACTCAATGACATTTTCTGAAAATTTGTATGCTGGCTCTATGGCACCCACAGATGAAATGAACCTCATTTTTATCGAATAGAAGCTACATAGGACATAGTAGACTTCTTAAAAAGTTAAGATGTGATGTTTGGTGCAGGAATCTCAACGTGGCGGCGTCTTCACGTGCATTTTTTCTCTTACCAAGGATTGTCTTGAAATAATAGTGGTGCTTTCAGGATTGTGAACTCTACTTTACTAATATGCGTGAAAGTCATATTGCCCTTCAGTGTCCCTCTAAGAGCGTGAACTAGGACCTACGTAGTTTCCAGCTGGTAAAAACGAAGTGAACTGCCTTCTGAGGGAGTCAGAGGTGTTACACACAATGTTTCAGGGATCTTCGTCGAGCCAATCAGCAAACACACACACAAAAAAATGTCGCCATTGCATATTTCAGAAAGAAATTTAAAAGCAATACATTTTACACAGATTTTCTCACATATTTAATAAACCTATGATGGTCAAATTCATGATGCCATAATTTGAGAGTATAATTTACAAGTCTAAATGTATTGCTCCACTTATGTTTATCCCCAACAAACAGTGAACAATCAAAGAAAACACTCACCCGGACTTTCGACCCTCTTGTAGTGGTAAGGATTTATGCAGACTTCTTTTTGTTTCGCTGAAAAGGGGTATTCGCAGCACTCCAATGGCTTGAGTTCGTGGTGGCTTTGAAGGTCTGGCCATCTCCAGACTCTACAGTAGATAACGTGAGGCAGGCCTTTTCTATGCGAGACCTGTAGAGAGTAGAGAGCATAAAAGGAAACTATTACCAAGCAAATAACTAATTATGAAGGTGAGAAACGACAGTCACGACAGCACATGCAAATGGAGCCGTGACAGCTCCCTTGTAAATTGAGCTGTAGCACTAGCGTTCACCGGTGAAGCCACACCGATTCACAGCTAGCCGACGCCATGGTGCCAGCATAAAGCAATGAGGAAAACAAAGTTGTGCATTACTGCTTCTCTAAAATATGTGCAAGTAACTTGATTTCCTTTCAAACAAGATGTAGCGACATTTATATTATAACAACTGATTATTATGCAGCAAGTTCATGGCTCCACATGCTGTAATGTATTTACATTGCAGATTGACTACATTACTGCACAGAAAAGAAAAAAAATTCAGTCAGCTCCATGCCTTGGACACTGATTGATTGATTGATTGATTGATTGATTGATATGTGGGGTTTAACATCCCAAAACCACCATATGATTATGAGAGACGCCGTAGTCGGGGGCTCCGGAAATTTAGACCACCTGGGGTTTTTTAACGTGCACCCTGTGGGGGTGCTGACACCCCCCCTGTAAAGTTGTCTGCGCCGCGTGGCACACGTGTCTCGCCCCAGGGCGTTATTTCGGTGGTGACCACCGCCGGGCGATAGATGGCGTTGTGTTCGCTTTGAGTACCACTGGTGGTAGAGTGGTAGCGCCGACGGTGGCCCTGGCGGAAGGGAGGCCTTGGTGGCGGGCGAGCGTTTAGCCAGCTTCTTCTGCGCGTGGCGGCTGCCGCGAACGGTTGTCTGTCGCGTGGGCCCCCCGGTGCTCGGCACCGCGGGCTTCGCGCCGGGGTCCCACGTGGAAAGTCAGGCGTTGGCGACGCCGCCTTGGGTATGTGCTAGTGTGTTGGGTGTGTTAGTGTGTGTTTATCATGTTATTGTGTGTTTAGTGTGTCCCCGCGTTATGTTATATGTATGGTAGCCTGTTAATTGAAATTGTTGTATCATTCGGCGGACGATATCGTCGCCTAAATTAGTTAATAAATGTATGTATGTTGTGTGCTTTGTACCGACCGTGTCCACTGTGTCGGTTCACTCCAAGAGCGTGGCGTGGCGAAGCGCTCGTTTGTCTCGCCGAGACGCCACACTGGCTGCCCAACGTGGAGCTCTTGGAGTATCTGACGACAGTTTTTGCGGTTCGGTACAGGGATTTTGTTAGAGCCGGAGTAGAGTAGGCCTAGGGGGGACTTCTTTGCTAGCGTCGGTGGTGTGCTTTGTTGAGAAGCGAGGAGATTGGTTTTGTAACGTGTTTCAATTTGTCGGCAAGTTGACCTTCTATTTTTTTTGCTCGCAAGTGTTGTTATTTTTTTGTTGTTAGTTTTCAAAGTTGTTGAATTAGGACGAGAGCCATGCGGTCCGCATCCTGGGGTGAGCAAGGCCTAGAGCACATGGTTTGTAGGCCAGGCCCGAAGCGAGTGAGTACGGAAGCCTCGTGGGTGGTCCGATTTTCTGTGAATAGCTTCTTCTATCTCTTTGGGCTCAGGGAGCCGGGCGTCGTTGCTGACTTGTATTGCGGCTCGACGCCGAGGCGTCGTGACACCGCCCGGGGCAGTGGACGCCGGTCGCTCGGTAAGCTGCTGTGTGCGGCGAGCGATAGGGCCACCTCACAGAGTGGACGTCTCCTCGCGGCTGCCTCTTCTGCGCCTAGGCTGGGTGCTGGGTGGATGCCGGTTGTTGCCGAGCGACTCATTAGGCCTAAGGCTCTGTGCAGCCGCCTGTCGCACGTGGCACAACTAGGTGGATCCTGGCGTTGAGGTGTTGCGCTCTGCTTCCCTCACTTTTTTTTCTTGTGAGCACGAGTTAGGAAAAGTGATTTTTGTTTTATTTTGATGGGCGTCTCGGCCGCCACCGATGTATTAGCTAGCAGTACTGACCACCGTACCACGTGGCCGAAAAGCCTGAAGCTCCCTCCCCTAGGCCGCGCTCCTTTGTTTCTTTCGAGTTTTGTTTTTTGTTGATGTATTCAGCGGGAGGGATGTCATCCACGGCCGGCTGTCCTGCACATCGTCAGCGTCGTTGGCCAGGAATGCGGTCGTGAGGGCGGGCGATGGAGATGCCTGGTACCTGCGCAACTGCCTGCAGTCCGGCGCCCTCGCGAGTGCTGGTCGCAACTAGAAGACGTGTCGGCGCAAGCGACGGATCGTCGCGCCGACGGCAACGTTGCTGTTGCGGGACCGGTACTGAGGGGAAGTCGAGCCGGACAGTGCAGCAGCGTCGACTGGCGGTGGTGTCGTGGGGCAAGGACATTATGGTCGTGCGATATCATTTTTTTTGTTAAAGCTTGTGTAGCTAATTTCTGATTCCGGGATATGGTTTGATTTAAGGTTGGGGGAATGTGGGGGTGCTGACACCCCCCCTGTAAAGTTGTCTGCGCCGCGTGGCACACGTGTCTCGCCCCAGGGCGTTATTTCGGTGGTGACCACCGCCGGGCGATAGATGGCGTTGTGTTCGCTTTGAGTACCACTGGTGGTAGAGTGGTAGCGCCGACGGTGGCCCCTGGCGGAAGGGAGGCCTTGGTGGCGGGCGAGCGTTTAGCGAGCTTCTTCTGCGCGTGGCGGCTGCCGCGAACGGTTGTCTGTCGCGTGGGCCCCCTGGTGCTCGGCACCGCGGGCTTCGCGCCGGGGTCCCACGTGGAAAGTCAGGCGTTGGCGACGCCCCCTTGGGTATGTGCTAGTGTGTTGGGTGTGTTAGTGTGTGTTTATCATGTTATTGTGTGTTTAGTGTGTCCCCGCGTTATGTTATATGTATGGTAGCCTGTTAATTGAAATTGTTGTATCATTCGGCAGACGATATCGTCGTCTAAATTAGTTAATAAATGTATGTATGTTGTGTGCTTTGTACCGACCGTGTCCACTGTGTCCGTTCACTCCAAGAGCGTGGCGTGGCGATGCGCTGCGTTCGCCGCGCCGAGACCCCCACAACCCAAATCTGAGCACACGAACCTACAACATTTCCGCCTCCTTCGGAAATGCAGCCGCCACAACCGAGATTCGGGCCCGCGACCTGCGGGTCAGCAGCCGAGTACCTTAGCCACTAGATCACCACGGCGGGACATGCCTTGGACACTGTCAGACAGTGAAGCTGTAAGTGCACAAGTGTGATTGACTATCGAGATCATGTGGTGTTGTAAATATGCCACTAGAATTAAAATAAGTGTGCTTGCACATTTTGAGCATCACCATTTCTATTTGTTTATTCATTAAACCTCTCCTCTGACCATGTGACATGTGCAACTACTACTGCTACTACTACGACGACGAAAATAAAAGCAGGTGGGTTTCAAAGCACAGAAATTCGGGCAAGTTTGTACTGATCCATGAAGGTACTTGGTAGCGCAAAACTGACAAGATACACGAGAAGGACTAAACAGAATGGGCATTCCTGTATCATGTCTGTTTTTACACTCTTAAGTACCGTCACGAAAAAGAAGGTAGAACACGCATGTCATACCTGCAGCCTGCCGTCCAGGGACCGCGGAATAGTGACGCATTTTGATGGTTGACCTGGGCAAGACAGGGCCTTCTCAAGGTCTTCAATGGCCCCTTTTCGCTTTTTCAGCTTTTTGACAAGCGAGTCGACTGCCTTCTCAGCCCATTTTTCCTCCTCATCACCCTGCTTCCAGCCTAGCAGCTTCTTCACGGCGGGGCTCGTGAAGGAGAACAGGCTGTTCAGGGTTGACATTGCGTCCTCCAGCTTGTCAAAGGTCCCACCCCCGCCACTGCTGGGGCCACTGTAGCCGTTGCTCACCATGCTCTGCACAAAGAAACAGCCCCCACTATTCACCGGACGTACACCGCTGACATTTCCCTTGGCAAATGTCATATGCTAACCAATATTGCTGTTCGAGCTGCTTGTGTTCTAACAAAAAAGTTTCCGGTGAAGCGTACCAATGAATGTTTGGTGGAGAGACACTTCCATGCACTGAAGTATCCTAACAGTCTAGCACATGGCTAAGAACAAGCTTGAACTTATTTTAACCAACAAATGTCCCAAAGCAGCTCTAGTCCACAATCATGGAAAATACTCTGCTCTACCAAATGACCACCAACTGTATGGCAGGACGATTCTAATGGCTGTTCCTCCACATGCTTTCTTGGCCATTTGTTTAGATATGCGCACCAGCCTAGCTGAGGAAGTGTTGAATCAGCATTTGCGAACACCTGTAAAACTAAATCTGGCACAGACACACACATCAATGCTTAAGTAGCAAATTACTATTTTCTGATTGTTATTATTCATATTACAACTCAGTTAAATCTTATGCTTTTCCTGGCTGAATTGTGCAGGGCCATCCACACCTCAAGTGAACAACTCATAATAATTCAAGAACAGGTAAGGTTTCGTGCATATTTTAGAAAATTATTGTGTTCACCGACATGCTGATTTGTTGAAATATAGAAAACTTTTCCCTTATGAAGTTGCATAAGCATTCCAGCTTTACCCACTTCAACACTAACGAGGCATTGTGGTCAGCCCCATACACTCCATATTACCTTCACATCGATGGTGAGCTAGCGGGTGGTGGTTCTTGCGGGACACAACAGCACACTAAAACGTAACAAAAAGAAAACTGTGGCACTTATTCATTAGGGTACCACTGGTAAAGCTTCCCCAATATATTCCAACATTAAATTAGGTACCAGAATCATAAAGCACTTCACTACTTGAAACACACAACTGTTGCACCGTAACAATGTCAGAGATGGTTTGAATGCTCAGTGCATTACTACCCCATTATGCCGCATCTCAAACAGAAAGCGCAAAGTGTCAAACGCTATTGTACATTTTCCTATGCACCTTCACTTATTGTGATGTTGCAGCAGCAGTAAATGGACTAGACAGGAACCAACGCTTGACCTATCCACCCTTTTCGTTAAACGAGCTCCTTAATAACAGAGAACAGGTATGGGCCATAGCCTTTAGGTGAAACTACACATAACCATAAAGAATTAATAATATAAGAAAGGTGCCCAAGAAAAAAACCTGTGATGCATTATGGCAGTGCCCATCGCATGCCCACAGCAATACATCATGGCACGAGGAAACAATGACACATTCATCACTCCATCATTCTGTGTGGCAGCAAAAGGTATAAGGAGCTATCACAAATAGAAGCTGCTTGTACAGTGCTTTAATTTGCATAATTTCCTAAACCTTTCATTCAAGTGCCCACCCACACGCAGCATTGACATTAAGTTCAAACAAAGCCTCACTTCATACAAAAACTATAGTGACAAGGTGCACGGAAGTGACCACAACTGGTTGAAGAGAGATGTCATGTGAGCAAATGCTTCGATAAGAAGCCCTGCCATTGTCTCGACCAAGGCCAATTCCTCCGTTTGAATTTCACCTTCAACTCAATGCCCTGTTTCATCAGGAGCAATCGAGTTGACTCGACCATTGCCGCAGAGAAATGAAAGAGAGAGAAATATTTTAATAAAGAGCTGGAGATGTTTTTCTGGCTTTTCGCATGACATGTTACTACAAGTGCTGGGTCACGGTTATGAACTACGAAGTGCAATCAAAGACAATCAACAGCTTTTGTGTCGAAGTTTGATGGCTCTTTCTGTGGTCCTGCCCACAACATTGCAATATTAAACAATTAGATGCAGGCGTGAATTTTGCCAATAATCTTCATGTGATGCCAAAGCCTTCACACAAAACATCTAAACATGTTGGCACAGTCCCTATTTCAAGCAGCTTTTAAAAACTAACTTTTTGTTTTCATGCCATGCTGCCGTCACATGAAGTGACATATATACGAAGAAGGCAACAACTTGCACTTTCACCTGAATCGCAACAGTTTATTTGACAATGTCCACTGCACCATAATGCCTCCTTACTCTATATGCAAAGGGTACTTCTTGCAACCTGGCTCCCATCATCACAGGTTTCGAATATTGTTCCGCAGTAAAACTTTGTAGGACTTTGCGATAATAGCATGCCGGGTCCTCTGACATCAAAAGGAGGTCTGTTTCTGTTTTAATGTAGTGAGGGGCACCCAACAACTCACTCCCATTCTGTCCCCACAGAAAGATAAGATGCATACTCATTACCAGCAAAACATAGTTAATAAATTGTTCCTATAAATCTTAAAAATAGCCTTTCCTGCAAGATGTTTTCCAACAAAAAGAAACTTGGGCTCACAGATCACTTTTCAAACACTATGTCAATTTGCCCCTCCATTTCCTAGTGAAGGTGCAAGTGCACAAGGGCTACTAAAAATAACTGTGGGAGAGTCGGGTCAGCCATTTGCAAAAATGCACAGCCAAAAGTATTATCTAACCTAATAACCTAGGCAGCACACTAACATAAAGAACTGCTGTTCCCATTTAACACTTGTCCCTGCCAGTAGTTCCCTTTTTCTCCCCCCTTCCCCCAACGTATGGAAGGTGAGTGAGTATCTGTGAGTGGAAAAAGCAGCCTGTGAAGAGTTTTTGGCTGTAAAACAAACCTTGATGAAAAAACTACTTGCATAGTTTCATAAAGGGTCTGTGGCCATTGCCACCTTCACTTTTCTAGCCTGTCTCTTCCCCATTATGTCAACACTAGAAGTGCACCTCCTATGTGTACTCAAACTTATTACCAACTCATACACCACTCAATTGAAAAGATATTTACTGTGGGTTTATTGTCAGCTCATAGATCAGTCCTAGATGCTCCAATGCTCAAGTAATGCTGTGCTAATAGCATCGTCTCCATTTCTCCCATGACCTCATGGTAGTTCTTTAGGGTTATGCAACTGACAAGGGTGCCCAACAGGGACAAAGCAGTGATAGCAGAATAGGTGCAACAGCTGCACCTTCTAAGTTTACTTGTGAAAGGACCTGTTTAGGTGTACAGGATCATAACCAATTGCCAATGACAGGACATCCATTATAATGACACCACCATTGTTGTCATCACAAATAGGGAGTGAAAGGGGGGGCAGTACTAAAACAACAAGAGATGACAAGCAATCAGACTACTGCCCTCATAGATTGCACTTATTTAAAAAGACAGAAAATTTCAACTCTCTCTTTCCAGCTATAGACCTTTACAGGAGAGAAAACAAACAAACAAATAAACACACACACACACAGGGCTGTGTGGAGTACAATGGTTGTTACCACAGCCTCCACACTGCATTTTCACACCTCAGACCATGCCACGCCTATTTAGTAGCAGCCCAGAGAGTGCTACTGTGGCACCCAAAGAGGGTTGTTTGTCACAGGAAATAAATAACACCCCCAGGCAGGAATATGATGGCTGATGTGGGCACTGGTTCTTTTTTTGTGTGTGTGCAGGGAGGGGAGGGGGTCACATCTGTTTAGAAGAGCACAGACAGGATCATGGAAGGTGCCCAGGGAGCTGCTTATGAAGTCACAGACCTTTCCTCCTGGAAACACCTCTAAGAAGAAAAACCACCTTGTAGGACTATGGCACAGGAGAACAAGGGCTGATGGTTATGGGGGGGGGGGGGGGGGAGGTGGAACACCTGGGTACCACAGCCTAGACAGGATTATGGCAGGCTAAGGGAGCCTTCTTAGAAAATGTCTATTGTCTTTAGTAAGCTTGACATTAACACAAAGGAAATGTGTGTGTGTGTTTTTTTTTTGGTGGGCTTCTAACTATTGATGCTCATTTTCCATTACTTTTCAACAGCAAAAAAAAAAAAAGAAAACTTTGCCTGTCGTGGGGTGCCATCAAAGGGCATCATCAAGCATATTGACGAAGTTTTCATGCAAGTAACATCACAGAGAAATTCTAGTTTCATGTAAAGTACTTTGCTTGTTTCATTTTGCGTACAAGTTAAGGGCTGTTAAAGTTTCACTTTGCGTACAATGTAAAGTACTTTGCTTGTTTCACTTTGCGTACAAGTTACAGACTGTCCTGAAATGGAGGCAAGAACTAGAAAACTCGACAGTAATAGTTACAATGCCATGTTGAGCATTCATGTTTCATTATAAAACTAGGTTGTATAGAAAGCTAAAAAGCTTTAAATATTCACGATATAAGTTTGTATGCTTTCATTTACCATGTAAGGGCACTGTATAACGAAATTTATGGCAAAACTGCATTAAAAAGCAGCACTACTAAAGTAAATTTTCACAATAGAGGTAAACTGCCACGAAATATTCACAGTGTACAAATACGACCCATTGTAGCTTGAACACAATGTTTTACAATGATTTATAAGCGGAAAATGTAAACAAACGCTACCGCTGCAGATAAAGAAAGAACAGAAACGGTCTCATCTGCAGCTGGCACTTGGGCCAACAAGACATTTGCCTTCGCGAAAGCAAACAGGTGCACTGTTCATTTACACTCCAATGCATGAGTGAATAGTACGACGCCGCGCCAGAAGAAATTAACATACATCTACATTGCAGAAAAAAAGAGCGCTTTATGTTCCAGGAGCAACTATACCAACCACAATGAATAACAAATCGGCCATTAGTGACGGGAGTGACGTGGGATTACATCGACTTGCAGATTTGAGGCTCCTGTTGGAGATAAACTTGGTGCCACGCTCTCAACTCGGGGTGCAGGTCGTGCAGGTAACACAACATAAGATCAATGACTTTCCACGATGCTCTCCGCATTCGTGGCGTTCTGTGGGCGCAAGTCCAAAGCTAGTCTATGGCAAGGCGTTTACACCACATACACACGTGAGCACGACTGACGCAAATGAACTAACGGCACAAGCAAAGTATACCGATGACTGTATACGGCAGGACCGAGTCACGGGACGAGGTATTTTTCATGACCCAAGAAACGCGGTACATGCCGCCGCGTAATAGCTGCATTAGAAGGATAGCAAAATTAACAATAATAAAGAAGGAACACTCATGTTCCACTCTTTGCAGAGGTCGATACTGGGAGAAAGGGTTGCGTAACAGTCATCATCGAACACTTGCGGGGAATTTCCCGTGAGTTGTGACTCATGATGGCAAATGAAGGCTCGGTTGGCGCTAGGCTGGCTAAACATAGCGCGGCAAAGGTGTACCGTACGGCAAGCTTGCGAAAAAGCAGATTACCACACGGTTCACGGCGATCTGAAGGACGCCAGGGAATTCAAGAGGGTTCAAACACGCCTTCACAGGGTGCCAATCGGAGTATAAGAAGTTGCGAAAACCGTTAACAGCTGGACAAAAGCCCGTTGGTCGACGGGGAAGCAATTACAGGGACTAGCGACGGAGCCAATCGGTTCGTCTCTTCCCCTTCGCTAAGCGTAAACCCACCAGTTGGGTCACTCCTAGAAGGTAAAAAAATAGTACTAACGCCTTTCAGCGACACGACGACAAAACGAACAGTCAGATGATGACGACAATCTACGTCGTGTCGAAGTGGCATTGCAGCAATAGAATTGACTGCTCTTCCAACACGTTACGAAAATAAGCCTATTTTTAAGCCAAGGCAAGTAACAAATGACACCCACCTGAATACATAACAATGACGCTAAATGAAAACTGGTGATGTTATAGCGTTAATTCCATTCAGAATGAGCTGAAAAAACGATGGATCGGGGTCACAATGTCCTAATAACTGTAACACCAGTCACAACAAATCAACAATTTGGCGTCGAGGAGACCATCATTTGTTGTCGTGCTACTCCGCGCCGAATGAGGTTGATACCCCGATCAAAGCGGCCAGTTGGATGCACAAGACGATCCATACATTCCTTGAGTGAGATACATATGGCCTGCAATGTTGTCGTAGCACAACTAAATAAACAACCGACACTGCGCGGGAGACGCGCCGCACCTGAAACTATTTTTTTACGCGCAAGCGCCACCGTCGACAAAACGGAGAAATGTGGCCTTGCTTGGCGTCAGCAAGTCTTCCCCACCGCGTCATGCCAACAGCAATGTAACCTTTCTATCTCCGCGACCAACCGTTATGACACTGTCGTGTGCACCGCCGTTTTGTATGGTGCGCAGAGCAAAGTTGAGTTAATTCTGTAGTCTTTTCAGCTACCGTCCTTTGTCACGAATTAACGACCCCAGTCAAAGCTTAAGCTGCCCAATCCTGCATAAATCTAGCGGAAGCGCTCGTTTACCTTCCGAGTGAGCGCTGATTGAGCGTTGAAAAACACAAGGGCGCCAAACTAAATTATTGGGGCTGCTGGATTGCAAAGTTGATGAATTTTACATACTACAACAATTGGTGTATCCAGAGTGGTCTCAATTGGCGCCAAAAGTTGGCTTCCGTAACGTCGAGTTGCACTCATAAACTTCGCGAATGTCAGATTAACGACTGTAGTATCCATGGCGAGGGCGAGCAGCAAACGGGGGGTCATTTCACTTCGCCAGCTTTCTAAACATAACACTGTTTTCACGGACTACATTGCGGCAATACGAGTGGGAGCACCGCCTCATCAAACATTCTCGCCTTTTTTTTTTTTTTTTACACGGGCAGCGCGCTCTCCCACTGCACGAGACCCGCTGATCAAAAGCTCTGCCACACGAAATCGAAGGCCGCACGAATGAAACGTTCGCATACTTTCGCGTCAGTAAATGCGGAACAATAACGAGGCTTCGAGTGCGGCGCCCCAGGCACCCGTTTGTCAAACGAAGCGTGATGGTGGTGGCCCCGCAGGTTTAGTGCATCTCGCTAAAATGTTCGGAGCTTGCCCAACCCAACGGGTAAACCGACTACACTGCAGCCTAGTTTCGCTAGCCAGCTCAGTGGTGTAAGCGAATACATAACGCGATGTTTGGTTTAAACAAAAAGCTTGCCTGTGTCTCCATGGACGTCATGTCGTAGGGGACGCCGGCGGTGCCAGCCAGCGAAGCGGCGGTCCGAGTGTGGGCGAGGGTTCGTAGTTCGACCGGCCCTCGGCGAAGGGTGGGTGGAGGTCCGAGGAGCGTAAAAGCTCTTTTGTGTTCGCCAGGGAAAGGAGGCGGAAGGGGCTGAATTCGCGAAAGTGTGCGCGTTTCGTTCGTCGTCTTGCTGGTTTTCGCTGCCGTACGTGGGAGTTGGGGGCTTTCCGAAGGGGGAGAAAGGAACCCATCCTTGTTTCGGCTCCTGCGGGAGATTTTGTCGACGGTCTGGTTTGTTTGTTTGTTTGTCAATGGCTGACCTTGACAATCGAGTGCTTCCTCTCTCTTTAACAATGTGCAGCGTTTCCTGGTTGCGGTACTCGTACTTCCATCGTTTCGGCTCGTCATACAACACTGCGGTGAAGTCTAGGCCATCCTCCTGCACGTCGCTACTTGTCGGCACGATGAGTTTGTGCCCAGCTTTTAAGCGAAAATTATAGCCCGATGTATGTCTCAGGTTCGCTGTTCGATTTTGAATTGAACATCTACTCGATCCAAATAAACAGCCAGTTATAGCATGAACGTTTTTTAAAGCATATATTCAGGTAGCCTGCGGTCTACTTTCGGTCGAATGACTTGCTTATCCTTCTATTTTTTTATTTTTTAGGGAAAGAGAATATAAAAAAAATTCACATACGACAATTTACTCTTCCATATGCACCGTGTCTAGATGTAACTGCCACGCGTTCCGTACTTGAGAAATAACACTCCTTATTCGGCACAGATAATGGTGGCACTTCCACAGCACACACACATATTTACTAATGAATATTTACTCATGTCACAGGGCCCACCACGAAGAAGCAGTTAGAAATAAAGGTAATCGTCGGCTACTCGCAGTTTGAAGATTGCACAATATCAAGAAAATCATTGAAATTATACATCCCATTTCCCTTCACCACACGAAGAGAGAGAATATATATTGGCTTGAGTGGATGAACGTACGAACACATTTATTAATTCCTACGTTCCGGCCGGTGTCCGGCCTTCGCAAGGAATACATTGCAAACGTGCAAGGTACTGCTCACACACATTGGGGGCCCCTGACACAAGTCTATTTATTATCTAATATCGCACAAATAGCTACGTGGCACACAGATGAACAGGGGCAACCGCGTGATGGGATATTAACAGGGCTATATCACAAGATGATATTGCACGGCGAAGACTGCGCTGCAATAAAGGGCATTTTTTCAGAGTGACGAAAAGCATTATGTACAGTAAAAAAAATTTAATAAGACTGTGTTAAACAACTCGATGAACTAACAAAACATATAAGTCAATAGCCAGCAACAATACTCTGAAAGAACTAACAAGCAAGTGCGCAAGTGAGGTTTCCAGCCGTGCTAAGTGAAGGGTCTGCTACAGATTGCAACAAAAGGAAAAAAAAAGGAAAATGTAATTTATTTTGTGAATAATCCTTTATTATTTTCATGTTTATCTCATCTTGACTGTGCCTGTTATATTCAGAGCCGAGAAATAAAATAAAAAGAGAGAGAGATTTCCACGGTGCTGAGCATTGGAATCACCCACCTTCGTTTGACTAGACAGACACACACTCGCACCCCCATGTGAACCACGGCCCGCCTCTGTTGTCTATCCACCACTGCATACAAAGCTGCTGGTGGTGGTTCTGGTTAGAAGAAGAAGACGCCTAAATTCTGCGGCCCGGTAGGGAGAACGCGCGCAGCGCCTGCACAACTCCGACCGCGCGCCGCCACCTTCACATGTGGTTTCGTTACGCTGCTCACACGTACTTGGTGGCTCACTCATCACGCTTGTCCAGCACTATACTTCGCCATGCTGAACCGGGAACAGAGGATGCATCGGGGCTGCAGGCAAGCGCTTCAAGGTGGTGCCGACAGAACTCAAATCCTTCCTGTCCCACGGACATGTCCACCCGCACATCTTTCCCTCTAGTCTTTAGTCTTCCCAGAGGGGAAGCGGGTTCCCCCTATATAGTGTGGGTGTAGCGTCACGTACGAAAATTTCAAGGAAGAAGACGACAGGAAACAGGCGCACTCTCAACTAAACTTTATTATGCGTCGATTGCTAATATGAAGCCATGAAAACACCACGTGCTATACCAATAACACTGCCGTATAGGAAGAAACAAGAAGCAGAGCAAGACGCTGGGTGCACAGACGCACTGTAAGTGCCGCGATATAAAGGTACCCATATAATCACAGCAGAAAAAATCACAGCCTACGTCGGGTGACTTGACTGATAACTGTGGAGGCGTCATTCGAAACACGCAAACACGCCGAATTATCCTGCTGTTCCAGCGGCATTTTTCATATATATACGACCTCATTTCCGAATGAAATGAGTTTGGCCGATAAATGCTCTACTAACAAAGTACGGTTCAATTTGGTCTTTTTGAATTTTCATCTATGACTGGCTGTTGCTTCGGCTCTCACCCTTAGCACGAACCATTTAATTTTTCAACAGCATGCGATCCTTGTTTGCATGCAGTTACCATTTGGCAAGAAAAATACAATCCGAGGAGGTAATATCGAGTGACCCCCACATTAATCCTTGGCTCCACGGTCGTAGAATGGTTTGATGAAGGACGATGTCTCGCGTGTTTCTCTCTCTCTCTCTCTTTTTTTTTTTTTTGAGTGGTGAGATGAGATTGGTGCTTACGCACCAGGTGTTGACGATTTCTGCCGATGCGTGGAAAAAAAAAAAACGTCATCTCTCCGAAGTGAATGACGATGAGTGGGGCGAAGCTGCAATGCTTATCGGTAAAGCCATGAGACATTCACCCACACATCATATAAAGACTGGACACGTTCTTATAGGGATGATTGTATATATACATTTCTATACACGATGTTTATTTACATATATCGATGCAATTATATACACTTATATACACACAATATGTTATTATTTACATATTGATGAAATTATATGCAAGGATTGAATTACAAGGCTGTGGGATGTGTTTTCTTTTGGAGATTATAATTTTGTGGTCGCTGATGTACGTGGCGAGACGATATTGGATGTGAGGTTGTAGTTGAAAGTTGTAGAATTAAGTCATTGTCGACACAGGTCCCTCTGATGGTGGCGGGACGCTTGTGGGGCTGCACCAGATACCGTAACGGGATAGTATGTGTGAAACTAGTCAGCGGTAGTCAACCGCCATGATGTCCTCGTTAAAGTCTCTAACGAGCACGAATGAACCATGTTTGAAATCGGTTCTGTGCCGATGCATTGTATTCTCGACGTAAGTTATGTCGTCTCCCTTGGATAGGTTCGGCGCCAGGTAAATGGCCATGGCGACAATCCCGCTGGAGGGCTTCACGCAAGCATGCTCCCCGTTGTGGCTCTTATTAGTCAGGGGTAGCAGAAGGTCTTCGGCCGTTGCGGGTAGCTTTACGTAGATCCCGATACCTCCCGCAGGACGCTCTGCATCATCGGTGCACACGATCGCGACCTATATCATTTGGTGTGCATGTTTCTAGCGTTCTATGTCTCCGTCCACTGCGGTCAGTACGTGATTGTGTTCAACTTCTTTATTATGTGCGTTGATGTAGTGAACGTTGAGCAGGGCCAGCGTGAACTCTCTCGAGTGGTCTTGGCGAAGAGAAAGAAAGCGCGCTAAAAACGCTCGCTTCGAAAACCATGCAGGCACGGTGCGACGAGGGACTTTACCCGATCAGGAGGAGCTTCGCCCCTGAAACGCAGCTGATTGCGTAGCCTCCACATGCAAAACTCCGCCAAAGATTTTAAGTGAGACAGAAAAGAAGATACCACTTACGAAGTTTTATGCTCGGGAATTAACGCACCAGTGTCGGGCACACAGTGCAACAAATTGCAAAAAAAAAGGAAGCACTGAGCTAATTAACAAAACTTGAACTAAACACAATCTTCCTGCAACTGAATTCACAAACGAGCGTAACTAATTACTTCAATGAAGCAAGCACGAAGTATACGGTAGAAATTAAACTGAAAATTACGCAGTAGTGAAGCTAAATACAGCCCTTTTATTATTTTGTAACATATGCTTACTACTTATAAATGGGTGCACATTAAGGAACCCCAGGTGATCGAAATTTCTGAAATTCTCCACTGGGGTGTCCCTCATAATCGTATTGTTATTTCGTGGCATTAAACCTCAACAATCATTGTGACCTATCGCATATCTAGGACCACGGCGCTTCCTTGCCGTGTGGCCGTCCAAAACTCTGACGCACTCACTGGGGTCGATGCTTAGAGCCGCGGCCTCTATAGTTCGCCGTGGTCCACGTGCACGGATCTTTCGCTCGAAGCACGGTTCATAGCCCATGCAGTGCGGTGGTGCATGAGTATATACAGCCACTTCGTTTCATTTCATATTTCGCGGGCTTTCTTCAAACGCCAGAAAAGCTCATCTCGCATCCCGTACGAAAAAAATTGGATTGGTCGTTTTAGGATGCCCTCTACAAGCTAACGAAACGCATTTTGTTGGACCGTATACAGTCAACATTAATAATGTTGCACAATAGACTCTACTTAATTCACCAATTAAGCGCATTACAAAATTACCGTCACGAAAGATAAATGAAGGCAAACATGTCCTTGGTTTAGTTCAGTTACGGAAAACTATACGCCATTCATTTTAAATATTTGGTTCGAGTTACGCGAGACACCTGGTATAGCCATTACAATTATTTGTTCACATGTAGAAGCAGCTTTCCTCTATTTTTTCTTCCTCTTTTCACCCTTACCTCCTCTCTCATTCATCGATGGCCACCGCTTGTGTCAGCCACAGTGCGGCAACCGGTAAAATCTTCCCTTTTCCTTCCGTCTTTTAGCATATATTTCCTGAAGTAATCAGCTTATGTCTCAGTTATTCTCTATATTGCATAGATGTTTGACACACAATAGTATTTATTACCTACAAATTTTACTGCTGTTAGGCACTCCTCACGTTGTTTTCCATGAAAAGGCAGATAGTAGCGTCCGGGGGAAGAGTGTTCCTGAGAACCCGCCGAGGTGTATTGCCCGCGACAGGCTCGGGAACCGATGATTCCTGATCATTTGACACATCTATAGGCTTGCGATCCACATCAAATATTTCTCGTTGACGTGATGCTGCCTTGTGGAAACGCGTAAGCGTGGGCACCACCACATAGAATGAGGGAAGTTTGCGAGACGATCGCATGCCGAGGTGTAATGTAAGCGTGTACACCGCCGTGGAGACTGGGGACAGGAAGAATTCAGTCTGGAAGTGTCTGAGGACCTGCCTCATCCTCGGTTCGGATCCAGGAAAAATGTCTCGAGAAAAGTGGTCAACAGGTGGAAAAATATACAGGGCTCGCACGTTGATTTTGAATCTCCGTGTCAAGTTCTCAACCGCAGTTATTCTGAATGCACCCCACGGGCATTTTTCTCATCCGACGATACAACTTTGTTCACCAAGGGGATGCAAGTTTGTTAGACACCAGCGGCAACACTTGCATGACGTTCCGCACGGGTGCGCCTGTATCAGAGCGTATATCGTATGAACAGCTTGCGTGGTAATTTCGAGTTCAATTTTGTTAGTTAGAAGAGGACATCAACTTCATGTAATGCATAATGAAAAAACGAAGATATATACAGACGGATCATGCACAGAAGAAGCGTCAGCCTGTGCGGTCTTTATACCCGAAATTCAGAAAAAGAAGATGTACAAGTTATCGCACAAATCTTCATCGACGACAGCAGAATTGGTGGCTATCTTTGAAGCAGTTAAGCTTATCTGCGAGAATCCCGAGCCACGAAAATGGGTGATATGCACTGATAGCAAACCTGCTCTTCAGCTAATCAGAAATGTGAGATCACCTTACAAAAATGCTGAAATAGCACAATGTATCGCAGAAAACTGTGGAATATGCCTCATCGCAGGGTCACAGCATCGTATTCCAATGGATACCCAGCCATATTGGAATAAAGGGAAATGAAGATGCTGATAGTCTCACGAAGAAAGCATTGAAGGAAGGACGGGACAATCCCTATGTCTGGGGCGGATATTCGACATTTTATATCGCAAGGAGCTAACCATTGTTTGATGGAGAAGTGGTTTGAGAGCCCTAAATCAAAGGAAACGATACTTTATGAAGTCGATCCACACAGAAAATTTTCCATAGCGACAGACCTCCCACGACACCTAGAGACATTGATCCACCGACTTAGATTGGAAGTAGCACACATAAACAGCTTCCTGCACAAGATACATCGATCCAACTCACCGGAATGCCATTGTGGTCATGCAGAAGAAAATGTTCGCCATATTCTTTTGGAGTGCGTTAAATACGCGAATGAAAGAGAAAAATTAAAGAACAAATTAGCAAGTTTGGACAGACGGCCCCTCACAATAAAGAAACTACTTGGACCATGGTCTGAGATGCATCTCCAGAAAAAGGCAATAATCTTCCTGACAGACTTTTTAGTGGAGACCGGACTGGACAAGCGCCTATGACTGACAGCCAGAGATTGGTATTATGTAAAATGTGGTCATGTATATACTGACACTATAGTAAGGTGTGCGTGTAAGTAGTTTATGACTGTGTGAACTGCGTGAAGAAAACTGTGTATTGGCATGTTATTTGAACTGGTTTCAGTGTGCTATTATGTGTTTTTTTTTTCTTTTTTTCTTTTCCGTATTGTTAATTTTTGGGTACCGTTCTGTATTATTATTTTATTTTTCGCTGCAGAACTTTGTGATATGGAGTAGCCGAGGCAATAGGCACCTCAACCTCTCCACAGCAAAACAGTTAAAACATAACAGAACAGACATCCCAGACGCAGCTGTTTTTACTATAAGCTCAAACTTCAAGAGAATCGACGACTGCCGTCACTTGCTCTGCATCGACACGTACAGGTGTAGCGTGCACCAGCTCCTTCCACAGGAAGTAAACGAACACGCCAGAGAAGAAAGAAGAATCACCCGTCCGCGACTTACATGCCTCACGGAATGGTCTTCCGCCACGGGAAGCGAGCGTGTAAACTGCATCCGCTTCCCTGTGTCAGGCCTTTTCGCGAGCACGGGTGTGTTCGCGCCTGGCAGCCTCGCGTTACGGCTGGAGTGCGCGGTCTTTCTTGGGCCGCTGGTGGAATGAGGCGTATCGAGCAACACCGCGCGCGCGCAGGCACGGACGCGCACGCGAGCACCCGAGGCGAGTTGTTAAATAGCGTGGTGGTGCGCGAAGGACCAGTCAATGGCTGACACCCGCTGGTAGACCGACAGCAGGTCAGGCGTTCTCGGCGGGACGCTCTACTTAAAGCTGACGCTGCCGCACGCCCGGGTTTCGAATAGGGCGCGTGGACACCCTGTGTCTCGCGGAATCGGTGCGAAGCGCACGAGACGAGCATGTCCGGAAGACGCGCTGGCAAGAACAGTGGCCGCTGGTGCACCTGCGCGTTGCTTCTGCCGGTGAGTGTCCGGACGACATCGTGAGGATTATTTAGTCACGTGGGTGCCACGAGATCGCGCGATCTCTCGTAATGCGTCACGCAGAAGCTGCAGCGGAAAGATGCAATCGTATTGTCGGACGCGCACACCGGCGCGTTATAATTAACAGAGACGTGATAGAATTATTACAAGCTGGTGTAAAAACTGATAGAACACTGATGAGTTTGAGCTGTAATTGTCATTGATGCGTTGAAAACATGCCATTGATTACGAGACAAGAGTGTAAAACTTTACTTCAAAAGAAATTCTTCCGATGAAAGTGGGGCCCCGATTCCAGAGGCTCTGTGACTTATGCCATCATTGCGAGCTCTGTCGATTAGCTTAAGCCGTTCTTCAGGCATCGAGCAGAACAGCGCAGCCTCCCATGGCTCCGGTAGATATGCTGTGATTATTTTTTAAAAAAAATGAGAGAGGGTCAAAGAGCACAACTAAAATAAGAAAATAGTGTTTGGGATACAATCAAGCAAGCCAAAATGCTTTTTTTTTCCTTCTATTTCTTGTGGCGGGTGTTCCCCTAATTTTTATTGTGTTATTAACCGACCAGACGGGGTTCCGTTGAAACCTCGACTCCAGTTCTATTATTTGTAATGTGTTTACAGGCTGTTTAAGACTAGCATACATCTGTGAAGTGTTTTTATACTCGTGTGGTTTTATGGCACAACTGCGCCCAAAAATATGGCTGCGCTTTTCCACCGACCAATCATTCGCTATCTAAAATAAAGAAGCTTTTTTTGCAATACACTAAAGCACTTTGTGAAACAACCTTTACAGGAAACCTAGGCGCTGCGGGAATATAAATGAAGTGCATTGCCGTAGAAGCGAGGAAAAAGAAAAACATATTTACAACCAGAAGTGTCGTTCACCTATAGTATAAGCAAGAGCTTCGTTCATATGAAAGCAACATACATTTACCATCTTACAAAACAGAAACCAGCTCCGTAGGCTGAAGACGAGAACGCAAGGTACAGCAAAAAAAAAAAAAAAAAAAAAGCTGAGGAACAGTTGGCGGGCCTGATTTCGCGAAGAAAAAAAAAAGCACATGTAGAACCATTTATGTTTGTTGTGCATGTATGTGCATGCAGTTATTGCAACAGATAGCATACGCCAGTCAACGTCGGCAGCCACTAATCATCGGCAGCCATCACTTCGCCAACATGCAGAATTCACCAGGTGATATTCGCCTGTAGTAGACAGGAGCTAGCTAATATAAGTCGTTATTTAGCCAAAATTAGGCAACACTAACCAACATTCGCCGTCACAATTTATGGGTGGTGAAAACTTGGGTGTATGCCAAAACATGCTCTTCCATTTTATTGAAAAACTAGTCCTATGCAGCTATTCCTTGTGGGATTACACACAAAACCGGCATGTTTCACGCGCAGGTTCTAGCCGCTGCAGTAGTAGGCGCAGAGTCCACCGTGACATCTCTGACCAACGAGGCCAGCCAGAGAGGAGGCTCTAGCGAAGTGTCCGGACGCCCAAATCGTCAAGGTTTCGAGGTACTAAGACTTCAGGACACTGTGGCAGCGCTTCCGTCGGGCTTCCAATCAGCAGAGGCTGTTACCTATGATGCTACGAACACACCTCAAGCTGCTGGAGGTGAAGGCAGGTACGCGATTGGCACCCCGTCACAGATGCTGCACCAAACACAGAATGGCGGCTCTTTTTCTGGCACCAGCGGGGAACAGTACCACGCCTCGGCTACGGACCACTACGGCGGCCTCGCAGGTCCCGGTGGTTCAGGCGGATACGGCTTTCCAGATGCCATGAGGTTAGTGTAAGCACGCAAACTGTTGAGGTGAAAGCCTTGCATGTCTCCTCAGAGGCGAAAAATGACCGTTGGCGTCGGACACACGAGTGATGCAAAAACTCATGTGATGACGTCACCGTACGATGTCACCCTGACATCACAGGTAACAAAATTTGGGCGACATGACATCGTCGCTTTGTGAAAAATCACGGGGGCAGCCAAGTAAGGAGCACGAAGCTTCAAATTCACCCAATTCGGGAAGCACTGCGAAACAATGTTCGGCGGGAAGGCTTCCTGCAGGGATAAATACAATCGACTTAAGCGAAAAAAGAAGACGGCTTTTACCTTACGGCTGTTTAAGACAAATGCGTACCGAACCGTGCTACTTTATATAATAATGTTGCGAAATAACTTGGTCCAACGTATGCACCCGTGAGAACTGTGCTAGCACACGCGTATGTTTTGGTCTAATGTATACTTTCCTTGCAGGTACTACCACTACGGCTCGGGTCCGAAGGCGTACAACACCGAACACGCTTACGCCTACGAGAAGGTGTACCCGGAGCGCAGCTACAGCACCAACCACGCCACGTCTTACGAGAAACACTACGACGATAACGACAAGAAAGGCGGGCCGTGGGACGGCGGTGGCTACGAGTCGCGTTTCAGTACCAGCTATCCCATCAGAGGTGGCCATGCTGGCGGCGGCTACGGCTACCGACACGGGGAAAGTTACGGCAAAGGTAACGGTGGGGGGTACGCTGGCGGCTACGCACCGAAGGGCTACGAATCACGCTACGACTCACGGCCCGCGGCCGCTTCGTCTACGGGGAGCCGAGGGGATGCAAGAGCTGGTCCCAAGATCAAGCGCTACGTCTACAGGAATCCTTACGACAAGAGCACCACGCGGGTTGTGGAGATGCACTCGAGCCGCGGCCAACCCGACTGGGCTGCGTCCAACGAAAATTGGCAGGTCTGGAGGGCGGACGACATGGAACGGTTCGTGTTGGGATTGATGCGCAACGGCTGATGAGAACATGCTGATTAATTATCACGTTTGTTTGTGTTCGATTGAATTGGCAACGCCATACCAGTGTGTGTGTTTTTTTTCTTTCTTTCCTACTTGAACAGTGCAGAACGCAACTCAATGTCGATGAATTGCAGGACATAAGCGCTGACCAGCAACTGAAAATATTGTTGAGACACTTTGTGTTATTCAGGTTTTTTTTCCCTTCATCCTTGGAATTTGACTGGTGCTGCCGAATATAATCTGTTGGAAATCGGGCCGACTTAAAGTTCATCGATTACTATTTGCAGAATGTCTTTGTGATGTCACCGTACAATGTCACCCTGACATCATCGTGAACTGGTACGCTCCCAATTCGTCCTCTCTCACTTCTGCTTCACTCCCACGAGACGTACGTCACTCTGCTCGGCGTGGAATGCAATAGCTAAGGTGGGCTAGTCAATCACGTGACTAAAAATCTTGCAGCATGACGTAACAACTATTAGCGAGACTAAAATCACCTAACATCACTCAACAACCAGTGATGTGACTAAATATTACATAACATGACGTGGCAACTCCCTCGTGACAAATCACGCAACTGGAGAAGTGACTAAAACTATATGCAATATCACATAACCACTCACATACCTGCAAATCACGTAACGTATAGAAACAAGACTACAATCGCGTATCACGTGACATTTCGTTACATATGGCTAAAATAAGTAACAATAAGTGACAATATTAATGAGATCTAAGAGAAAATCATGCCAAGGAAAGCATAATGGATGTTATTAACCGTAATTGAAATGTAAATGCGAAGAAAGAAAAGTGGTTGAAAAGGTAACTTGCCGTTGGCAGAGATTGAACCTGCGAACTTCGAATGCTCAACCCTGATGCCCAACCAACTGAGCTACCACGGCGGCTATCCCCCATCTACTGCGTGGATCGTGCAACAGTTAGTCACATGGTATGTTCCAGCGCCGTTGTTCAATCGAACCTCGCAAAAAAAAAAAAAAAAACCTCTGTAGACATGCTGTAAGAGGTCCCGGATACCGAATTCGCAATAAATTCGCGAATTCAAAACCTTTTCAGTGTCCTTTAAAAGAGCGTATCCTTGGCCATGTTGGCTCATTTCTCTCTTTTTAGCACACGAACGGAAAAGGACTAAAAGCAACATATACGCATCGCCACTCAACTACTACTCACTTGACTAAAATAACGTAACATTGCGAAATAGCTGGTCACGGGACATTTTCCCGCCAAAAGCATGTAACAGCTACACGAGTGAGATGTTCCCACAAAAAAACCACGTTACATCAAGCGGCGGGACTGAAACCACGTAACGCCCTGTAACTAGTCACATGACATGCTCCCGCCAAAACAAGGCGACACGGGCTTAGTGTGGGGAACTGACAGAAACAGCAGAACAGACATGTCAACCCATAATTAGTACTACTAGTATAGTAAACCTATTATAAAACACTTGGCATCTTTAGTAGAAGCAGCTGACATTTCTAGCAAGACTTAACTATAGGTCTAACGCCAGCTCCGATGATGGTTCTAGCCTTGAGCAAATAGGGCAAGCTATACACATTTTTTTTTCTGTCCCTCAAGGTTGGTCATATGCATTGGCATAGGCGTGCGCAAGGATCCTTGTGCAAGGTTCCTACGTGCATTGGTCAGCAAGTTCAATAAAGATAATTGCTTATTTTTGATTTGAATAAAAAATAAAACACAACCACTGTGTGCTACCGGCCACATATACTTGAAATCACCGTAACGTGAGACGTAAAGGAAGTCATCACACGTTCAGATTAGGTTACTGACCCTCGCAGTTGTGAAAATAGTTTTATTTTTTTTTCTAGTTGTAAGGTATTTTTAGCAATAGGACAATATTCTAGGATTCATTCCACTATATAGGGGCATGAATATGCATGAGTAGATTCCTGTATTGCGTGATCAATAGCTTACGGGGAATACAGGTGCACGTACAAAAAATACATTTATTAATAAATGTACTTGTTATTCATGTACGTGCGTCTGCACATCGCACACACACATAAGTACTCAGAGCCGGCGGCAGTTTTCAGAAACCACAACAATGATGTCTAACACCGTGATGGTACACGATTCAGTGTAATAATAAAAAGTTAAACCGCGCCTCAGCTGCGTCATAAGCAAATAAAGAAGAACAAGCGCACTGAAAAGACGGAAAGCGACAAGACAGGCAATAATACCAATGCCCTAAATGTGTAATACTGGCCCTGCTAAAATGTAGCGCTTGGATTTTGACTTCAGGTGGATTAAAATACTTTCAATATTCGGAGTGCTTAGCATCGCAGCATGCCACTACTAGAAAGTTAATTGCTCGCTAAAAATATTGCGATCCCAGCTGAATTTCTGATGTCATTACTGCAGTTGCCTTCATAATTAAATAATAATCCTAACGATATCTTTGTGGTTGTTTCTGAAATGTTCAGTCTTTTCTGCAGAGCACGTCTTACTGTAGTGCCTAACATATAAGTAAGAGGGACAATTAATTATACGAAGACAACCTTGAAAAACTGGAGTGCCTTTGACGTTGGAAGCAGATGCTGGACTCCTGGCCTTGCTCATCGTAACAACGCAATGCAGTGAACTTCTTGTCAGCATTTTCCCTTCGATCTGTGACTTTTCCATAAAGAAAACGTGTAAGTGTGCGTGAGTGCATCTCCTTTTTTCCTTCCTGTTTTTATCAACTGTCGAACTTCTTACCTGCTTCACCTAGCAAATTTCCACACGACTCATTCATTTCATCTCATTTCCCGCTGGGTATTGAATACTGTCTAAATAACTCTCCCGCTCCAGGCTCTATGGCTCGAGGTTGTGTGTGATGAGGTCGCAAGGAAAGTTACTATTGGTCATTCTCCCCTTTTATTAATTTAACTTCGTGCTCCAAGAACTTTTGCGGACGACTGTGCACATATTTACATGCACTCGACATTTTGCGAAGATTTGATCCGAAACCAGAACTGCCACTGCTTTAGAACTTGAGGCTAGCTGGTCTTCAAAAACAACCTGAACAATTTCTGTCTACTTATTTTATTTGTGCACATAATTATTAAGTTCTAATTGAATCAGTGTAATACCAGGAAGAATAATGCAAGCAAACTTTTTACTCAATTTGGCGCGAACTGATAGCAGCGCGCTTTGTTGTAAGCCACATTGGGGCAATGACGTGTTTTAGTTCGAATTGAGTTGTCAATTTCCTGCGTTAAATACCTAATTACCTTGCGTAAACGGTGCATATGTGCACATTACAGACTATAGGAGTAATTTTAATGTGTTGAAATAGTTTATACTGCACCTGTTTTACGTAAACTGACGTACTACATCTCATGTCGGAACGTTTTTCGTCCACGCGTTTCGTATCCGCACGCACGCACACACGGATCAATCACGCACGCACGCCACTGCCGGTCTCTGCGTGTGCCAACCTTTGACCGGAGCGCTTAATTCGTGTGTATAAATAGCGCCAATAAAAAGAGACACCCGTGCCAAATGGTAGTAGGAATACTCCTCTCTCTATTCGCATCCATGTCGTCCGCGGTGCAGGCTTTCCGCGAGCGCACGTTCGTTATCGTCAAGCCGGACGGTGTGCAGAGGGGCCTGATCGGCAGAGTAGTCAGCCGCTTTGAGAAGAATGGCTTCAAATTAGTGGCTATGAAGTTCCTTCAGGTTAGTAGAGCTGTTCGTATATAGATACCAGTTATGTACAGGCAAATTGATCCAGCCTATTTCCCTCCGCATAAACGCTTGCCTGGCAAATGCAATACATGGTTTTGGATTCATCTGGCGCTCCTGTTCGGTGATTTTATCGTCCAATTTTGTTCTGTTCTAAACTTTATTTTCTGTTCGTTGTGCGCTAAACCAATTAGTCGTGAAACAAGCGATGCAGTAGAAACGCGTTGCTAGTTGAGGATGTTGATTGAGTGCGGCCTTACACCGTATTATTAACGTGGACACAAGCTTAGCCTTGCTCACACGAAACGAAAGAAGCTTTTTCTTTGCGCTTGACAGCATTGAAATCCGAGATATTGACGCTAACGGCGGCTAAGGAATTCCTTTTTCAGCGACTTCTGTGGGTCCGAAAAATAAATTGGGGCTTTGTGCTGCTGTTCGATTAGCTGCCGTCCCCTTTCATCCTCATAATTTACGAATGCCTTAGCAACAATGTATTCTCGCTATCGGAAGTTTTTTGGATAGATTAACTCTGATTACTATGCCTTTTAACGATTGACTCGCTTTCACATTTTGCAGGCAACCGAAGAAACATTGAAAAAGCACTATGAGGAGCTCGCTGAACGTCCGTTTTTCCCCGCCCTCATACAGTACATGCAGATGGGTCCTATCGTGATCATGGTAAGGTGAACAAGACGTTCGATAAACTGTCAAATTCCTCGAACTTCTTTTTAACATTCCCTTTGAGCAGTCGCATTCGTAGACATAATAAATAAGTGCCTGATTTATGAAATAATAAATAGCACTGATTAGAATAATATAAATGAAAAGAGATTCTTATCCTTCTGTGAGTGGTATGCTGTACGTTTCTTTTTTCGAAGGAAACATTATTGAAAAAGATTCTGGGTTCGAATCCCCGATCAAGCCAAAAATGTAATCAGTGTTCAATGCAGACTTCTATTGCAGCTTTGCACTACATTTGGGTGGACAAGGATATTTTTTTCTTTTCATGAACCTTATTCCACCTTGCGGGATCTTGCAACCGTTTGGGATATTAATATTCATATAGTTAGACACTGTAGTGCAAAAATAATTCATCATGTAGTGTGGTCATAAAGTGTGCTTTGACGCTATAGTTAGGCAGCAAAAATTAGAATTGAGTTCTCCAGTGGCATGCAGTTCCTGTGCTGCTCATTAAATGTGAGAGTCCTCATTCTCAGCTTAAGTTCATCCGTAGGGTGAAGAAAACCAAAGCTTTGCCTAAGAGTGGTATTCTAACTCGTATCCCTGCAGCAATACGCACACTCGCCACTCAGTTACGTTACTGTGCAAAGTTTGGTGCTTCTGTGCCCACACAGACCGCATGTGGTGGCATTCGTGCATAATACGTTTGTGCATACTGTACTATAGGCATCAAATGAAACCTGAACAGTAGCAAGTATTAGCAATAGTACAGTGTCCTCCGTCCACTCATGCCCTTGGACATTCACAGTGCTGCCCAATTGTATTGCTGTGCACTTGTGAATGGTGATGACTGGACGCAGTGCACTATAACATACATGATGCCTATCGCTATTTGGTTTTCATTTGACGTCGATAATAGTCACAAGCTTTATAGAAGTGACTATGGGATTGTGTAGCATGCAGAGCACTCCAGTGAGTGAGTTGTGCTCCTTTGTGGTTTGTATGGCAACAAACGTGTTACCCATTGAACTGAAGGGATTGATGCGGTCATCACATCATTTGATTTGAACTTGCTTGATCTTAGTATCCTCTTTGTATAATGTGTGAAGCAGTGTCGAAGTGGCGCAGCACTGGTCCAAAAGTCAGGCGTACTTTCAAAATTTTAAATGCGGACACGTAGTTGTTGGACCATGAGAAAGGAGCACCAGTGACCATACATGATGCCTACTGCTATATTGTTTTCATTTCACGTCGATAATAGTCACAAGCTTTATAGAAGTGACTATGGGATTGTGTAGCATGCAGAGCACTCCAGTGAGTGCTCTGCGTGCTGTTTTGCTCCTTTGTGGCTTGTATGGCAACAAACGTGTTACCCTTTGAACTGAAGGGATTGATGCTTGGATCGCATTATTTGATTTGAACTTGCTTGATCTTGGTATCCTGTTTGTATAATGTGTGGAGCAGTGCAGTGCTACAGCTGGTAGCACTCTTCTGCGAATGTCTTAGGTACTATGTAATCGAACTTATACATTTTACCGGTAACAGTACACAATGAAGAAGCTCTGGTTCAATGGTTGGTGTGGATGGGAAAGTAAACTGTCCTCGTATGCTTCTCCAGGTATGGGAAGGCAAAGACATTGTCAAAAGGGCACGAGATATCATAGGTGCCACTGATCCACTCAAGTCGAGCCCTGGTACCATACGAGGCGACTATGGAATTGCAACTGGAAGGTAATATGACTGTCTTGCCTAGCAATATTCAACTACAGGTAACATGGGTCACAGCTCGCAGTTGCACCTGCTGGCCACATGGTGTGAATCATTTATTATCCCAGTGGCTTTAGTAGCTGCTTATTTACCCAGGTGGCTTTAGCAACTGCTTATATTAGTGACTGGTGGTGCATTTCAACTGCCACACCTTTTTTACTACTGACCGTGCAAGGCAGCTTAAATTGTTGTTTTTGCTCCTGAGACGTCCCCCGCTACGCCACCGATCGCCAAAGAGAGGGAAGAACACTCAACCCTTTTTCTATCCGGTTCCCTCTTGGCTACGTGTCTCAATCATTTCTCACATACAGGGATTCGTGCTGGGGCCGGGAAGTAAGAGACGCTACGACTTGTTTCTGTTTACTGATTCATTAAATTTAATACTAACTTAAAACATCGTATACCGCGTACATCAACCACTACAATAAATTATAACACATGATTTGGACATTTGCGACATGCGACGCAGGATACATAATGGAAATAACTTTGACAATACAATGGTGCGACGATACAAAGTAAACACAGGACGATACAAATGATGAAGTCATAAATTAACAAAACCGCGCAATGTCTCAATTCGCCACCTCCCTTCCCGCAAAGTTACTCTAAATAAGGTGCATAAAGTCCGTCTCACGAAAGGTCCATGTTGACGGGGGCCTCGGAGCTGGTTGTTCAAATCGGGGCCGAAGGTTGGTTCTTTCCGTCGCGGTCTGATCTGTCTCCTTCCAACGCCGTCTTCATCGTCTTCGTCATCGTCGCCTACGTCGTCCCTCTTAGTGGTTTCCATCTTAGCTTCTCTATCATTTCGAGCTCATCGCATCATCTCTCTGACTCCCTTCGACTCTTCACATCGTATCCCTCCGGCCCCCAAGCTCGTCTCGTAGTCCCCTTTTTGTAGGACCCGACTCCGCCCTACCGCGGCACCAAAACCAGTCCGCCACTCCACGCGGCATATCTTTTCTTCTCAGTCCGAGTGGATCCTCTTCGGCGGCCGCCCCCGCGGCCTACACCAGTAGAAAACCCTCTCCCAAACAAAGCCGAGGAAGTAACGAGGTATAAACTCGAGCCTCAGGGAGAGTGAGGGGCGAGCCGTCCGATGACACTTTAATTACGGGCGAACAATGGTCCCGATGTTTTCGGTACTTGGCGAGCCGATGTCCAGACCAAGTTTCAACGTTTCCCTGCAGTTCATCGTCTCCCACGAAATTCTCCGTAGCTGCCGTTTCCTCGTCGTTCACCGCCGCGGGCGGCCATCCGCGCAGAACGCAGTAAGAGCCCTGGCGCCACGGAGGCTGACGGAAAGGCATACCGGACCCGGCACAGGCGCTTGCCGCAAAGGTTGCTTTCCCCGAACCAACAAAAGGGTGTTCTGCTGCTCCCCCATGCCACAGATCTGAAGGGTGCGCGCCGATTATTGTATTCTGTCACACGGTCTGTAGACGACAAGGCGCCGCCCGGTCCACTACTTTGCGTGGGGGAGCCCGTGAGAGTAGTAGACATAATCCTTCTGGTACTTAACTCCGGAATGCCCTTTATGCGTGGGTTTGAGAAACGAGCGCACACATCTCGAAAGGAGCGGCGCTCAGTCCGTGTTTGCGGGGACGTCACACTCCTTTCATAGTTTTTCTGGGCATCCACCTCATAGTACATGCCACCACTTACCATCCACCTGAAAATGGCATGGTAGAGTAGCACAGCTGACGGTTGTGGTTCCCATACATTTTGAAAACACTAAACAGCACTAAAAATATTAGGGGCCTTGGTTGTGTCATTATCTTCAGTTCACAAAGATATCATCTGGCATTCCACACTGACACATTATTTACAAATGTGAGGACTATTGTGATCAGCATGGGGAAGATAAATGCACCGCTGCTCAATTTCACCCACCATCTTGGCCCTCGTAGTGACGAGGAAGGGGACAGCATGGAGTCTCACGCAGATGTGATAAATAAAACTGCTTGAATTCAGAATGTTTCAAACATTGTATGCTTTCTGCTTAAGTCCCAGCACATGCAAGCATAAGCATCGGCAGGGGGGGTGCGAAAGGGGCACTTGCCCCCTCAAGCCCCACCAGCACTTGCCCTAACCCAAGCTACACCAGCTCCCCCCCCCTCCCCCTAGAAGCGATGCAACACTGGTTTGCACCCCCCAAAAGAAAATCTTGCCGACGACCATGCATGCAAGTGTACAAAATTGGACTAGTTCGTTTTAACACTCCGCTAACTGTGGAGCAGATACTACAAAGCAAGCTTCATGGCACAAAGCTCAGAGATAGTGCCGTTGTTGCCAGCATAGCTTTGTCCAACTTCCTGCACTACTATTACATTTTTAAAGAAGTACATCATTAAAGCGACACTCAAGGCAAATGTTAAGTCTGTGTTAAAATAACGGTCTAGAAACCTCCTCGTGCTACATTTGTGCCAAGGGAATGCTTTTTTTTAAATTAAAAACATAATTCAGTGATTCATACGGCACTCGCAGATTTGAAATCACTTGCCTGAAGGGCTTCCTGATGAAGCACTCGAGTTGCCGAATGTTGCACGCCTTTGCTGTGTGCCCGTCGATACTAGTAGCAGCAGAGTGAAACTAGCGGGAGCTGCAGTAGCAACAATAGCCACCATGCAGAGGATCCCGTAACTCTCAGCATGGAAGTGCAGCAAGTGCACATACAGATTTTCTGGCTGTTTTGCACATTGGTGAACAGGCACGGCACTCGGCCACTTCGAGTATAGGGGTTCGTTTTACTGCAACCAGTGGAAAGTAACGACCGTCTCTTTGCTGCTGCTCAGGAGGCGTACACAATTTGGACATCCGGCAAGATGACATGCACATGGCATTTTGTTGAACTTCCTGTCACAGTGACCTTTGTGGGAATACAAAGCAGCGCAGCGCTATATGATATAGAATCTACCACTGGGGCGCGATCACGTGAGAAAAGCGTAGTTCGGCGAAAGCAAAACTTCTGAGCCACTCATGCCATTTCTCACAGTAACGCCAAGCAGTTCTTTTTCTATGAATCAAGCAGACTCAAACAAGCAGCATTTTATTACGTGTTGCGATGCATCGAAGGTTCATTCTTTATTGCAACTGGTTTGATTATTAGTGATTAGCTGTACTTGGGACTCGTTTATAAAATTGTTGGGATCATTACAAAATAACCCAGTCGTGGTGCATATGGTGTCATGCATTTACCTTAATTTCTCAATTAGTAGAGCACTGTTGTTGATAATATTGACACTCTGGACGTTCTCAAACATTGATATCTCACTCTGACTTGAATTGTTATTTGCCCTTTTGTGTACATATAAATTTTAGGCTTGTTTGCTTGACTGCTTTCAATGACTTTACTCTTGCTTTCTGTCGCGCACATCATTTCAGGAATGTTGTTCACGGCAGCGACTCCTTGGACAGCTCGAAGAGGGAAATCAACTTGTGGTTCAGTAGGGCTGAGGTCATCCCTTGGCAGCAAGAGTTGGATGACTGGCTGAACAAAGAGAACTGAAGCGTAGTTACAGTGGCACTAACCATTTACCTCCCACATATGAGCTCTGACCCTACGATCATGGGATCAAGTCGTGACCACTGCAGCCGCTTTTTCAATGAAGCTGATATGCTAGGGGCCCATGTTCTTAGATTTAGGCATACGTTAAAGAGCACCAGGTGATGAAAATTTCTGGAGCCCTCCACTGCGGTGTCTCTCATAACCATATTGTAATTTTAGGATGTAAAACTCAGAACAATTATCATTATTGTTAACCTACACACGACCTAAGCACATCCACCAATTCTGTATGCATGCGAAACAAGACACATTTAGGAGTTGAAACTCCACTATTTGTGGCAAGCAAACCAAGTCATGCTCCGGTGAATCAGATATCACGCTAGTGGCTGACAAGGAAATTGAAGCTGTTTTCGATACAAAGGGAGCTTTTCATGGTGTTGGTCTCGTTGGGCTGCATGCTACTGTGGAATCTGCCTGTTTCGGTTTCTATTGTTTGTTTTGATACTCAAGACACATTTAGGAGTTGAAACTCCACTATTTGTGGCAAGCAAACCAAGTCATGCTCCGGTGAATCAGATATCACGCTAGTGGCTGACAAGGAAATTGAAGCTGTTTTCGATACAAAGGGAGCTTTTCATGGTGTTGGTCTCGTTGGGCTGCATGCTACTGTGGAATCTGCCTGTTTCGGTTTCTATTATTTGTTTTGATACATCTGCCGGAAGGTGCCCACACTGCATTTGCCTCTGTTGTCATGCACTACATTTTTTACATTACCTGGTCAGTCGTGCACATGATCATGGGAGTTTCACCTCCTATATAGTCTTGCTCCATGACCGTGGGTCAGCTGAGCTCGCCCATGGTTAACTCTTTTATGCACAGGTGGTGCAGCTTTACCCTAATAATAGCATTTTACATGACAATTATAAGAGGCAATCTGAGTGGAAGCTGTGCTGGGAAGCCAACCTACTCTTGCACTTAAGTATAAAATTCTTTATATGTGTTCTTTAACAAATATTTGTTTTAATGCATTTAATATATGAAGTTATTTTTCCGTGCCAATTACCTAGAGCATATAAAGAAAAACCTGTAATTTGTGAAGGTTTCTCATGAAACCATCAAGGGGGTAAAGGGTTCTAGTGTGCACAAAATTTTTATACTTATGTTTTTGGTATTTAACACATTTGTGCACTAAACCCTTATGGCTTATCACCTTTATCATATTTTAAATATTTTGATGTTTTTTTTTGTTGTCCAGAACCAATGCTGAATTTTTTTCTTCTATCGGAAAGCTATGCTCCTTTTCAATGTGAGTGATAAAGATATTGTGTGCAAACATGTCTTTGTAGCGTGCACTGTTCATCAAAGCTGCTCATTTTTTATTATGTTTTTGCTACTGCAAATTTACAGTATACATCTTGTTTCAGTGTATATCATACTCTTGTGTTATGGCTGCTACAAACTCCACGAACAGGCATTAAAAAAAACAAAACATGCAAGACTAAGTATATTCTGAGGTGCACAAATAAACGCTGATAGGGCTCCTGCCACAACCTCAGTGGACAGGCAATGACAAAAAGAAAAAAGCTTGGAGGACTGAGGTTACTTCATGGCAGAAGAACAAGAGAAGTGTGTGAACTGGCCTCCAAACGTGGTGGATGATTCGCTGCGGCTTTGCACTTCCCGCGGCAAATGGTGTGCTATGTTGCAGGCTTTGTTTTCAGGTCTAGCCGGTGCGTATAAGGAAAGCGTAGCTAAATATGAGTGATAAAATGGGTACCGGAGCTTTGTTTGCATTCTTTTTTGCCTTTTCTCAACCTCAGACGATCGACTCTTCATGCCGCGAATGACGTTGAAGCGAATATAGGTGCATTCATAAGGGTGTCGCAAAAACGCAGGTAGGCTAGTGGCACCTCCAGTCCACCATATGTAGTGGGGCAAATAACAGGGAATACGAAATGCGTAGCAGCCAGACAGCTGTGTGAGCCATCTAGTCACACGACAGTGCCTGTAAATGAACAAATTTGTATGACATGCTAGACGTATGCGGCACGAGTGGTATGACTTTGCTGTGCCACAACGAAGCAAAGGGTGCTTTTAGTGCGGAAGCGTTTTGTTAGAGTGATTTAGAATGAATTGTGCTGTTTTTTTTTTGTTGAGGTAAAAGCATTAGATGCCTCATTAAACGCGAAGCTTGGTCGTCGGCGTCCTGCATCGGCGGGGACGAGTGATGCAGAATATCACCATCTTGTGATTATGTCACAGATTGCCGCAGTTCATGGCGTACTCATGACATCACACGGCGACATCATCGCACATATGCCACTATAGCTTAGTCAAATGTAGTTTTATCACGAAGGCAATGAAAAACCAGGTGAGGTGCCTCCTGGAGGCACTGCAAAGGCACGATCAATACAAGGAAAGCAGATGGCTATCCCTTTCGAGTCCTCTTTAGTGAATGCACATGTAAGGAACGCTATGAACCTTTTAGGGCGAAAGCCTTTATATGCTTCCCCAGACAGGAAATTTGACCATCGGCGGCCACCGTCGCACGGCGTCGGGACGAGTGATGCCAAAAATCATAACGTGATGGTGTCTACATATGGCTTCATCATGATATCAAAAGTTCTGGTGTGACGTCTTATGATGTAACGGGCCTGATTACATCAGGTGTTCCGCGTGGTTGGGGGGACACAACAGTCGATGACGCGCGATAGGTGGTCAATTGCACTTACATTGCAAGAAACTTGTGCAAAGAAGTTTTCTTTTACAGGAGAGAAAATGTTTTGAACAGGTATTGGGAGTGAAAATGTCCAGAAGGTTTGGACAGGTAGAGGTATGCCGGGCAGTCGGGAAACATCAGAGGTGTTCTGAGGTTAGGATACGACTGGAGTTATGTTAACTCTATGGGCAACATTGTCGGCACAGCGTTTAGAACGTGCCCTTTGTCGCGGGCCGTCTATTATTTGCACACGAATTTGGGTTCGAGATGTCTGGCAGACAAAATCGGTATAGTGAAGGATTCCATTTTTTCACGCAATTGCGCGCCACCACTTGTTCAAAAGTTTGACGTCTTCTGGTGCACAAAAATGTCTTGTGGCCCGTGTTGCTGCCAGACACTATGCATTTTCTACCCGTTAGGGTCTGTCTACACGCTACCAGCCCAGCCGCAGCGCACGTGCCTGGACACTTGCCCACAGAACACCCATAAAACCTATGATGTATACTTGCCGCGCTCAAATTTTCCCATTTGCTCAATGCAAAAGCCGAGCCTGGAACAGCCTACGCCATCTATAGTCAAGATACAGCAACCTACAGGGAGTGTGTTATGGTTAAAGTTACTGTATATGCTACCTTTTAAATGTAACATATAAAGTAATTCTACTTATGCTCATTCCACAGTGCCGTTGCCGCGCAGTTCGTACAACATCGTATATTTCTCGTTCTTCTACCGTCAACTACTTTGAGCTCTGAGGCACACAGAAAAATGGTCGTCACAAAGCTTGGGTGTGTACCTATGGCCTTCGAGATGGCAAACGCGTGGCAGATTTTGACACAGATTACGCGCCCGCCATCTCCAAGGCCATAATGCAACCTGCGTGAGTCAGTAGTCAACTCAAAGATGGCGACACACGTGCAGCTTTTTTTGGCGCGGCGCACGGAAGCAGGAAAACGATCAGCCCGTCAACAGTGACTGAAAAAGTGTACAGTTTATCACTTGAAGAAATCGGTGTGTGTGTGTGTGTGTGTGTGTGTGTGCGTGTGTGTGTGTGTGTGTGTGTGTGTGTGTGTCATGCGTGTGATGATAGACTCGGTTTGACAATAGAAAACAGCTGTCAACTTGGAAGTTTTCATGCGACTTCAAGAATCTTTACCAACGGCAGCGTAGACGTGCCCAATGTGGGTTAGACTAATTAGCCATGTCTAGACGTTGGTGCTATATCAGAATAGCGCAGTTATCTGCCTTTAACGACTGTTGTGCTTTGTGGGCTAAACAACGTCTAACAAGAAGCCTAGAAAGTACGAGAACATTGCGCGTGACGTTGCGGATTGACCAGCATCCGTAACTGAAGTATTTACGTTGCGAGTACTCGTGAGTCGTGCTTCTGACGTACAGCACCGTGCATTGGTTCTGCAGCAGGTAAAGAAACTACATGAAGATGTCCTGATTTGTGTGTTGATTGAATAGCGCGACATGCGATGGAACTGGTGAAACTGAAGCTTCGCGAAATACTTGCAAGATTGTATGTAATTCTTGCTCGAAAAATGAAAAATTTTGATGTATATTGGAAAGCCGAGCAACGCACAAAAGTGGCACTCTCTGAGGCAAGTTTGTTTTACACAACCGACTATAGATGACGCGAGCTCCCCAAGGCGCTGCTATTGGCGGTTTTGCCGGGTTCGTTCAAGGGTTTTGTTCCGCTCTTGGAGGACAAGTGGTCTGAGCAAGGAAGTTAGGAAAAAATAAAAGAGAAAGAAAAATTAGGAAATTACAGTTATGGGGTGAGCTCGTAGGTGGAGTGATTTTTGCGTGATTTTTTGTGGTTTGTGCTGACGCTTCACGCCGATTTCACTAATGCCACTTGATTCTCTCGGAATTCATCAGCATCACTAAGTATGCGGAAGGTGATGAGCATTGAAAAATAAAGTACAGCACGTGTGGTTCGCCCATGCTGATGTTAAAAATAAATTTAAAAAACACTAAAAATTGTTGCTCAGGTTGTTATATTGATTAACTACGCTCAAATGGGCACTTCTTCACTCTGTGAGGTTGGGCGTTCAGTTAATGATGTTTGTGTGCATTTGAGCATGTATAAGGAAGTGGCAAGTTGCGCTTTGTTCATTATTGCATACATAGGCGTATCAACAGGGGGGGGGGGCAAGGAGGGCGCATAAATGAACTAATTGCATTTATGCAGAGAGTTGTGAGGTGAGGCATAAAAAATCGTCGCTATATCCACAAAGTGATGTGATGTTAGAGGCGCTTGCTCGAATATGACGCGCAACCCACGAATCCTCCGTGTACATCTTCCAATTAGTAAAGCTTGCCCCCCGCTCGAGAAGGAATTGGTACGCCACTGATTGCGTACCAGCGGTAGACTTTTTTTTTTTTAGAGTGAACCCGCTTAACACAATTTTTTGGATATTGCGAACGCTTGCTTGGATCGTCATACAAACGAATACATTCAACACGAGCATCCAATTGAAATCTTGCACGAACTGTTCAATGACGCCTGCAGCTGCATGAGAAGCGCGTTGTGTGTCTGCAGCGGCACTGCCAGGCAGGCTGGTAGCCGGGGTTTCTTTTTTTTCTTCTTTCTTTTTTTAGGGGCGAAGTTTTTTAAAGTGGCACCCGTTCGTCCCTCGTCGTAGTCGTAGTGCGTAACCAGTCTTACGCTTTGACCTCCAAGGTGATGCCGGTGGGAGATTTCTGCTGTGTGTTGTTGAACAATAAAAAATTCGCAGCGTGCGCATTAACTAAAAGCCGAATTCGCCTGTCTCTCATTCCCCATTAGAAGCCATTGGCATGTACATTGAGCACTATCTGACAAGAAAGGGTTGCTAGGTTATACTCGGCTAGGTTATCTGAAACAAAGGAGGTTTCCTTTGTTTCAGATAGGTTTAGCGAGCGTTGAGCTACAGTGCCATGAATACAGTGAACTAGTATATACCATGAACTCGAGGAGGTTAAATGTGGGAAGTAGACACGAAGCGCAAGCCGTAAGAAAGCGTGCGTGTGCCACCTCTCGTTTAGTCCTTGGAATGTCCGCTGGATGGTGGTGCTTCTATATGCGGAATATACGATGAAAAGATGCGAGATGGCGGTACTTGGAGTGGTGACTAGATGGACGAACAGACACACAGACAGATGCATGGACGGACACACGGATGGCTGCACGGATGGATGGACGCATAGACAGACGCAGGGGCGGATGCATGGACGAACGTAGGGACGGATGGACGTGCGGACGCACGAACAGACGCACGCAAGGACAAGCGGATGGACGTGTGGACGGTCACCCAGACGGACGCATGGACGGACGGAAGCAAGAACGAATGGACGGACGGATGCTTCACCCCACTCTCTATCATTCACCCCGTGGATATGCTGCCATTTTTTCTTCTTTTTCTCCTCTCTCCTTCTATAATCTTTACATGCCCCTCCCTAGTTCTAAAGGCGCTGAGCTGCGCCCCCGCAATCCTTTTTATCTCTTCCTATTTCACTAACCTATCTCTCTCTCTCTTTCTCTCTCTCTCTCAGCACTTGATTCAGTTACTATGCAGGTGACCTTGACCATCGTGCGTCCCTATATCCAGGCAACAGTGAAACATGTGACCACAATGATATGACAAGTCAAATAAATAAAACATGAGTGCGAAACATTAGAAGCAGCTGATAACTGTCAAGCCCACGATAAGAATATTGTCAGCTATCGAAAAACGGTGCATACAAACACGCACGTGACCTGCGCACTTTTAAAGGCCACAATTCTATATGTTCGCATGCGACTTGTATCACGTGTATGAGCTGCACATCATTGCAACACTGTGTTTTTCTTGTCGAGACATCGGTGGACGAAACCGGGTGTCATCTAGCGCTTTCCCATAGTAGAGTACGAAGTACTCTAAATCGTTCACAAGTTTTTTTTTCGGGAGTTGGGGGGGAGGCACTTGTTCACCTTGAAAAACACTTATCTGAATAATTTTTTCTCGCCCATCCACGCAAACTTCAGCCTCCCCCCCCCCCCCCCCATCGCTGGCTACGGGCCTGCCGGTAGTGCCGGTAGTGGTGGCCGCGCTGTTCCTGAACGGCACTCTGTGCGCGCGTGTCGCCCTCTTTAATAGAATTTGATTGCAATGCGTACATCCTAATGCGCAGTGCTGTGTGGTGCTATGGTACAGGGATAGTCGGGTACAGCGTCACAGTCGCTGAGTGAATATCACATGCGCCGTGAGAACCCGTCGGAAATTACTGGGAGCTTATACCAAGATTCTCGCCAAACGGCTTGGTGGCAGTACACTTGCAACAATTCAACTGGTCGCTCTAGAGCGTTCTCACGCGTTGCAGTTTACGTTCGGCATGTAGGTCGAAATCCAACGCTCTGAACATGTCCCTTTTAATTCAAAGCATTCGGGGCTCCTCTCACCTGCGGCTTGGGAAATTCGACAATATTTCCATCTCTCTCGTATCTTTTTGGATTACTGTGGGAGAAACTGAACGCTCGATTTGCACGCTTTCTCCAGCTATGCATCACGGGGCCCGGTAGGAACCCGAACCCATCGAAGGCAGCAGCACTCCTCTCTGGCGGAACCTGTCGATGTAGCTGCATAGCGAGATTTTTTTCCTCTTTTCTTGGTGGGGGAAGGGGGAGGGTTAGACCGCATTTTGTCATTTTCGTGCCTGTGTTTGTTTGGGGGGGGGGGAGGTGGAGCAGGTTGAACCCCTCCGACACCTCCCATGTCAACCATCACGTTCAGTAGCCCTGATAGTTAAACGAGTTGGTAAAGGCGAATTCGTGTGTTATTATTATTATTATTATTATTATTATTATTATTATTATTATTATTATTATTATTATTATTATTATTATTATTATTATTATTATTATTATTTGATTTGCATACACAGATACACAAGGACACAGAAGAAAGAAGCAGAGAACAAGCTGGCAACTGCCACCTGGAGGGGCACAGCGCCTGCTCACTCTTTCGGGAGGAGGGGAAAAAACAGAGGAAACAAAGATTAGAGGGGAGAAAGAAGAAAGAAGATGAGAAAGGAAAAAATGATGAAGACTTCGACGAGTATGAGTAAAAAACAAATAAAAATAATAAAAAAAGAGACCGTCTATAAAAGGGTGGTCAGGTCCGTTTGGTTCATAAATGTAAGGAGAGCTCTGTGGGCCTGGTCGCGTCGGGAAGCACTACCACTCGAAAAGAGGTAGACGTCTAGAGTCGCGCACTTGATGTCCTATGAATGTTAATTTCTTAATCAGCAAAGACCGCTGCGTAGCAAATGTGGGACAGTGCACAACGAGATGCTCAAGTGTTTCGCAGGAGCCACAAGCTGCGCACAACGGGCTGTCCACACACCCTTGACGGTGTAATCGTTCACGCACCAACACAGAGCCCACTCTTAGTTTGTACAACAGCGCTCGAGAACTACGAGGCAAGCCACGTCCACGAACACGGGGAGGGAACGATTCATTCGCCACACACTGGTCTGCGTGCTGCTTTAGGAGGTGTCGATGTATAAGCAGACGAGCGTTGTCCATCGTACATAGAATTCCCGGATAGTCACAGCCATCATGGTTGCATGACGAAGCAAGGCGATCCGCTTCTTCATTTCCCGCAATACCCACGTGCGAAGGAACCCACTGCGCAGCTAGGCATACACCACGTGACAGAACATTGTTAATGGATTCCATGATGCTGCTCAGAATAGGGCTGTCAGTCTCCTTGCTGGTGAGTCTGCTAAGGACACCACGAGAGTCAGTGAGGATGACAACCTTCGATGCTGGTAACCCTCCTTGTACGTACTTAAGGGCGACATCAATTGCTGCTAGCTCGGCCGTCACCAACGATAAGGTGTGCGGTATTTTAAACGACCGCCTGATATCGGTTGAAGGGCAGATGAAAGCTGCAGAAGAGCTCAGGCCATCGCTGCGTACAGAAGCGTCCGTAAATACTTTTGCATAGTCTTCTAACTTTTTAAATAAGCGTAAAAGGGCTTATTGGTATAGTTCCGAAACAAGTTGGTCACACTTTTTGCGTATTCCGGGAATTGGCAGATGGGTAAGGAAGACACATGGCCTGTGCTCTGTCGATGTTGGCAACTGAATAGTTTTGGCGAAATTTCCAGTAATGTCATTGAACAAAGCCGCCATTTTACCCATTCGAGAAAGTTGGCGCTGTAACAGCCTGTTAAGGAGGTCTTGCCATGTGGGGCTTGGTTCAGACCCTCAATATGATGTAGCGCTCTCTGGTCAGCTTGCACCCTTAGCGGCAACTGGTGTGCTCCAGTCAGTGGGATGGATTGTGCTTCACGAGGTAAGACAAACAGTACTCGAAGGGCAACACGATGATCCCGTTCCAGCTGAGACATTAAAGCAGGCGGTATATTCAAGACTGGCAAAGCATACACCACGCAAGAGAGTACAGCTGATTGGTAAACCTGTAGTGCCGTCTTCTGATCAATGCCCTCACCCCTTCAGTCAAGGCGGCTACAAACTTGAACAGGGACAGCAATTTTCGCCTCACAGTTTTAACAGCAGAGCGCCAAGAAAGGCGATCATTGATTATTACACCCAGGTAGCGATGTTGGTGTACCCACTGTATCGGTGTGTCTCCGAGGTAAAGCCTGCTAAGGCTTCGACGAGCGCGTTGCCTTGGATGATACGCGATCGCCGCTGATTTCGCAGGTGAAACCTGCAGGCCAATATCCACCAAGTATTCTGAAGTTGCATTCAGAGCTCGCTGCAATATACCACGAAGACGTGGACCATGGTGTGACGGACCACTGACCCAGAGTGCGATGTCATCAGCATAAATCACCATGCCTATAGGAAAGTCACACTTTTGTGGTAATCGGCCTGGAAGTCCAGCAAGTACGCTGTTAAAGATAAGCAATGGCAAGACGCTGCGTTGCGGGACGCCACATTTAACAGCGTGAGGTTGATTCTGTACTTCTCCAATGCGCACTTTCATTCTGCGCTCAGATAGAAAATTGCGGAGAAAGTGTAACAGACGACCTGAAATTCCTCCATTCATCAGTGCACAAATAATCACCTTATGTGGCACCGAGTCAAATGCTTGCTGTATGTCAAGAAATAGAACGTACGCTGAATGTCTATTTGCTCGAGCAAATTCAAGCGGTGATACAAGATCTGCTACGCTGTCGAGGGCTGAACGGTGGCGACGAAATCCGCTTATGACATCAGGGAAGAGAGTGAGCTCCTGTCTGGCGTCCAGACGAAACAGCACCATATGTTCCATCAGCTTCATAATATTAGAAGTTAGTGATATTGGCCGGTATGACTTCAGGAGTTGTGCAGGGCGTCCAGGCTTTAAAATTGGCTTCACCACAGACGATTTCCATTCAGCAGGAATCAGACTCGTTTGCCACACTTTGTTGTATTCGTCCAGAATACTTTGATGAAAGACCTCATCAATGTTTCGCAAGGCTTGGTATGTAACACCATCTTCGCCTGGGGCAGTGCAACGATAACAGAGGCTGAATGCATGACGCAGCTCGGCCAGAGTAAATTCTGCCTCATCCATCTCACATGGAGGTCCATATAAAATTGTTACGAAACGATGATTGGCGTTGCCTTTTGACATAGGACAGGTGAAAATATTGGCAAAATCTTCCGCAAGAATTTTCGGAGACCGTCCAGTCGTGATGCACAATGCTGTAGTTGGGCTCTTGCAGACCTCAGGTGTTCGAAGAGAATTCAATATGGGTCATACACTCCCAAAACCACTCGCCATATGCACAGAGCTACACAATGCGGCCCAGTTTCTTCGACGAAGTTGTTTTGTGTGCCGTCTAATGGCTGCATGTAAGCGGTTATAAAGTGTCCAATCAGAGCTTCCTTTGAAACGCTGTGCCCTCCTGTAAGCACGTCGTCGACAAGCACGTAGTCTCAAGAGCTTTAGGTCAGGGTTTCGCAGTCGTCGTATTAAAGCTTGCTGTAGACATTCATGCACTCACTAGTTTGGACAGGTTATCGTGTGATGGCGCCCCCGCTATGAGCTGACGGTACTTGTCCCAATTTGTCACTGCGTAGGCAGCATTCTGGCTGCTAGGAGAATTCTCTGGAACAAGTCATATGGGCAGATGATCTGAACCCCATATGTCAGCTTCGCTTGACAAAGTAAGACGCACATCTCTCGTTGATATGATGAATGGTGAAGATGAATGGTGTATTGTTCCTTTCCTCTGCCGACAAATGTGGATGAGCCGTCATTAATGGTCTGCAGATCATGTTTAACGATAAGCTCATTGAGTTCCACTCCAGGATTGTCTTGTGGGCGACAACACCATTGAGGATGATGGGCATTGAAATCTCTACACACCAGAAATGACGAGCCACACCGAGATAGCAGGCACTCCAGCAATGTGATGTCCGAAGATCGCGTTGGCCGAAAATATATGTTTGCCACAGTCGTAGTTGTGTTCCTGAGATTAATAGCAACTGCTACACATTCAAAGTTGGCATCACAGAGGCCACTTTTGTCAATAGCCGTGAAATGAACATCAAATCGTATGCACATTGACGCTTTCGAAGCATTTCGTGGATGCGTGGTGTCTGTACACTGGAAAGATGCACACGTCATTACCGTGCATCGGGTATTGCTGTGAACGCCAACGTAACTCGAAAGTCTGAGCTCGTCATTTCTCACATTGGTTTCTTGGAGAGCTATAACATCCAGCGGATTCTTCACTGCAAGGAGCCTAAGAACGAGATCAGAATGGCGTGGTCGTAGAGACCTGATGTTCCATTGCAGCACATAGGGACGGGGCTTGCAACAGGTGTTCATGTTCTTTTTAGTGAAGACTGTCGAGAACTGGAACGAGAGCCTCCAAGAGCTGTTGTGCGGCTAATGTTGCTGGCGTTTGACGATCCGCTATGAGAGATCTGACGACGTTAACACGCATCTTAAGCATGGTTACAAGTTCGGCATCATCGTTGGCTGGAGCCGTTTCTGGTGCCCCGCTTACAGTATTTTCTACTGCAGACATGGCCTTGGCGGAAGCTGGTTCCGAAACTTTATGAGGCGTGACCTTTGAGGAGGTTGTGTCCAACGGCTTAAATGGGAGCGCCGGCCACGATGTTGCCAAAATGCTGTGATTGCGCCTCGCTTCGTCGCTTCGATTCTCTCTGACTGTACTATTCTTCGGACGTACAGGTGCATTTTCAGTTGTGCCGTTGCCAGCTACTTGACGGGTGCTGTGGCTAGGCGTCTTTTTTCGTGATGCTATCTTTTTAGCTTTCTCTTTCAGGAACTTCCATTTTTTCTTTAGCTTGGGACATTCTTTGTCGGTTGCCAAGTGTTCGCCATTACAGTTAGGGCAGCGAGATGTTGCACTGTTGCAAAGTTTTACGTTGTGATTTGCGCCACATTTAGCACAGACCACAACACTTGTGCGTAAACCCTGTTAACGTCCAAGCTTGAGACATTTGCGATATTGTAGAGGCTTTGGTATTAAAGGTCGGACCAGGTACCGCACTAGTCCGGCCTTTATGCGACTAGGTAGCTCTTCGCACCCGAAAAGAATCTTCACACACTTCGAAGAGCCAAGCCTTCGAGCGCTGATGACTGTATGGTGGCATGCGAACTATCATAATTTTCAAAACGTCGTCTGAAAGTTCTAAGTTTACACCTGATATAACCCCATCTGTTACATTAGCGCCCTGTGGAACAAAAGCCCGCACGTTGACGTTGCATAGCTGAGAAAGGCCTAGCAGGGTTTGCACCATCTTCTCATCTGTTGTGTCTACGGCAATGATATTTTTTCTGGGATTTACTCGAACTTCTTGAATCAGACCAGGAGCAAGTTTGAAGAAAAAGTCATGAAGCTTCCGTTTGGATTAAAGATAGCGTTCAGGATTACCGTGACGTCGATGGTCACTTAAGCAAGTGTCGTAGTCACGATGCTGTTGTATATGACGGTTTCTTTACTTGAGGACGATGCCGCCTACTTCTGTCTTGGCCGTCGATGCTTGGCAGGTAGAAATGCATCCGAGTCATCTGAAGTAGCATCAGACTCAGAATCGGCAGCTTCTGATGTCACTGAAGAGCTGAGCCGCTTCCTTGCAGTGGCAGGTCTACTCATGCCGCTAGGCAGGTCTACCACCATCTCCTTCATAGCGAAACTTGCAGGGAGGGTCCTCCCAGCAGAGCAGAGGTCTTGAGGACCAGTACAGGGCGTGCTGGGTGCCAAAGACGCACGACGACACAACTAAAATAGAAAAAAAGATTCACCGGCCAAGAAAACTGACAACCGAACGATAATACTTCATCGTCGTCTCTTTCCGTGTTAATCGTCTATGTTTATCATTCATTCGTTGCGCCGTTTCATAATCACGATCCTCCGAGTACGCCAGCTTTAGCTGTCCCGCCTCAGGTGAACTTCTCAACTATAACGCGACACGGAAAGTCAGGAGCAGAGAGCCACACTAGAGAAGAAGAAAAAAGGGGGAGGGGAAGTTTTAGGGTAAGATTTAGGGGAACTCGCAGAGATGCGCTAATGAAGGGTCGGAGATTTCACCCATAAGGTTGCAGGTTGTCGGCAAGAACTCCAATTCTCGCAAATCAATCTTGTGGCAATCTGGCGGTACCTATACACCAATACTTCTAAAGAGAACCCCCCCCCCCCCACACACACACACTGTGTGTGTGGCTTTTGATATCGACAAACTCCGTGCCCGCTCTCTTTCGTTCTCGTTCACTTAACTATCGGTTACGCCGACGACGGCGATGCCGCTCGAGGCGGGAACTCGGAGATTCTAAGAGCTGTGCTCAAGAAAAAAAATTTGGTGTATTGAATATCCACCCCTGTAAATTCAGCAGCCATTTAGGATAGTTTGAAACGACCATTGTTACTCGCATTAATGTTGATTTCCTCGCGGCACAATTGGAGGTGGAATGCGCGGGACCCAATTGAGCTATCTCGGACGGAGCTGAAGCGTCATCTAAAATTTTCAGGTGAAAACCTTTTATATTTCATACTCGCGTCCATCCGTCCGGTCCCTGGAACGGCGCCAGCTTGTCTTGTGAGGCTTGTCCCCCTCACACTCTCTCAGTAATAACATAACTTCTGGGAGAGGGTAAAAAAAACTTGGCATAGTCAGTCGAAAGGCGACATGCTTTTGCCGAACGCAATTAGGAACTTGCGAAATTTTCTTTTTTTTTTCAACTCTAGAAGCGAAGGAACTACATAAATGGCCTCTGGCGCATACGTCCACTGTCACATCCTTTGAAGCATATTTTCATATAACAGTGGGCTGTTGTCCATGCTGTACTAGTACCATCTAGACATATTCACTAGTTGAACACATTGGAGAAGCTGCTTAGTGTGCCTGAAGGATATTATGAGATATTGATGTGTTGCCAGCCGAGTTTAGCATCGTGGTGATCCCCGCCACGGTGGTCTAGTGGCTAAGGTACTCGGCTGCTGACCCGCAGGTCGCGGGATCAAGTCCCGGCTGTGGCGGCTGCATTTACGATGGAGGCGGAAATGTTGTAGGCCCGTGTACTCAGATTTGGGTGCACGTTAAAGAACCCCAGGTGGTCAAAATTTCCGGAGCCCTCCACTACGGCGTCTCTCATAAACATATAGTGGTTTCGGGACGTTAAACCCCACAAATCAATCAATCCAGCATCGTGGTGATAATAAGTTGCATCCCGCAGCAATATCGCGTAGCCCAGCTGAAAACTTCGCGATTAACAACTCCTCTAAAAAACCTTTCCACCGATTTCTGCACGGTTCAGTCGAAATCTTTTGTGACTTTACTTAAAGCTGATGGCTTCTTTAGTTAGCTCTTGTCGTGTCTACATTGTGGTGGTTGTTGCCCAATAGTGCGATTGCTTCAGTAAATTGAAAAAATGATCCACCTGCAGTACTTACTTATAAATTCTACGGTTATCTCCCTCCATCAACCACTGGACCATTTCAGCTGCTGCAGAGGCTGAAGGAAAAAGGGGAAAGAAACCAGCGCGGCTGCGGCGGATACACTGAGATCATTCCCTACATAGGCAGCAGCAATTACAGCATGGCAAGGACCTTACGCGGATATTATTTTTGACAGCGAAAGCAGTTATGAGATCACTTTCCGAGTCACGCACAGTTGTTGTTGTCCGCCGCCACCACGGTCAGTGTCCGTAACCACATCGTGCCAAATTATATAGCAAACCTCGCACAAATGACACAGTGGGGCTTGAATGCAGGTCCACTGAGTACCAGCCAAATATTCTACAATTGAGTTACGCCAGTGCTTGTAACTCGTTGTCAAACTTGCCTTAGGCAGGCTTGACCTTGCAACAATGGCGCAGTGAGGCTCGAACCCGAACCCGCTGGGTGCCAACCCAGTATTCTACCACTGAGCTACACCGGTGCTTGTCACTTGTTGTCAAACTTCCATTAGACAGGCTTGATGGTGGGAAAGCAATCGTGTTAATACGACTTTGAAGCGTTTTACATGAGCAACAGTCGTCGCAAAATGCGAATAGCGTAATGAGTGGGCCATCCAATGCTCCAAACCATCACAAAAGCTTGTTCTTGTTCCTCTATTAACTTTGGCGCATACCCCCTTCAGCCATAATTCCTCATCGTCGTCAGCCACTGCATGGACAATTGGCAACAAATTCTTGGCAAGTGTTTAGCGGATACCATGCTTCTCAGAAGAATGACGAAAAGTAGCATAGCGAATGCCGGCCTACTACCCAAAAGTTTATCATTAATGCCCTAGTGGGTACCAAACAAGTGTACTTGCAGTACTTACCCATTGAGTGTTTTGAAAAGGCTCTGAAAGGCCGCTCTTCTAGCTTTCCGCTGTGACTGTGCTGCGCCTGTACCGCGCAGGCCTGGCGTTTTTGATTCGTCCTTATATTCATCATAGGAAAAGAATCAATGCTGCAGAGATAAGAAGAGTGGCGACCAGTGACGCCACCACAGAAGTTAAAATCTGCACCTTATTTCTTAATCGTTCCCACCCTGGGTGTCGTCACATTAGTTCTCGAGTGCACGAATACGCAACGAGACGTGACTGATTACCATGTTTCCAACAGTATAAGTCTTTAGCAGTCAATATTACAGCACTTGAAAAAAATTCAGCATAATTTGTAAAAAGAGAAAGAAAAAAAGATGGAAGCAATAAACCCACGCAGCCACGAACTAAAACTAGAAGCTCTTACAGAGACATCTGGGTCCTCGACCGATGCCTGAATATGTTCCATTGTTCCGTGGAGGTCAGTATGCATGTGCTTTGTTGGCACTTTAAACTTTAGGAGTCACTCTAGGTCGCACAGCACCACGATTCCTTCAGCAGCAGTGGTTTCGACGCCTCTTTTTTGCGGCGTCCATCTCTTTCAACAAGCCCGAGCGTGTAACAGATGAAAGGTGGCAAGGAGTCTTCGATACTGAAAAAGAAAGGGAAACAGGAAAGCGATCTCCACGCACAAGTTGCATCGCATATCGACCCTCATTGTGGAGGCAGCAGCACGGGAACCGCGGCCCGACCCGCTTGAGAATGCAAAACATCGCATCTTTATCAATCAACTCCTTTTTTTCATGTGCCCTTTTCTCTCATTTTGTCACCATCGCAGTAGCAGCCCCTGCGTCGCCTTCATCGTGAAAAGCCTCGGACCATCACGCCCTGCGTCACACTTACGCCGCCTTCTCAGCGAGCGCATGAAACACCCCCAGCTACTATACGAGGCGTTAAGAATGTATAAAGTAGCTCGGCTCGTTGGTCTTTTATCGCTGCATGCAGACACGCTCACATTTACCATCCCCCCCCCCTTTTTTTTGTTACATTTCGAGGCCCGAAGCACGTTTTTTGCACCACATTTCTTCAACACAAACGTATTTTACCAACCGCTTGGCTCCAGCGTCGCTGAAAGGGTGCAGTTTATGCGATGATTGATATGTGGGGTTTAACGTCCCAAAACCACTATATGATTATGAGAGACGCCGTAGTGGAGGGCTCCGGAAATTTAGACCACCTGGGGTTCTTTAACGTGCACCCAAATCTGAGCACACGGGCCTACAACATTTCCGCCTCCATCGGAAATGCAGCCGCCGCAGCCGGGATTCGAACCCGCGCCCTGCGGGTCAGCAGCCGAGTACCTTAGCCACTAGACCACCGCGGCGGGGCCAGTTTATGCGACCATTCGCACCAATTTTCCCCACTTGAAGTTTAAGTAGGATCGTTCACCATATGTTAACATACGTTACATGCATATATAACATACACCATATGTTAACATACATACTTACCTCCATCGCGCTTTACTTCTTTTCGATGCTTTTGTTGCGCAACAGTTGCTTTCTTTCTTGATTTCATGTTTTCATACCGATAGCACATGCGAATACCTGCCTCTCTCAACCACCGCGTGCTCGGGAGGAAAGTTTAATATACGCACAGACGCCTGTCCTAAGAAGGAGCGCCCACGGCTCTTGCACATATACCTTCCTCGTCTTCTGCTACCCCATTTCCTGTCAATGTTCCTTTATATTTGCAAGAGAACGACCCATGTTTACGGTCGGGTCACGTTGGCGCTCATAAAATTAGATAAAACTGCCGCGAGACGCTACCTGCATCGTGAACAACACCCCTACGTAGCTCTTTTGCTGATCCCTCTACTCTATGCAGTTCTGTCTCTTCGTCCATTAATCGTTAACGAAATAGCATTAAAGAGCTCGTTTTGCAGAAATTCCAGCGTCGGTGTCGGCGTCATTGGTTGTGAGTGAAAGTCATCTTGCTCGTGACTGAAAAGTCGAGGACGACTCAAGTAAAATGCATAATAAAAATTCTGGGTCCGACTGGGGATCTAACCCGGGTCGTTTGCGTGGCAGGTGGTTGCTCTACCACACAGGCACACGTCTGCTTGTGAATACAGTGAAAGTAACTTCGTCTGCTTTGGAATGCAGTGAAAGCAGCTTTCATGCTTTTCAAACACACTCCTCCTGTATACATGATCAAGAATACAACATGAAATACTGCAGTAATAGTGCGTGGTACAAGCGTACATTGCCATAGGGTGTCAAAATATGGAATTGTCATAATGACCTCATGGTTTAACGCCGGTCACCCACTACAAAAGGCACACACGTTAGGCGCCTATTACCTTAAGCCGACGTAGTGGGTGCATAGCAAGCTCGAAAAGATTTCATGCAGTAGGTGTTTGAAGCACGCAAGTGGGCCAGAATATTGCTATCGCGTTCAACTCTTTAAGGTGAAGTTTAAAGATCCCCCATTTTTTTTAGGGGCGAAGCTCCTAAAGGCGTCGGTCTGTCCATTCGTTGTATGTATGTACGGGACCACCACCTTTGCCAACTGCCCACTTCTTCGTACTTGCAAACATCCCACCACGCCCCATCACTGATCCACCACTTCACTGACCATAACGCAAATACTGTTTAGAAGTAGCCAATATAAAATGCAAGATGGTCGTGTACTTGTATTCAGGTGTGCGTTAAAGAACTATAGATTGTCCTACTGTGTCCATCCCTTGTTTGTACGAGATCGTCTTTAGGTCCACCTTTGCAAACTGCCCACTTCTTCGTCCTTGCAAACATCTCACTACGCCCCATCAACGATCCACCATTTCACCGACCATAAAGTTTTTATAATAAAGAAAGAACGGAAGCGATATATAGCTACCACTTCCATATAATGAAATTTCTTGTATAAATATATACAGTGTTTGTCACGTCTTTATGATGTAGTAGGCGATATTCGCACATGATTCACGGTTTAGTGATGAAACCCTCAGCGCTTCACCCCACTCATCATCACACTCCGTGGATAGGCTAGGATTTTTTATTAGGATAAACCGCCATGAATTCGCTCCCTGAAACGGCTTTTAAACATGACTTCCTCTTTTCACCACTGGCTTGAGCCAACGTATCGGGACGGGAGATAGGGCAGCCAACGAATCTTATATGCGCAAAAGCTGTTAGTGTGTGTGTGTGTGTGTGTGTGTCACAGCAATTTGGCAAGAAAGGGAAATTCGCAACCACCCTTTCGAAGCACGAAACGCCAGAAAATCGGTACGGATTGTCTCAAAGAAAGCTTCTTAGTTGCCCTAGTGTACCTCCTAGTCCGGGCATCGAACTCGGGATCAGCGCCTTTCCGGGGTGGTCGCTCTACGTATCGAGCTAACGAGGAAGCTAGCAATAGGCAGCGTGAGGATGTATTAATCGACAACTGAAGTACATGAAATGGACACAGAATATTGCAAGTGGAGGTAGACGGCGAGGACATGAAAGAAAGGAAAGGCAGTAAGATCATTCAGACGCACACCACGTATGCTGTCTTACGATGGGGGAAAGAGAGTTGAGGGCTAAAAATATATGTGCTCAACTTTCACTCAACGGCTAAGCAGTAGCCACCGCCATACTTGGGCACCAACATCTCCTTATATATAATATCAATAAAAATAGCGAGGTACAAGGAAGTGACCATACGAAAAATTCGCATAAACTTAAGCTACTGCTACGTTAAGTTGTACTGGGCACAGCATCTCAGGCGTACCATGTTCGACTGTAGACAGTCGAGGCATGGCGCTAATACTGAAGGCTCGCGATCACTGAACATAAAACATCTAAGACCTGTTGTACGGACTCTGCGTACACGGTGATTTCAGTATGCCGACAAACATGCGAAGTGCGCCTAATAGCGACTGAAGCACTGCAATAAGGTTTTGCGATATCCAGCAAGGTGGCGGAAGGGATGATACAGGAAATCTCTTTTTTTTTTCAAATTCGTGCTACGAAGGGGTGGTTGAAACTTTCTTTGTCTTGACCCTTCCGCCAACTTGCGCGATTCCATAGAATCCCGCTGCAAATCCTAGAGCTTACCACAGGTCCAGTAAACATGAAGGGAACACACGGGCGGCCAATACAATATTAGACCTTGTACAATACTACAATATTAGACCTTGTCTTATTAAGGTGTTTTTTTATGCCACTAAGCAATAATGCCTAATGGTGACAGTCACGGCCATGGCACGGACTCTCAGATCGAGTGGCGTCCTTTTTGGAGATGACCCTCTAGAAGGCACTCGAGAGTGCAACCCATTCCTAAGTTCCGAGGCTTTGCTACAGTAGGGCTAGTTGATAACTCGTCATGTTCTAGGTACTTAGCGCAACTTGATAATCCGTCGAAAAACACGTTAACGTTCACACGCGCATCTACTCAAAAAATGATGATTTGATTGATATGGGGAGTTTAACGCCCCAAAACCACCAGATTATGAGAGACGCCGTAGTGGACGGCTCCGAAAATTTCGACCACCTGGGGTTCTTTAACGTGCACCCAAGTTTGAGCACACGGGTCGACATTTCCGCCTCCATCGGAAATGCAACCGCCACAGCCGGGATTCGATCCCGCGACCTACGGTCCACTCAAGAAACACACAATACACATACACTCATACAATATGCATCCTCGCAAGAAATACATAATGCGGCAAATACTGATTAAGATTATTGCACAGACGTAGTCGATAATTGACGAGGACTTCCAATTTCGGAGCGTGAATTTCCATAACAACGCCATTTCGCAGACTTCACTTTATTACATTTGTTTTGGCCATTTCGCACGATTTATTTAATACCCTTCATTTCTCCCATTATTCCAGGACATTGTACTTGATGAAACCAGTGCATGGCCACTCGTTCAGAACGATGGCTGCCAGAAGCAGCGAAAGGAAAATTAAAAAAAAAAGCAACGCACAGCTCTCAATCTGAGCACGACGGCGACAGCAGATGGGAAAAAATCGGTGGTGGTGGTGAAAAACTTTATTCGTCAGAAGGCCCAAAAGTAAAATACTATTTTAAAAAATTATAAAGCAGCGTTATGGGCGGCCTTCAGGCTACTGGTTGTGGCGGCCAGGCAGTGCCTCGCCGCGACGTCCTCCGCCCAAGTCACCAGCCGAAGTTGCAGGTCCGGTCTGGTGCTGGACAAAGCAGTCTCCCACTGCTGCGGACTTTTGAGGTGCCAAGAGGCAGGGGCAGTTGTGCCGGACAGGAGTAAAGTATGTGCTCGTAGTTGGCGTATGAGCTGCCACATAAGCTGCAGGCCGGCGAGTACGTTCCGGGGTGGAAGAGAGCAAGACGTGCAGGAGTAAGGAAGGTGCGGGCCTGAAGTTTGCACCACAAGTGTTGTTGGTGCTGGGAAAGGAATTGGTGTGGTGGGGGTAAGGTGAGGCGGGACAGGCGGTAGTACAATGTGATGTCGTGGTACGTGAGAAGCGTGTCTCGCGTATTCATCCCGGGCGGGGGTGGGCTTGCTCGGTCGGTCAAATCGCGAGCGATAGAATTGGCCGCCTCGTTGCCTGGATGATCCGCGTGAGCGGGTACTCAGATGATATAAATGGGGTGAGAGGATATGGTGCTAGACCGCAGGATGCGTGCAGCTGGGGGTGCCACCCATCCTACCGCGTAGTTGTATACCACGGGTTTAGAGTCGGAAAGAATGTATTCTGCTGAGGTTTGCGTAATGGCGAGGGCAATAGCTGCCTCTTCAGCCTAAACAGAGGTGGAAGTACAGACGGAGGCGGTAATGATAGGTCGGAGGGAGTTGTCAGTGACTGCGACGGCGTGCGCTGCGTATTGGCGATACGGGGCGGCGTCCACACAGGCCACGTCGGGTTGCCTTCCGAACTTACGCCAGAGCGCGGAGGCTCGCCCTGCTCTGCGGGAGGGGTGGTGTTCGGGATGCATATTCTTTGGAAGTGGATCGATGGCTAGAAAGGAAGAGACGTGGGATGGGATGGGCAGTGAGATGGGAAGAGGCAAGAGAGGGGAGAGTTTAAGGGTGGAGAGAAGTGCGCGACCTGACCGGGTGCGAGAGAGATAGAGGAGCTAGGCCGTGCGATGGGCCTCCGTCAGCTCCGTGAGGAAGTTGTGGATACCCATCGACAGTAGCCCATCCGTTGAGGTAGACGTGGGAAGGGACAGGGCTGACTTGTACGCCTGACGAATAAGGCAGTTTACTCTGTCTTCCTTGGTGCGAGAAAGGAAGATATACGGCAGAGAATGAACAAAGCGGTTGAGAACAAAGGCCTGAACCAGGTGGCGGAGGTTGTGTTCGCGCATGCCATGGTGGCGGTTTGCAATGCGGCGTATGAGGTGCATGGTCTGGTGTACAGAGTTGGTGAGTTGAGTGATGAGGGTAGTGTGCTTACCATTGGACTGAAGAGAGAGTTCAAGGATGCGGAGGGTAGAGACGAGAGGAAGTGGTGTGCCGTCAACAAAGATGGTGAGTGAAGATGGAGACAAGGGAGCCACTGGAGCCACTCCCTGAGGCAGGAGGAGCAAAAGCCCCAATTCGGTCGCCGAGCAGCTCAACCCGATAGCTCGGGCGTGAGATGTCATAGCATCCACACCCGACTGGAGAGTGGTCTCCATGTCGCCAAGATTGCCGGTAGTCACCCAAAGGCTGATGTCATCGGCATAGAAAGCATGAGATAGAGCTTGTGTGCCAGTGGGAAGAGGGTAATGTTAAAGAGATGAGGGGACAGAACAGACCCTTGTGGAGTACCCTTATTGCCTAAGGAAAAAGAAGGAGAAAAACGTGGACCGTATGAAATGTCTGCGGTGCGGTGGGCGAGGAAAGCGGTGATGTAAGCATGTACACGGTGTCCGACGTCAAGGGAGGAGAGAGCGTCCAGAATAGCTGTGCGGTGTACATTGTCGAATGCTTTGGTGAGGTCCAGTGCCAGGATAGCTCGAGTGCGTTTTTGGTAGGATGGGTGTAAGACGATATGCCGGGGCAGCGACGGTTCATCCGGCATATCGTCTCACGCATTTTTTTCTCCATGTGCAGCTATCTCGGCCTGCGGTCAACATTTCCACGTGGAAAGCGAACCTGATTATTCTGGTCAACGGCTTCCCATAAGCTCGTCTGGTGTTATCGGCTTCATCAGCTGGTCACAAGTCCGCCAGGTGTCATCACTTCTTGTAACACCGCTGATAAGAAGCAGTGCCATCCCCGAGACTTCACTGGTGACAGCGACGGTGCATCCGACATATCGCCTCACGGATTTTTCTCTGCATGTGTAGCTATCTCGGCCTGCAGTGAACATTTCCACGTTGAAAGCGAACCTGATTATTCTGGTCAACGGCTTCCCATAAACTCGTCTGGTGTTATCGGCTTCATCGGCTCGCCAGAAGTCCGCCAGGCGTCGTCACTTCGGGCAACACCGCTGATAAGAAGTAGTGCCATGCCCGAGACGTCACTGGTGGCAGCGACGGTGCATTCGGCATATTGCCTCATGCATTTTTCTCTGCATGTGCAGCTATCTCTGCCTGTGGTCAACATTTCCACGTTGAAAGCGAACCTGGTTATCCTGGTCAACGGCTTCCCATAAGCTCGTCTGGCGTTATTGGTTTCATCGGCTGGCCACAAGTCCGCCAGGTGTCGTCACTTCGTGTAACACCGCTCATTAGAAGCAGGGCCATCCCCGACACTTCACTGGTGGCAGCGACGGTGCATCCGGCATATTGCCTCACGCATTTTTCTCTGCATGTGCAGGTTAGTTTTATGAAGCTTTACGCACCTTTTCACTTGTTCCCTGTCACTGCCACCACCTTTTTTTCCCTGCAGCTTTGCTTGTACAGTCGTTTGGTTGCCGTTTTCCTTGCAAAATGGCTTCAATGCAGAACTTGCCAAGCGGTTAGATGCACTTGAGGCTAAATTAGTAAACGCAAGCCGTAAACTCACTGACGATATTGTCGGTAAACTTGTGGTAAAGCTTCAGTCTTGTGGTTTTGATGCTGTCGAGCTAAAGAAACAAGTAGAAAACTTGGAATCAAGTTGGATGTCTCAGATGACATTATTGAAAAACTGCGTGATGAAAACTTGAAGCTTACAACAAAGAACAAAAAACTCATATCAGAAAACAAAGCGCTCTCCTTAAGGGTGGCCGAGCTCGAACAATACTCTAGAATGAGCAATGTTGAGGTGAGGGCGTTCCCTGCACCCAAAGGGAAGACTGCATTGCAGTCACGCAAACCATTGGCACAAAAATTGGGTACCTCGCAACGGCGACAGATCTCGATGTCGCTCACCGAGTTCCCACTAAAGTTCAAGACAAGAAAAATATCGTAGCTAGGTCCTGTTTGCGAGCAAAAAAAGATGAATTTGTCAGTAAGGCACACAAAGGTAAGCTTCACCTAGGTGACATTGGTGTGAAAGCTTCTGTTGACAGTGCTGTTTATGTGAATGAGCACTTGACGCCGCGAAACAAGGTGCTCTTTTCGAAGGCACTGGCTTTGAAAAAACAACACAAATGGCAATTTCTGTGGATCAGCAACTGCCAAATCAAAGCCAGGAAAGCTGAGGAAACTAAAGTGTACCGCATAGCCGAGGAATTGGACCTCGCGGTAATTAACTAATCTGGTTTCGATTTGTGCCTGCCTTACTCTCATCCTTCTATCATGGCTTCATATTACAGCACGAGTGAGTTAAACAAAATTTTCAGGAATAGTAGTCGTTCTGTTATTCATTTCAATGCACGTAGCCGTCGTAAGCTATACGATGACTTTAACAATCTGCTTTCCACCCTTTCTTTTACTTTTTCAATAATTGCTGTCTCAGAAACCTCGCTCAGTGACGTTGATAAGAACTTGTATTGTTTCCCTTCGTACAAATCTGAATACGCCCACTGTCTATCCAGTAATCATGGTGTTGCTGCTATCTACATCTCGCCTGATATACCGTTCAAACGCAGACACGACCTCACACTAAATACTGAGAATTGCAAATAAGTTTGGTTAGAATTCGATCATAACTTTCTGAACATAGATACTAGTAATTTCATTTTCGGTTTCGTGTACCAATCATCTTCTTCCTCTGGATATGATTTTTGCGTTTCCTTCGAAACAATGATGACAAAGCTATCTGCAGAGGATAAAAATGTTATAATTATGGGTGATATCAACGTGAACTTATTGGATTCATCTGTGTATTCTGTTAGTTATTCATCGGGTTTCGTAGTTTTGGTTACGAATGCCTCATTAGCGTCCCTACTCGCTCTGTTCCCGGTGGTTCCAGCACTCTGATCGATCATGCATTGTCGAATCTTCTGTATCTACCTGAGGTAGCAGTTCTTGAAACAGACATTACGGACCACTTCCCCGTCTTTATGCACACTACATCTGCCCACTATTCAAATTCTAATTGCTACACGAAACTCGTTTTTGACAAAAAATCATTCTTAGAATCTGTTTCCAATGCTGACTGGTCATTTGTTCTCAATACTAATGATCCGCAGTTAGCTTACTCACAATTTCTGACAAAGTTGTTATCACATTATCCATCGTGCTCCCAAATGCGCAAATGCAAAAAGAAAGTGGCATGACTACGAAACCCTTGGGTCAAAGAAAATCTTAAAGCGATGCGCACACGTGAAAATATTTTAAAAAAAAGAAGACAGCCATTCAATATAAACTTACGTGCGCGCTTTAACAGATTTTACAACTCACTGTCTGGTCAACTTAAAGAAGCTAAAGCCAAATATTCCGAGGAAAAGATACTTAAATGCTGTCCTGATGTAAAGAAAAAATGGGAGATAGTGAATTCAATTTTGAATAGAAAACAAGCAACCGATAATTTATCACAAATATCCCATAATAGTAATACTTATCATACGCCACTTACGATTGCAGATGATTTTGGTGATCTTTTTTTTATTTTCTGATGTCGATCCACCTGCACAGCAATCTTTATACGCCCCCAACGCCTTTCATAATCATTCTAAATGTTTTCAACTACTCCTTACGAGGTTGCATCAGTAACTCAGAATTTAAAAATAACCAGCGCTGGGCGGGATATCATTCATCCAGGACATATTAAATTAATCTGTAAACCCTTATCATTTGTCTTGTCTCACATCATCAACCTCATGTTTAAAACGGGAATTTTTCCGCGAGAACTCAAACGAGGTAGAATAAATCTAGTTTTTAAGAAAGGAATCGCTCATTAGTATCCAATTACAGACCAATCTGTGTTTTACCCTTTTTTAGCAAGGTCTCTGAAAAATTATATAAACAAATTTGATATACTTTCAAGAAACCAATTTGGATTTAGAACAGATTATTCTACTTATATAGCACTTATATCTCTTACTGACCAACTAAAGAAAGCCATCGATGACGGTAAATATGCAGGTTCTTTATTCGTCGACATTACGCGGGCATTCGATACCAACGATCATGACATTCTTAAAATTAAACTAGACTCAATTGGCATAACTGGTCCTCCTTTACTGCTGCTACAGGACTACTTGAGAGACAGGTATCAAGTCGTTAGTATATGCAATGCTCATTCTAAACCTAAAACTACTAATATAGGTTTACCGCAGGGGGTCAATTTTGGGCCCCTTGCTATTTTTAATTTATATTGATGACCTACCTAAATGCATTATCTTCTCCAAGTGCATATTATATGCTTATGACACTACAATTATCAACTCTAATGAAAATATATCAGTAGTAGTAAATGAGCTTAACAGGGACCTCTATAACCTGTTGGGTTGGTGTAAGACTAATAGACCTACTATTAATCCCTCTAAAATTAAATTCCTTTTCTTTTCATCGCAAAATAAATCGCCACTGTGCATTCCGCCCATATTCATTAATAACCACGCATAACCGGCAAGTGAAGAATGTGTTTATTCTGGGGTGAATATTGACCATCATTTAAAATTTCAAAACCATGTCACACAACTTAAAAAGAAGTTATCTCACGGAAAACACATCCTTATCAGAACACGTCTACTTTTTTCACGTCCGGTCTTGCTCTCACTTTATTTTGCGTTTGTGCATTCACACATCAATTACTGCATAACCCCATGGGTTAACACGTACGCCACTTATCTGAAACCACTACAAATCATTCAGAACCAGGCAATTCAATTAGTCACGTTTAGTTCACTCACCCACAATACTAAACAGTTGCTACAAGAAAATAAAATTCTCGATGTTGCCATCCTTGTAAAATTCAATCTCGCCACTTCTCTTTTCAAGGTAATCAATGAACAAATATCGTTATCATCAATTCATTCATCATCTTTACTAAACACTATCCCAACTCGTTTTGCGCAGCATAACAACTTCACTCTGCCCAAAGCACGAACTAATTATGGCAAACATACAGTTCACTTTGCGGCCATATCATTATGGAACACAATGCCGTTTCTAATGAAAATTCAAAAACCACGTAAATTTTGCCATGAATTGAAAAAAAAAATTGTTATGCGACACTCACTCTTCTGCCTAATCGGTTTCTCCCTCCTCATGTCATTCTCTTTTCAGTCTCTCGTTCTTTTTTTATGTCATGCTATCTATATAGAAATATATAAATAGATTATTCAATTTATATTTCTGAGTGCATATAGTTGATGAGAGCATCGTCACTTATATTTATCTGTAATTCATTTTTTAAACCTTGTATTCTATTAGTTTCGCACTGTTGTTGCTAACCAAATACTTGTGTTTACATTTCATAGGAGGTCCCATTTCAGTGTACACTACGGGACCTCCTTCTGTATATTCTTTTTTGTACAAAATATTATGAAATAATAAAACTTCATTTGATTTGATTTTGAGAGCTGGAGCATGACATGCTGGGTAGGCAACTGCGGACGAAAACCGAACATGGAGTCCGGATATAGGTTATGGGCGTCCAGGTAGGTTTGGAGGCGGTCCAGGATGACATGCTCAAACAGCTTGCCGAGACACGATGTCAGAGAGATCGGGCGGATGTGCTCGAGGGAAATGGGTTTGCCAGGTTTAGGGATGAAAGAGACACGTGCATGGGTCCTGGAGGAGGGAAGAGTACCAGCCTGCCAGTGTGTGTTGAGAAGGTCGGTAAGGGCTTCGAGGGAGGGAGGGGTATCTAGGTTGCGGAGAGCCTTGTTAGTAATTCGGTCCGCCCCCGGAGCCGAGGTTGTGCGGAGCTTGAGTAGCGCAGCACGAACCTCACCTAAAGAAATGTCAGTATCAAGGTCGCTGTTGGAGGAGCCGGAGTAAGCAGGAAGTGGAGTGTGGGGGTCAATGCAGAGGTAGCGGTCGCGGAGGGTTGCCAGAAATTCAGTATCGGTTAGTGAGGAAGAGTGAAGTAGAAAGGAGACATCCTTGCGCTGGGATGCTTTGGTATGGGTGGAGTCAAGCAGCAGAAAAGAGGAAGAAGACGACGAAGTTGAGAGTGCAGCTAGCCCTACCTTCGATCTTCTATTTTTCCTTGTTTTGCGTTATCTTCCGTCGTTCTCGCGAAGACGTCTGCGGCATCAGGAAGATTTTACCGTTCCTGGACCCATTCCGAGAAGACGCGACTGGAAGGGTCCGTTTCCGGGACTTCGGCCATGGCCCAGCCATGCAAGCGACCAGGACAGACACCTGATCCATCCCACATGCCATCGAAACAACAAGACCAACGAGCGGGCGAACGTAACTGTGGCGACACCGATGAACCTACAACCGATGACGGCGCATCCACAATAGTGGGAATCGACAAGAAAGTGGGCGATTGGTCGGACATGGAGGACGACAACTTCAGAATGGTAAGCCACCGCAAAAGCAGAACTGTGGGTATTCTGGTGATTATATCGCCTGTAGAGAGCGAAAAATACTTAAGACAGATGAACCCTATTGCTCTACATTCTGCGGTGACATCAGTCATTGACGCTGAGCCAGTTCGGAGTTATTTCACTGCTCAAGGTTCGCTACTACTTGACGTGGCCACTGAAGATCAAGTAAACGCGCTTTTTAGGTGTGGCAAGCTGTGTGGTGTAGAAGTTAGTGCTCGTATTCCTAATGCCTACCTGCGAAACACCTGCTTGATCAGAGGTGTTCCAAAGTGGTACACAGAGGCGGATCTTCTTGGATATACGAAACCACAATGCGTGATTCACGTCATGAGGATTGTTAGAAGAGAAGTTTCTTCTACGAATGAGTGGAAAGCTAGACCCACGGGCGCAGTGGTACTTGCGTTTACTCCAAACACCGAGCGACCTCTGACTATTAACCTTAGCTTCACTCGGCATGAAACCGCTGAATACACGGAGCCACCACCGAGGTGCTTTAAATGCCAACGTTTTGGTCACGTGGCGAAATTCTGAGAGCTGCGATTTCTGAGAGCTGCGAATTCCGAGAGCTGCGATGCAAACGCTGTGGGGGTCCGCATGACTTCAAAACTTGCAAGGCGGACTTCAAATGCGCAAACTACAATAATGACCATCCCGCTAGTTATAGTGTGTGCCCATTCCGAGTGAGTGCGCTGCATAGACGAAAATCCTTTCTTACGGTGCCTAAACCGACTAAACCAACTACTGCCCGGTCAGTGGCTCAATCACCTGAGAATTTTCCTCCATTGGTGAAAGAACAAATATCAACTAGTACAAAGAGTGTACGTGAGGTGCAATCAGAAGAATGCTCCCTGAAAACACCGGGCAATGCGAGTCAAGCAAAACAAGGAGCCATGCCAACTGAGTCTACTCAGAACATTCCTACACAAGCTACCTATGCCAGAGTACTGAGACAAGAATTTGAGCAGAAGACAAAGGGACACGAGGAAAATATACACGACACTGCGGAGATTGTTCGTGTTCTGTTTGCTGCTCTACGTTCTCACCTAGCGACAATGCCACCAGGTACTGCGAAGACCATGCTGCAGGCCGTACTGGCTCTAGAATCAGTGCTGCTTGGTTGTTTCGGGCACAATCAGCAGTAGGATGCTGAAGGCCAAGCCTCAGTGTACGTTAAATCACCGAAAAGTGCCTTTCATAATGCAGCGGAATTGTGCCAGTATTGTTTATCGCATGAATGAACTACACCTGTTTTTGAGAGAATATCAAATTCCGATCTTGGCTCTGTCGAAGGCCGGATTACCGCGAAAAAGATCACTCACTGGATACGTCACTCACAAGAACCCCACCATAACGACTTTCCCAAATGGAAGCGCCGCTATGTATATACTGAGAGAGATACCACACGTGCACAGATGTAATAGAAGTTTGTGCGATCAGGGCACAGATAGAAAACCGCAAAGTCAGCATTGCATCGGTGTATGCGTCTCCTCACAAAAAAAATTCCATTGAAAAGTTTTTGGAAGACCTGTGTCATCGTTTCCCAGCTCCGCGCATCATTTGTGGTGATTTCAATGCGCAGCACACGTCATGGGGGGTCAAGAGTTCGGATGCACGTGGACGTTGTCTGGGAAAGGCTATTAATAAGCTAGACCTATGCATTGCGAAAGATGGCAATGTAACATTTTTTAGGCCCCCCAGCTTGTACAAGTATTATTGACTTGACGTTGCATTCAAGCGACGTTCAGCTCACGTGTTGCACAGCTCCGGACAGAATGGGCAGTGATCATTTCCCTATATTGATCAATGTTGCTGGCTACCATTTGACGGTAGCTAAATCCTGCAGAGTAACTGATTGGGACCGCTATCGAGAGCATCGGGATCACCGATCAGGAGATACGTTTCTTGATATGCTGGCGAGCAAAGCGGCTGCAACTACTGTACTTAAGATGCCTGCACATTTTCCAGCCCTGGACTTAAAGCTCCATAATTTGTATGCCTCCAGAAGAAGGGCAGAGAAAAGGCTTATGCGAAGAGGTGGTGAACCCGCTAGCAAAACACAGTTCAACAGACTTAATGCAGCAATACGGCGATACAGCAACAAACTTCGGAGAAAGCTATGGACAACGTTTTGTGAGAGTTTAAGTGTATTTACTCCACTGTCAAGAATATGGCGAGTAGTAAATAGGGTCGGAGGCACGCCCGAGCCTTTGAGACCATTTATTGCCCTCGCGTTATTCAAGAATACATCGATGCCGTCTCTAGCCGAAGAGTTTGCTGACGTGTATGTAATTGGAAGAGAAAATGAACCACCTTACCCACTTCCGCCTCATTCTACATCTGCCATCGACGCACCTTTCACGCTGCAGGAACTTACGTCAGCCATAAGTTGTCTCCGTCGACGTTGTGCTCCCGGACCTGACGGAATTACAAACTGAATTATCTCAAATCTGCCTGCAGAAGTGAAGATCAGGCTTCTGATGCATTTCAACTATGTTTGGGAGTTGGGAAACATTCCTCAAGCCTGGAAAATAGCCTGGGTCGTGCCAGTGCTGAAGCCAGGTAAAGACAGACCAGAAGTGGCCTCATACAGACCAGTATCACTAACTTCGTGCGTAGCGAAGCTGATGGAGAAGCTGGCCTGTATTCGGCTGACATGGTGGATGGAGAATCACAAGACCCTTCCAGCATGTATGACTGGGTTTCGGCAACGGTTGAGTGCACAGGACATCTTGGACTTGGTGAGTCACATAGAACACCAAAGAGCATACGGCTTTTCAACTCTGGCAATATTCCTGGACGCTTCAAAAGCATACGACTACGTGTTCCAAGGTGCGATAATTTGTGGTCTTGCATCTATGGGAATAACGGAGCACCTTTTACGCTTTGTTCTGGCGTTTCTTAGTGATCGCTCGATGCAGGTGAAGTTAGGGACAGTGCTCAGTAGCTCAAGGAAAATCACCAGAGGAATGCCACATGGCAGTGTCCTGTCTCCAATGTTGTTCAATGTGGCCATGGCTGGTTTACCTAATGCTCTCAAGACTGTGAGAAAGACAGTACAAATATTAATTTATGCCGACGACATATGCATCTGGCTTTCTGCATATCAGCATAAGCGATTGGAAATGATTGGCCGAAGAGTTCTACAATCCGCACAAAGCTATCTTGAATCTATTGGACTAACAATATCAGCTGAAAAGTCTCAATTCATGCTATTCTCAGGTATGTGAAGACGAGAAACAAAGATGAAAATATTACTTTCAGATGCATCAATCAAACAAGTTAAGTCCATGAGGTTCCTTGGAGTCACACTAGACAACAGGATGAATTGGCGACGAGCAGTAGGCAAGACGATGTCAGCGCTGACGCCCCATGTAAACATTCTTCGAATGATTGCAGGAACATGCTGGGGGAGTCACCCAACATCAATGATAAAGTTACACGAGGCAGTAATTGTCAACCGTGTGCTTTTCCAATTGACTCTGATCTCTCCGAGTGAGTCACAGTACGAACGGCTGGAAAAACTTCATCGTAAAGGCCTCAGAGTTGCTTTGGGAGTGCCAAAGTTTGCAGTGAGCATAAAGGTGCTTCATGAAGCTCGTCTTCCGCCGTTACGTCTTCTCGCCTCTCAACGACTGCTGACACAGCTTTGCCGACTTGGCGAATCAAGCCCAGGAGGAGCACTACTCAGTCGCCTTCGGCGACGCACGGAATCCCGAGCTTTCGTGGCCCTCAACACCCTTCGCCATCTTATCATCGATTTCCCCAAATAAAGACAACTTCGACAAGACCCACCTTGGTCACATGAGGATGTCGACTGGCAGGTGATTCCACGAATGCAAAGAAAGTGTTCCACATCCACAGCAGAAATACTTTCTTTGGTACTTGAATATATTGAAGGAAAGTACGCTGATCATTTGAAAGTTTTCACCGATGGATCAGTCGACATAGTGCGCGGAGCAAGCGCTGCAACGTTTGTGATCCCATCTCTAAAGGTTTCCTGGGCAGCGAGACTCGAGTGCGTTGTTTCATCGACAGCATGTGAAAGCGTGGCAATTCAGGCAGCCCTAAAAAAACTGAAGTTTTGTAGGCAGCAACAAGTCGTGCTGTTCTCGGACAGTAAGCCCACTTTGCAGCGGCTAAAACATGCATTGATTTTGGATTGATGCACTCAAAGATCACTGCGAATCCTTAAAGACCTGCATGGCATGGGTATAAACATTACGTTTCAATGGATTCCATCACATGTAGGTATAGCGGGTGATGAGGTGGCTGACAGACTTGCCCGGAGTGCTCTGGAGCTTACACCAACGAAGAATGCTCCCAAAGACAATCAGCGTATCTTACGAGAAGCTGTAAACAAGCATTTTCACTCGTTATGGCTCACGCCTCACCAGACATGTGTGACACAAGGGCTGTCAAGGGAAGAGGCCTGCTTGCTTCATCGCATTTGAACGGGATCAGCGCGTATACCAGCATGGCTTCACAAGATCAGACTGTCCGCGACGCCCTTGTGCCTGAAGTGCAAGGAAAACGGTGATATAGAACACTATTTGCTTAAATGTTGTGCGCTTAAGAAGAAACGGCAAGGTTTATTTGAGGAACTGCAACAGTAAGGCTCACCATGCGACAGCGTGACTGATATTGTGTTTCCGTGGGGTTCCCTGATCTTCAGGAAACAAGTGTCGCGACTTCTCTTGAAATTTTTGATTGCTACAGACCTCGCTTGTGACTGGTGATAAGTGACAATTATGTTTGGTGTATAGTTCGGCGAGATAGAGTACCGGCACAGTACTGCACGTGGAATAGCACAAAAGCTGCTGTCTTATGCAGGCTTACGTCGCGCTATGAATGATTTTTTGTTTTAAGAGCCTGCTCGTGATTAGTATAAAAACAAACACAGGACACAACTTCATTTAGCAAAGAGGAAACCGGGCGGGGCAATTGCCTGCAAATTATGCAAGGCTAGATCCGCCGGCTACCTACAACATCCCTAACCTTAACCTTCAAGCAGCACACTGAGAAGCAACCAAATGTCGCGGAGACCAAGGTTGCCGGCCATGCGGTTGCAAGTTTGACCCCACTGTTGTTGTAGAAGAGAGAAGCAGTGCTCCTCCTTGTCCAACGCGAGCCGGGCCAAACAGAGGCGCAGGCGGCGATTATGTTTCTGGGCCTGCCATCGGCGGTGGACAGCGTTTTAGGCCTCCCAAAGGTGCAGCAGATGGCTGTCTGCCTAGTGGAGTGTGGGGCTGCAGGGAGTGTGGATGTAGCGGTGCGGACATCTGCCAAAATGGTCTCTGCCCAGACTGAGAGGTCCGTGCTAGCAGAAGGAGAGGAAGCAGAGAGGCGAAGGGAGTGTAAGCGACCCAGTCCACTGCCTGGACAAGATGAGTAGAGGAGCGAGCGAGGGAGGGGAGTGGGAAAGTGGGGCAAAGAACGTAGTGATCGCGACTGAGAGAGATACCCGTATTAGACCAGGATGAGTCGGCTACATTTCTGGCGAGTGCAAGGTCCGGATTAGGGTCTCGTTGGACACTGGATCCGATTCTGGTGGGGCGAGTGAAGTCGCTAAGGATCGATAGATGTTAATTGTGGATGAAGTTTCAGATTGAGTGGCCCTTGCGGGTATTCTGGGGGTAGCCCCAGCTGGTATGGGGGGCATTAAAGTCACATGGAATTACTAGGGCATTGCGGCCGGCGCAGGAAAGCGCTTTGCGTCGGACGAGAAATAGAGGGGCAGAAGGAGCTTTGGGAGGGCTGTACACATTGAGTACAAAAGGCTTGCCTCAGTGCGACGGCGAGGAAGGATTTCAAGGAGGAGATGGGCACATTCCGCAATGTCCAACTGGTGCAGCACTGCAGTAAGGTTACGGTGCACCAGCGTCGCAACGTTCGGGTGGGCCTCAGAAGATGGATGAAAGGTGGTGTAATCGCGAAGTTTTACGGGACTCAGCGGTTCCTGAAGTGCTATGACAGAGGGAGTATTGTCGGGAGGGATGTTCTGGAGGTGGAGCTGAAGGGTGCTCCGTTTGGCGCGGAACCCCTGACAGTTCCACTGCCAGAGATTAAGGTGCGGTTGGTGCCTGGTCATGATAGATGGCAGGGAGACCGGGCGGAGTTGGTGTAGGTGCCGGAGTGAGCGGGGCGGGGAGCGAGCGATGCGCAACGGTGGCCTCAGTGATGCTCTGTCGGGTCTCTAAGGCAGGTACCCTGGCGTCTAAGGTGGCGAGGTGGGAGTCGATGGCGGCCACGCGCGTGTCGATAGGGGCTATACGCTCTTCAAGTCGTGTGAAGCGGGACATGATGCGCTGTTCGAACGACTCCAAGAAGCAGGCTGTTTCGCCAACGACGTCACGCTCATGTGTGGTGATGGCGTCGGAGGAGGGTGATCGGCGTTTCTGCGGGGGTTGACGGGTAGGGGAGGAGGTGCGCGGTGACGCAGCCGATGGTGCCGTGTTCATGGACTCCTCAGCTGGTGCAGGTGGAGACGATGTTTGTGTAGGGGTGGAAGCTGGGGAAAGAGGAGCGGGAGATGACAGACGTGCCAGCGCGGCCTGTAGCTGACACGTCAGCTCTTGAATTTGGAGCTGTTGGGCAGTTATAGTGGCCTCGAGAGCCGCAATTTCGGGGTCCGACGTGTGAGGCTGCGTTGTCGAGCTTACCGGTGGTGTGGCCGTGGTGGTGGTGTGAGTGGTGGCGGGGGTGGTGGACGCCTCGGACCTGGGCAGGGGCGGGAAAGAGACGGAGTAGTGGTGGCTGGAAGACCGGGCACCGCGGGATGTAGACCAGTGGCGGGGGCAAGAAGGCCGGCAGCTCTTGAGGATGGGCCCGGTGGGTGGGGATGGTGCCGGAGGCTGGGGCTTGGAGCTGGACGTGGGTAACGGGCCACTCCTGTTAGAACAGAGTTTGCTTGGACGTGAGCCCGTGACGTGGCCTTCTTTGCACAGGATGCAGCATGGCACGCAGGTCGGGGGCTCAACTCCCTCGTGGGCCTGGCCGCAGCGGCAGCAGAGGGCGGACCTGGGCGTGATGCAGACTTCCGTGCGATGGCGAGGAGTCCAGCAGTTAATGCAGTCCTCGGCCTTCGGGCGGAACGGGTCGCAGCGGTAGACGCCGCAATTGAAAACGATCGAAGAGGGGAGGATAGTAGTGCCGACAAAGGTAATCAGGAGCGATTTTGAGCGCCCCATCCGGTGCCCGTCGGCGATGGCGTAGGGGGTGTTCAAATTCATAGACTGGAGATCTTGGATGATCTCGTCCTGCGTCTGGGAGTCGACGGCGTTGTAGATGATGCCACGGAGGGCGTTGTCTGGGGCTGCCATGGTAGGCATGCAGGGGGTAAGAGATGGTACCCAGGCGGAGTTCAGATGCGCGGAGGTAGATACGTGTGCGTGGCTCAGATGGTGTGCTGACAGTGAGTTGTTGTATGGAAATCGGCGCTCGACGACCAGCCGAGGAAACGATGCCGCTGTTCCCTCGATCGCGACACTAGCTCGGTCTAGCAGTGCTCGAAGCTACGGGCATCCGTCTCCGCTGTAACCACAGGTCGCGGTGCCTAACCCTGTCTATCCTTTCCTTTCTTTCTGTTTTTTCCTTCTCCCCTAAAAGGAAACGCCTTGCCGTATACAGACCTACCCAGACTGACCGGGTGGGTGAGAGACGTCGTAAATCGTCCCGCCGAGAAAAGAGCGGCACATTGCGGTGTGGCTTCTTCTCGGTGTGTGAGGCTTTGAAAATCTCTGGCGATCAGCGCGGGGCTCTTGGCGTCATTGTTTTGGTCGTATACTTGCTTGCGCACCCCTAATGCGGTGTGCGACTTCCGAGGTTCTATATCTATCAGTATTTGAAGCACCCACTGCGTTGGTATTTTTCTCTATTTCTGGTTCAAAGCTGTATATGGCTAGAATAAACCGAAGTTTGTCCGCTTTTATCTACGCAAGAATTACTAACGCCTAAGTGCCACGGATATCCAGCCAACCCTACTATTTGGCACTGGTCAACTTAAAATGAGGAATTCGGCAGTCTGGTCCAAATTACACCATAATTATCGCTCTCTTTCATATATACTTGAGTTTTTTTGTATTTATTCAATACTTATTACTATTACTATTCGAATGTAAATCTTCATACCGAGAATTTTCGGCCAATCCGCCAGAGGGGGTATGAGCCACATGTAAGGGAGCAACAACAATCGCAAAAACGTATGCGCAACAGATATTCGGCCAATCACACTAATCACCAGTCACCCGTTAAAAATGAAAAAGAGAACACACGTACAGTTAGCACTAATTCATATTTAAGTACAAGTGCAACGAATAATTGAAAGAGACGTTAATGAACCGTCGGTATTAGAGATAAACACAGAATACGCACGTTTTAACTTTCCTGGCTAACCACCCGTACGCAGTGCTGGGTGGCGATTTTCTTTAAGTGTTAGAACGTCGTTCAAGCTTAAAAAAATTGTGATACGCCTGGCCACTTTCTTGCGAGAACTACTGCGATATTCTGTTTGTTTAGCTTTCTAACCTTTTTGAATTTTATAATTTTCCTCTATCTACAAGGAAGTAAATGACGCGTATGCTTTGGTTAAGCTTCCCTTCCGTTTTGAAGGAAGAAGTGCCTTCAAGAAACTTTCTGGATATAATATTGTAAAACAAAGGTCACGTTTACAGCCTTAGCGGATGGCGAATGGTATTGTGCATGTCTGCCACATAAAAATAAACAACGTTAATAATAACAGGAAGGGAATGAAATTTTGACAGCTATGTGGGAAGCCCAACAAAGGCATGGTATGAAGGCGTGTCCTGCGGTCCGACAAGAAATGAAAGCAGCGATACATGTCTCGGTCGAAACTGTCCGGACGGCAGATCCGTCAAGGGAGCTCGGCGGCAGTCTATATACTCCGGCAGCGCCACGACACTGCGACAGCCGGTAGGTGACGCGTAATTGACAGCGGCGTCACTAAGAAGTGACGCTGAGACCTCGCGCTACAGTGCTGCGTTTAACGAAGACGTATTGGAAGCCACTGCTACATGGCGTTTCTCACAGTCATGCACTAAAATGGCCAGAAAACACAGTGGGGGCGTGCGGGTTTCTTACGTCGATGTCCAAGCGATTACGAGGATATTTCTGTCTTGTGGTGCATGCATGCGGTATAGTATGCATGCAAGCGCTGCTAAGCTCTAGGGCACGGGTTCGGTCTGCAGGATCTTCGAGCTTGCAATAAGCTGCATAAAATTTTAAGGGCAGAGCCGGATCCGTCATCAAACACGTGATGTAACTCTTGGCGCCAACGCGAGTGATGCAAATAATAATAATAATAATAATAATAATAATAATAATAATAATAATAATAATAATAATAATAATAATAATAATAATAATAATAATAATAATAATAATAATAATAATAATAATAATAATAATAATAATAATAATCAATTCTTGTTGCGATAACATCACGTCATGACGCCATATATAGCAACGTCACTTATGATAAAACTTGTGACGTCATGCTGACGTCACTATGGCATCGCGTAACGTGCTAGCGTCGTCACCCGACATCATCGCTTTTTCATAGTTCGCCAATACTGGAGGCATGTAAGGCGCAGAAGCTTGGGCTGTCCCTCCGATCTCGTAAGCAGTGCGAAACCACGCTACGATTTCGGGGGCAAGGAGGATTATTACAATCGGCTGAGAAGGGAAATAAAGAGTTAGCTTCCACCTTCTTGTCAGCTTTGGCGATTGCGTGAGAGACCTTGTGAGTTCTTCCTATGAAGTGTTTTTCATAAAAAAGCTATACAAATATAGCTTAATTTCATTCAAGTTGGCAGAATGTTATTTTGATGTTTCTTTTATAAAACGGTGGAGCAGGTCTTCAAGTTATTTTTTTGCTCAGTAATTCTGAAAATCACTGACAATTTCTTCCTGTTCCTGATGTCATCTACGATTTTGTCATCGTTGTAATTAAGTGTTTCTTACTTTTATGTTCTGCTACACTTCTATTTACTCAACCATGTCCCCACTTTCCGCTTGCAGGGCTATTTTTTTTCCTTCTTTCTGTACAGTGAGTGTCGTACAGCGTCTGGTAATGGCCACAGGCTTTCCGCTTCCTCTCATCTCTCCTCCACACACTGTTATTTTCTTATCTGCAGGCTTTCAAACCACGTAACAATCGTAACAACGATGCGATGTATGTCACTATATTTGGCCGCGGCAATTGCCGTTAACTGAACGCCGACAGCCACCTTTTAAATATTTGTTAACAAAAACAATCACTCCAATGGAATACTATCCAAGAATATGAAAACAAAATAAATGTAATATTTTAATGTAGGATTGCTGCAAAATTGATTACGGTCACACTATCTTGATTGGTTTCTCACAAAGTGACAAAGCCACGAGTAAACAAAAAAAACAAACTTGCCTGGCTCTGTCTCTACCGGCATTTGTTTTCTATTTTGTTTATATTGTTACGGGGAAGATTTATTCACCAAGAGCTGGTCTTGCTAACGGCCTAGAGAGCGCACAGTCATGCAGGCCAAGGGGAGAAGCTCGAGACTTCAACCCACAACAACCACGTTGTCGTGTTCTTCATTTGGGTGCCAATTCAGCTGTGTCGGGGCGACAGTTCCATACACGTATCAATATCTTCTAAATTATAACGAGACTTTGTGAAGGGGTACACTAAAAAAGAGCCCGTGTGTCGAAAGAGAAAATTAGTGTTAGCTTCAGCTTTGCCTTATCTACTTGTTTTTCTAATAGCTCACAGCTGAACTGTTCAAAAGTTCGATTTCGAAACTTTCGAGTTTGAACTAGTTGTCTGGTTTATCGCAATGCGCTCATATATACGCCAGCAATAGAAGTGTGGCACCACTCAATTTATGCTTCTTTCTTTTTCTTCACAGGGCGTTTTTATTTTTAATGTTCCTACCTCCTCTTATAGAGGCGAAACTCGTGTATCGAATATCCACGTAACAGCTGTTACTGTATAATTAGCGCATACGCTTAGAAATGAAGCCAATGGTGATTTCGCGGCATCGTAGGAGGGACAGATTAATACAGAGTTACGAGTCAAGCGCAAGCGTTCATACAAAAACCACGGGAAATAAAACAGAAGGACATAGCGCAACGGCTTATAGGACCGGAATGATTTGTAGAAGGGCAAGGACGCCTGTCATGGCTCGAAATAAGAGAGCTAGTTTTTAGAGAGAGAGAAGAAATTAAGCGGCGAAACAAAAAGACGGGAAATTGATCGACGTCTCGCTCGACCAGCCGGTGCTGTGTATAAGTATATGAAATTGAGGGCCCCCCTCCCAATCGATGTTCAACTAGACATAATAAAAGAAAAGAGAGAAGTTTGAAGGAAAAAAATCGCCATGCTCCCAGCAGTTTGTATCATGAGATCAATGCGCTGTTATTCGCTTGGATGTCATCTCGGTGTTTTGACATTTCCATGACCCCGATTTAGATGCTCTGTTTCGATTGTTTCTTTGTTGTTGTTTTTTTGTCTGACAATAATATTACTTTCTCATCGCATCTCGTTTCCATTGAAATGCTGCCCCAACTAAGCTGAATTCGGGGGTGTTCCATCCCACTGGTCAGTATTAATACACACGCATGCCCAGTTTGTCAACGTTTCTCGTAATTTAAACCCATCCGTGTGCTTATTAAAGAGCTGGGACACTGATATTTGGGGCTTAACGTCCCAAAATCACCATATGATTTTAAGAGACGCCATATAGTAGAGCGCTTCAAAAATTTCGACCACTTTGGATTCTCTAACGTGCGCCCGAATTTGAGCACACAAACGTACAACATTTCCGCCTCCATCAGAAATGCAGCCGCCGCAGCCGGGATTCAATCGCGTGACCTGCGAGTCAGCAGCTGAGTACATCAGCCACTAGATAGATCACCGCGGTGGGGCGTGCTGGGACCACGAGGAAATCTATAAGATGACGGCGTACTTTTTTAAATTACGCGCGATGCACTGCCACGATCTCTTTTGGAAAAAAAGGGAGAGGGGAGGAGATACCGCTAGAAAAATGCGAACGCGATGACTACGCCGATGGAAAGGGAGGGTAGAGGGTGTGAGAGAAAGCACGCCAAACGTTGTAAGTTGTATGGGCACCGCAGCAGTGAAAAGTGCACTCGTGTCGAGCAAGCTACAGTGTACGAGGTCGTTCGTGTCGTGCAGTTTTGAAGGGGTATGATAGTGTGAGCCTCCCGAAAAAACTAATTTGCAATTTTGACTCCATAAAATCCCCTGTACTCTGAGGAACAGGCCTGTGGAAGCCCGATGTCGAGTGGCCGCTCCAAGCGGTTTAAATGCCGCGCCGGAGTGCGCAGCGTGCCCTCTGGCGTAGGCAGTATGCGCACGTAAAACTTCGTTTGTTTCAAATTGCGTTTTTTTGTTAACTTTTCACCTTCAATGTACCTTTTCTCAAAATGCATTGAATCGATTTCGATGAAACTTTGTATGCGTGAGCTATAACAAGTTAGAAACAATCTTAACTAAAACATTTGATGATTTCACAAAACGTTATGCTGTAAAAAAATACACAATACGCACCTTCCAAGGCGTTGTGCAAGCAGTTTTTTTAGAGACTTCATAAAAATGTAATATTTTTTTTAGTTCTGATGTAACATATGAGTCTCTACAACAACACGGCTGAATAGGGTTACATTATTTTGGGTAGTTGCAGAGAAACTGTACATTGAATAAATAAACCTCCTTTAAAATTTCGGAGTAGGCCATAGGAAGAATAAGCAACCTAGGCATACAAAAAGGGTGTCATTTGATATCCAGTGCCTTTTTTTTGAAAGCACGTAAAGTTTCATGGGAGTACTTGCAGCCGTTTCTAAGAAATTACGCTAAAACTGACATATACCATTCACCCTGCCATACCCACTTAAAAACAATGTCGTCACGAAGCGTAAGCGGAGGCAATCACAGCATCCGATGGAGTGAAATGCAATCTCGGAGGTCAAACCGAAAGGATGAGATTAATATACCCCCCCCCCCCCTCCAACCCCGGCTTAACCTCTGGCTCCTGGCTTTTCTCGGGAGGCTTCTTTGGCGGTTGAGGCGGCCGACAAAGGGCGGCAATTTAACTCATCAGCGCGGCTAATGCGATCTCGGCCCTTCCTTGAAAAAGTGGCTACGTCCTCGCTCCCGTTTTTTGTTGAATCCTTGCGTATCCTTCTATTATGCTTATGTTCGCTGTTCTTTTCTTGCTTCTCTTTCTTTTTTTCTTCTTTTTGGGCGATACGGAGTGCCGGGAGAACTTCGGCATGCGTCATGTTTTTTTGTTTTCGAATTTTTATTGACACGCGAAATTTAACCTTGACACTTAATTCGTTGAGTTTTTTTGCTTTTTTTTCGTTACTCTATGACTAAAACGCAGCTACTGTAATTCATTCCAGGTATCCACATTAGGAAATGGGATAAGCACACGTGTGGAAATTCCGAATCATCGTAATTCTTCTGCGGTCAATGGACACCTACCTCACTCAGACTCTCAAGTGGATTAACCTAAATATGAAGCTTTAGTTTCAACACTTTTTACCCCTAAATGTACCGCACGCCGGAGTTACTTCTTTATATGGACAACTCGAGAAATGAACCGAGTTTAATTTGTAGTGCTACAAAAAGAAAGCGTCAAGTTGCTCTTCGTAGTCGTTTTCGAACGTGAATATTTACTTGGGAAATTATGGGTTTCCGGAACCAATTATAATATCAAATATGAGGAACTTGGTGTGCAGGCATCCATTTCAGCAAGAAGAGAAGCACATGGAAATTTGTAAAGCGATCGTATAGAGTTGAGAAAATGTGTATTCAGGATAAAAAAAATTCGCATCTTACATTTAACACCTCAAATGTTGTACATTTGAAAGGGGGTTTATTAATGACGCCTGCTAGCAGGAAGACAACCGGTACAGACAGAAACAGTCGAAGGGGCTCGGCGTTGACAGCTCGCGCCTCGCCTCAAGAAGTGGTCCCACTGGTGATTACTGATTACCTTTCTCCTTCACCACTACACATTGAATAAATGGTTTTCCTTTGCATTGTTTCTCAGTGCTACCAACAGGAATAATGGAAGAAAACAATTGAATCAGTGCTCAGTTACAAATTATCACTACAGTATGGAACGCAGTTCACGCGTAATATGCATATTACTTCAACTCAGTTCACGATGCTTTATGTAGCACTGTTTGCATAATTATTTTATTTTTATATGATCTTAAGCTGTTGTATTAGCTGGCCGACGGAAACCGGTAGTTCCGGTGCCTTTTGAAGCCAGCACATGGAACATGCAGCAGCGGGAAAAGAGTTTCGTTTCACGTAAAAACTGCTCCATAAAGTTGCGTATGCAGTTTAAAAAACGAGAAAAGGCAATTTAGGGGATGTGAAAATTTTTAGGGTGACCTGCTTTTACAAGAGCACGGTACGCGAGCCATGCTTGCAGGACTGCTCTCTGTTTACAGGCTCGTTCAAACTCGTAGAGCTCTCAGGGATACGCCTCCGAAAGACACTGTACATAAACAAAGCATGAGAAAGATAAGCATGGGAGGAGGGGGAGGGGGGGGGGGCAAGACTCGTCGATGCACGTGCAGCCGTAGCTATTCTTTGTTCGTTCGGCCACCTATTTTCCGTTCGACTCCCGGTGCGTATTCTTCACAGAGTCCCTCGTACGGCAGCCGGAGTTCACTTACGGAAGTGATAAATGATTCACGCTGAACTCGAACGCGCTACGAAGTCCTTTGTTTCGCGCCGTGTGCTTGCGACCGGCAATAAATTTAAAAGCTGTTCGTTCCTTACTCCCTTTCTTTTTATAGCACAATTTGCACGCTTGGGATAGCAGTAACGTTTCTTTGTTATTGGCTACTGATTAGTGCCAATGTGACCAAATTATCAGAAATGATCATCTCTCCTTAGACAAGCTGTAGCTGGTCCGTATGAACCACACAGAAATGGACGCGACTTCGATGTGGGTACAGACTAAAACAACAGCATCACACGCCGCGTGGAGTGCACTAATAGAAGAGAGTACTAGTGCGTCCGACAATCTATTGCACACCTTAGTATGAACATATATGGTAAAGTATCTCCATGAACCCGCAGGTCCACGTGGATGTTGAGTCTGTCTGTCTGTCTGTCTGTCTGTCTGTCTGTCTGTCTGTCTGTCTGTCTGTCTGTCTGTCTGTCTGTCTGTCTGTCTGTCTGTCTGTCTGTCTGTCTGTCTGTCTGTCTCTGTGCGCGTGTGTGCGTGCGTGCGTGCGTGTATTCTATGACAAGGGCAAGCGAAACACGCGCACTCTTCAAAGGAGACACATTTTGATTGACATACTGGCTCAGACAAAATTCCACTAGAAAATACATACGTGCGCAGGCCTTCGTCAGAAAAATCTAATTCAAAATTAAAGAGTATTGCAAGCAGCTAGACCTACAAGACTGCCCTATTTCTGATGTCAATCTGCAAGCCTTCGGCTTTTCAAACTTGGTAATTTCTTCTCCTCCTTTTCGCTGCTAGTACTGTGGTGCTTTTTTCATACAACACTTTCATAACGCGATTCCGCTCACCGCTCCTTCGTTTTTTCATGGTGTCATCGCTTGACGCATGCTTAGTGGCCGACGAACTCTGCGCTGGAGCACTCCACTCTGGCGCAGGGCAACGGAAGCGAATCTACCAATAGAACACACGCTCCCCTGTGGAGCAAATGGCCGGGTCAGAATGGAACGTGAAGCGCGTCTCTCGTCTTGCTTGAGTGGGCACGCTAGGCACAGCGACGCTACGCTATACTTGAGCTCCGACGCAAGACGCAACTGACGCGACCGGCGTCCGTTGGCGCGCCCATAGTTGGCACCGTTTCAAGGCACGAGTTGCTTGCGACTTCCGGTCGAATCCGCCAATTTTTGCGGAGTAGAAAATGTAGCTCCGTGGAGTGAATCTCGCGAAGGAGCTGCTCCAGATCCGCTGATGGAAGGTAAAGAGAGCACTCTCAATCTGCCAGTGGAGTAGACTTGCTCTGCATGGAGCAGAATAAAGTATTACCGATAGCGCTTCGAATCTGGCAATGAATACACTATTACCGTTTTTTTCGGTCCACTAAGCACTGTCTTCTACACTTTCATCTTGTGCTCTTTTCTTTCCTTCTTGTCTTTCTTTTTTTCAGTCTCTCACCTTGCGCGAACTGCCAGACTTTCATGGAATCGCAACGTGGCACTGCCAGATATACGATATACTTGGGTGGACGAAGAGGAAACACTTCCTTTCAATTTCTTTGTCAAATTAACGATATTTCTGTTTCGCTGCTTTAGTCAGTATCCACTAATGTACATGTATATACGCTACAAATCAGAGTACTTTCAGGAGGCGGAAATGTTGTAGGCCCGTGTGCTCAGATTTGTATGCACGTTAGGGAACCCCAGGTGGTCGAAATTTCCGGAGCCCTTCACTACGGCGTCTCTCGTATTCATATGGCGGTTTTGGGACGTTAAACCCTACATATCAAATCAGAGTACTTTCAGCCGTCCATGAAAATCAGTGCAAACAGTGTCTAACGCACCGTACATCTCAAATAAATCCAGCCGCGCAGAGTTTTTGCCCAACATAAAATCTTTTGCTGACGCCTTTGGGTGAACGAGTCCTATTCGGTATACTGTCTCTTTCCTAGCACGTTCGTAGGATAAAATACATGCCCATATTCGTATATACGCCCGTTATATGCACTTTATATTACCTGGCGTATTCGTACGATTTTGGTAAACAAGCTGCATGATTAACTTCCTTCTCAATATGAAACACTCTTCCACTTCACATTAAATCTGTCTGCTCATTTCATCAATTTAAAAAAGGAACAGCCAAAAATTTATTTCCTTCACGTGAACTACTGTTAGTTTACTTCGATGTGCGCTTTTCGTCCAAGGTTTTCCTATTGAATAAAGATTATTAAAGCGTTGTACCACTTTTCTTCTTGTAAATTTCGCTTTCATTCGATATGCTATTTTTATACTATTTCATGCATTCATTCGCAATTTTTTCTACAATATTTTTTGTTTTGATTCATATATTTCGCTACTGTTGCTATTATGTGTTTATTAACACATTGCTTTTGTACAGGAGGTCCCAATATAGTATCTTGACTATTGGACCTTCAGTATACCTAATGCCTGTTATTATATACAATATTTATTGATAAAAGGTAGATTCTGATTCTGATAAGTTGTCTTAGACAGGCTGTCAATGTACAAAAGTGCGTTTAATCTTAAGCAGATATGTATATACTTGTGGTTAGCAGCGAGATTATAAAAAAATTAATAAAAAGTACCCTATTACCAAGAATTTTTTCAAGACCCGCCCAACATCTTGTTCCCCCGGCGTCCTGTTGCGGCTGTGGTGTGTGCGTGTTGCAGTAAAAGTCATGTTTGCGTGTGCGTATGATATTACGAATAACTTATATACTTATATGCGTTCACGTAGACTTCTCGTTCAAACTTACTTCTCATATACGTATACAGTTCTCGCTTTTTCGCTTGCGTGCGTCTTAAGCTCCATCGTCGTGTTTCCTTTTTGTGCGTGTTTGGTCCAATTGCGCGAATTCTACGCCTTTGCGGGTAAACTCCGACACCTAATTATGTGTCGTTATCCTGCCACACTGCAGGTATCGGTGAGTAGCGCATACAGGGGGCTTAACTGGTACATTTTGAAGTTTCTCAGTAAAGTTTGCCACATTGTATGAGCAAACGAGCGAAGGCGCCTTGCAGCGTCGTTTCTCGAAAAGGTTATTAGAACTCTCTGATGGCCGTCCTTGTGGGACGAACGGTCTGCATCATCGGTGAGGTCGTTACTAACAGCGCCACAATGTCCTGGCATCTATCAGAATGTGACGTCACGTCCATTTGACAAACCTGAATGAAGGTCTTCTATTGTTTTATTCACTAACTATATGAAGTGAAGTGAAATTAAGCGAAGTTTCTTTTCTTTTTACGCAAAGAGGGAAGCCGGGGCTAAAGGCTGCAGTGCCTGACAAAGACTTCAGCTCCCGTGTATAGCTTGGCGTCACTAAACTCAAACACATAATTGCAAAGGTAGCTGCATATGCCGGTGTAACACAATGCTGCTGTTAAGCATGCAGCGTAGACGAAATACAAAGCATTATAAAGAACACAAACTGATAAAAAATACACATTCGTACAAAGCAAAAATCAGATTCAAGGAAATATTTTCTTGTTTATTTTTCAATGATTTCCACGCTATATCAAAATCAACATTCATCAACATTTTATACTTAGGCACAGTTACCTAATAATTAAAGTTTTTTTGTCATAGTTTGTGCGCGTATTAAGAAACCAATGGAGTTGTTTTCGAAAGTGGTGTGCGTCATAGGACAAAGTACAGTTTTGAGTGTGTAGTCAATTGCTCTTTATAAACTGCAACAGTCGAAAAAGGTAGTGCTGGCTAACTTTAAGCGAATCGTAACTGCGGAACAGTGGCAACGGGGAAAAATCTTAAGGTCTGATACGGTACTCAGGACTGCACCGCAAAGCTGTATATTGTAGTACTAGTACTTTTTGATATTTAGTTGGCATAGTTGTTCCCCATACAAGAATACAATAGGTTAACTTACTATACACAAGAGCATAATACATCTGCGATTTCAGCCACGCGGGTACCAGACAAGCTACTTTGTTGAGACAGCCAACACTTTTACTTATTTTAGATGCTGATTTTGTCACATGTATGTTGCAAGGAAAGTTCTGGTGGAAGCAGACACCGAGCAATTTAATGCAATCGACCTCATGTACTTTTAGCCATCCAAAGTGAATATTCGCATTATAGGAATCAGCAGTACTAATTGGCCTAAAGTAGTGTAGGTAGTGTACCGAAGCATAGTGGCGCCAGCTCTGTGCCAGCAAGAAAGAAGACGTTGACGTCCGTGTGTGGCTCGTGCTTGCCGGGTTCCTGCCTGTACCAGCTTGTTGCGGCTAACGTTTCTGGAATAATAACCTGTGTTTTTACGCAACCTTGCTCGTTGCATTTGGTGGAAACGTGCTGGGTAACGTCCTGGAGCTCCGCAGCCGTAAGCTACCATCTCAGTCCACGATGACCGAGCGCGTCGATCCCCCACAACGCTCTTCCACGCTGCCACCCGTCATGTGTTCTGGTGTACTTCGTCTGCGTGACCCACCAGTATACAACGGCACTGAAGATCAAGATGTCGAGGACTGGCTGGCAGAGGACGAGCATGCCAGCGCGATTAACAAGTGGGATGACCCTGCGAAGCTGATTCACGTCATCTTCTACTTGACGGATTTGGCCAACCTATGGTTCACCAACCACCAAGCCGACATCCCCACCTGGTCGGTTTTCAAAGAGGCCGTCACCTCGTTTTTCGGTCGTCCAGCCATGCGTAAGCTTCGCGCTGAACTGGGACTGCGGGGACGATTTCAGCGAAATGGTGAGAGCTTCACGAGCTACATTGAGGATGTGATCAGCCTCTGTAGGCGAGTTGATGCCAGGATGACGGAGGCTGACAGAATAAAGAACATAATGAAAGGCATTGATGACGACGCTTTTCATATGCTTGTGGCCAAAGACCCACAGACCGTCACGGCCTTGATTCAGTTATGTCAAAGTTTCGATGAGCTGCGCAAGCAACGAGTTTCTACACGTCGCGCTAATACGCAGGCAGCTGATATTTCGGCCTTGGAGTGCAAAAGCAGTGGCTCCGACTACAGCGTGTTAATGCCTCAAATTCAACAGTACATCCGGGAGGAAGTTGCTCGACAGCTCTCTCTTGTCGCCACCATCAACGAGACCCCCACAACACTGGACCACTCACTTCGCCGTGCTATTCAGACGCAAGTTGCCGAGGCTCTCCCTTCGCCCACATCCCCAATATCAGTGGCTGCACCGCTGACTTATGCAGAAGCCGTCCGCCGACCTTCTGCCCAACCGCCGCTCTCTTTATACAGTCCAGCCACCAACTACTACAGGTCACCAGTTTCAGTTTATCCGGTAAATCGGCCCATTCCACCACCTCGAGCACCTGTCAACTCTTGGCGTACTCCGGATAACCGGCCCGTCTGCTACAACTGTGGTATTCCAGGACATGTCGCGCGCTACTGTCGTCGCCGTGGATTCTATTTTAATGATGTGCAGCATTCCGGCAACATACCTCGGCCATCAGAATCGCATGTGACACCTGATTCACATGACCCCCACTCACGTCGACCAGACTTCAGCCGACGTCGATCTCCTTCACCCCGTCTTCGGTCTCCTTCCCCGATGCTTCGCCGTTCCAACCACGCCCAGGAGGAAAACTAACAGTCGCAGTTCCTGAGGCAAGAGCTGCGCCACCGACGAAATTTCCAAGGCCTCATCTATCGCCCCCTAACGAGATTGCCGTGTTTGTGGACGGTTTCGCCACAACTGCTCTTGTCGACACAGGTGCCGCTATTTGTATAATCAGTGAAGTGTTATGCCACAAACTGAACAAAGTGACGACTCCACTGGTTGAAATTTCTTTACGCACGGCGAGTTCGCAACACGTCCAACCTTCTGCCACATGCACTGCTCGTGTTGTGATTCAAGGAGTGCTTTACATCGTAGAATTTGTCGTCCTTCCGCATGCGTCTCATGAAATCATCCTGGGATGGAACTTTCTTTCCGCTAATCATGCGGTTGTCGACTGCGCTCGTGCTCAACTCGTTTTGTTTCCATTCAGCACGACATTCATAGATCTCCCTCGCTCACCCAAAAAGGTGATCGTCGCCGCTGACGTCGTCATTTCTGCTTTTTCGGTCACCGCGGTATCTCTTTTGTGCAACTCCGTTTCCGATTCAACTGCCCTATTTATGCCGTCACAAGAATGCGCTCGTCGCCGGAACCTTGTCGTCCCGTTTGCCGTCATAACACTTGCCGATGGCTCCAGTGCCGTGTACGTGTGCAATCCGTTCCCTTGTCCCGCTACCTTATTGCATGGCGAATGCATTGGCAGTCTTGACACTTATGATGACATCTTTCCTTTCGATGCCCGTTCTGATACGACACCGATGTCCGTGGATGCTGTCACAGCTGGCACCGCGCCCTCACTACCTGACGAAGACGTTCTGTTGCGCAGCGTAGACACCGGCCTTACGCAAGACCAGCGCAATCAGCTCATTCAACTACTTGACCGTTTCCGCGCCTCCTTCGACCACGGACAACCTCCCTAGGGACGCACGTCAGTTGTCGCTCACCATATCGACACCGGTCATCATACTCCACTTCGTCAGCGCCCCTACCGCGTCTCGCAGGCCGAGCGTGACGTCATCACTCAACACGTCGACGAGATGCTGCAACGTGGTGTTATTCAGCACTAACACAGTCCTTGGGCTTCGCCAGTGGTCCTAGTGCGAAAAAAGGATGGCTCCATTAGGTTTTGCGTGGATTATCGTCGACTAAACAACATCACACGCAAGGATGTTTATCCCCTGCCACGCATTGATGACGCCTTGGATTGCCTTCAAGGTGCGGAGTTTTTTTCTTCACTGGATCTGCGCTCTGGATATTGGCAAGTACCAATGGCTGAACCAGACCGTCCAAAAACGGCATTTGTGACCCCTGACGGCTTATATAAATTTAATGTAATGCCCTTCGGTCTTTGCAATGCGCCTGCGACTTTTGAAAGAATGATGGACAGTGTCCTCAGGGGACTTAAATGGCACATCTGTCTTTGCTATTTAGACGACATAGTTGTATTCTCGGCGAATTTCGAAACCCATCTTTCCCGTCTGGAACAAGTTCTCCAGTGCCTTACGGCAGCCGGGTTGCAACTTAACTTCAAGAAATGTCGTTTTGGCGCCCGCAAACTCACAATTCTTGGCCACGTCGTTTCAAAAGAAGGAATATCGCCAGATCCTGCCAAACTGCGTGCCGTTGCCGAGTACCCCAAGCCTACTACCCTAAAGGAGCTTCGTAGTTTCATAGGCTTGTGTTCCTATTTTCGGCGTTTCATTCACAATTTTGCCTCTATAAATGCCCCTCTGACTCAGCTTCACTCCCGTAGCACGGACCTCTCTGGCTGGAATTCCCACTGCGATGAGGCATTCACGGCGCTACGCCGGCTACTCATCTCTCCGCCAGTTCTCCGCCACTTCGATCCCAATGCACCCACTGAAATTCACACGGATGCAAGCGGTGTCGGCCTCGGTGCCATTCTCGCTCAACGCAAGGATGGCTGCGACGAGTACGTTGTCGCTTATGCCAGCCGTACACTAACGAAGGCAGAGTCCAACTATTCCGTCACGGAAAAGGAGTGCTTGGCTATCATTTGGGCTATAGGAAAATTTCGCACCTACCTTTACGGACGCCAGTTTGATGTTGTCACAGATCACCATGCCTTATGCTGGTTAGCGTCCATGAAAGATTCTACTGGCCGCCTCGCTCGTTGGGCTTTACGCCTTCAGGAATACGATATCCGTGTTGTTTATCGCTCAGGACGCACACATTCAGACGCCGATGCACTATCCCGTTCCCCACTGCCTCCTGACCTTGCCTGCTTATCAACTGCCATTTGCGATTCGTCATCGTTGAGCCATAGAGAAAGAAGAAGACAAGAGAGGACACTCCGCGAAACCTGGCCTCAGGAAGTGCGTCACGATTACGTAACCCACTAGTGCTCTCATCAAACGTCAGAGGACGCAAGCGCAAAAAAAAAACAGTTATAATCAATGCAACAGAATTGTTGTCACAAAATAATAATTATACGCCCAAATTAGGTATGTTCTTTACACATAAAAACAATTTATTCAACACACCTTACGCGATTATTTTTCTTCAGCCGTACTGTCATAAACACCATCTACCCAGCGACAAGCCCATGCATGACTGACAGCGAGAAGCTTTCGTCGCTTTCGTCAACGTCGGCTGCGTCGGCGTTTTCAAGCGCGAGATAACAGGTGAGGCACGTTTTCAAGCGAAGCTTGTTGAATGACATGTTGTTGGTCTTGTTCGGTCATTTTTTTCAGAAAACCGTTACACCTGTGCGAATAAGACACCATGCAACAAACATAGAAAGATGCACACACACACGTTGCGCTTCGTGTGTGCGAGTTTGTTTCTTACGTGGCGTCTCATTCACGCAGTTGTAACCTTTTTCTGAAGCTTGTAAGGACTGGGTGGTTCGCTAAAAAGAAAGTTTGTGGCTCTATGCGGCGGCTAGACGGGAACATTGTGCAACGTATGCAGTATAGCAAAGGCGGCACGGCGTCAAGCCGAGGCGACGCGTGCTGCGTCTGCCACGGACGCGAGCGTCTGTGCGCTGAGCATAGCTGGGCAGCTAGGTCATAGGCTCGGTGGCTCGATGCAAAATATTGAGAAGCGTTCGCTGGGCCTCGCATGCTTCACGACACGTTTCCCGAAGGCTCGCAACACGAATTATTCTTGGTGTGCCGGAGGCAAATCTGGACTAGCCAAGTGGCCATCATCTTCGTTTCTTCGCTAGCCTTGTGCCACTAGTGCAAGCTGCCCACATATTTTTTTGACGTTTCCAATATAATTTTACCGCACAAATTTCAACTACGATTTTTCTTCCCAATGTACTGTGCTGATACTGCGTACGCACGAAGGTGTTCTAAAGTTCCCAGGCCGCGATACCATTTCATTACAAGGGATAGCGGCCTGGAAACTTATGAAGATCTTTGTACGTGGTCTTGACGTCTATTTTTGTGCTTGACGTCTATTTTTGTAAGTCAGACTTTTATGGGTCAGAGATGTATCACTGGTTTTGTATTGTGCATCGATTAGCTAATCATTCAAAGGGGTTTGTTGGCACACTTATGACGTGCACATATCTTTTTCGTAATTTGACAGCGAAGCATCCACTTACTAACATTTTCAGACCGCGCTGATGCCATGCCGTCCGGCGGTCCAAGCTACGGCAGCTACTGCTGTGTATCGTGGTGCTTCAACAATGGCAGAACCCACAAGAAGCCTGGGACGAGTTTCTTCCGCATACCACGGGACGGCAGGTGTGTTAAAGCTTTTGTATGATTCGCATGTCTTTAGGCTTACTGTTCGTACTTGCTCAGTGAGGGTAACAATAAAAAATCACTATTCAAGCACTTCCACTTTCAGCTGATAGTTCATTGCCAATGCAGGATGAAAGCATCGATGCAGTATGCTGGACGCGATGATCTGCTGACTTCTGCTGACTTCGTCTTGCCGGAGAAAACCTTAACCAGTCGTTCAGCTGTCACAAAAGGAACTTGTGTGACCGGTAAGTTGTATGTTCACTTCAACCCCAGAGTGGATTGATATTGAGACTTCCGCAGGCCGCTCGCAAGATTGTTCCGACAGCACTGTCCGAGGCACTGAACAAGCTTCACAAGACCCTCCAGAAGTCTCCGCCAACAGCTCCACGTCTAAGTGCCCTAGAGAAAATGGTGACTATGCTTTTATTGCAGCTGTTTTTAATGTGCTATTTTATGTTTAGGACATTCTGAGGAAACTATCCTCAAAAGGACACTACGTGTGCACTTACAAAATGTAAGGGTGGGCTCTCAGTGATTTTCATTTTTTTGTGCATTGTCAACATTGTGAATGGTTTGTTTTTAGGTAGTGGAATCGAAAACTTTGCACCACAGAAAGTTGTGCACCTTGGGTCTGAAAGAGCGAGGAAAGTGCTCGTATGGGATTAGTTGTTCTTCGCTTTTACATCCATTTTTTTGTTTATTGCAGTGCGTTCCTGTGTGCTAGCGACAATGTCTCCATCAATGAAGTACAAGCAAACCATTAAACATCTGCAAGCCAAAGTAGCAGCACAGCGGAAAACTATCAAAAGACTGCGGAGACAGCCTCACCAAACTAACCACTCATTCGTTGCATACATTGTTTTGGTTACCCGCTATGAGGAGTAGGGACACTGTGTATTCGCTCAAAGTGATTTGCATAACCTTAAAAAGAATGTTGGGTATCCTGTCTGTATTTTTGTAGCAAATGCGGGCGAACTGTACACTTTACTGTGGGTCGCTTGGTCACTGTGTATGCTTTATCTCTCCAGCTCAAGTAATATATCGATAACAAAACCGCTTGTTGAAATGTCTTCGAGCGGGTAAGGAACACAGTATGAAGTGGGCACAGTTCACGTTATCACGCTTTTTGTATTTTAGCTTCTCATCAACCTCCTCATCTCGCCCATCAAAATTTTCAAAAGAATACCCAAACTTGTAGCGTTTGATGGGGCTGCGGACGCTGCCATTTTATTTTTATATAGCTTGTGAGTGATAACGTACGATGTAGAGCCTTTGTGAAAAATAATGAGCCAAAGTGGTTTCCTTCTGCTATTTATCAGCCCTGTAATACCGCTCTCGTAGCACCAATTAAGGTCCACAATTCTGGATAAGTGATGACTACAATCTATTTTAGCTCGCAAGCGTCACAGCAACACCCAGACGCATATCACTTGGGATCTTAAGTTTTTGATGATAAGAAGAGCCACAAGACCTGCCAGTGTTGTAGCATAAAGTTTGTCTTTCTCGTAGTGAGCAAGCTGCAAAGCCCTACCTTTCCGAGGACAAGCAGGCATCAAGTCTGCTTTTTTTTTTTCATTTTGGGCTAGCTGTTCTTAAGCACAGCCAGCACACTGCAGCTTTGCCTTTCTGCTATATTGTGTAGTGTGGTTTCTGTGCACTCTTTTTTTCTATGCATTATTTTGGTTAACCCCAGGCGTGATTCGCGACTTCATTGCTGTGTATATGTCGCTTCTTCCTTCTTCTTCAGCATTGTGCGCTGTGTTTTTGCCATAGATCCTTACTTACCCACGGGCCCGGTTTGTCATACTTCACCAGCTTCTCGGCTTCTGCCAACTCTAGCGAGGTGTGCGTTATCTGTGTTCTCTCTGTATTTGTTACAATATTTGTTACAATTTGTTTGTAAGGCGAGATGCATTTCTTGTCTACCTTTGTCATATTGTGCTTTTATATTCTCAGACTCTACCTTGCCTTTGAATAAAGCTTTGCGGATACTCTGTCTCTTTGACTGATATATACATTGATCACTTGTTCCAAAAGAACAAGGGATCAACAAGTGAACAAAAGAACAAGAACAAACGCGATGAATAAAATCGTAGTGAATTATCACTACCTGCATCTCTCTTTATTATAACTTAATCGAAATAAAAAAATAAAAATTCAAAATCAGCGCCAGTGAAACCGAAACAGGAAGCGCACGCCACTTGCTCTCATCAACCACCAGGTGTGCTAGGGTCGATTGGGCCGCTGGGGTCTACGGGAGTGTCCACTCTTCACCTTTTTTTATTTCTCTATGGTTGAGCATCACTGACATGCCATCCGAACAGCGCAAGGATCCCTGGATCAATTCTTTGCTCGACGTCCTCTCTCACAGTTCGTCAGAAACGACTTCACGCTCCCTCTCTCGTCAAGCAAGACACTTTGCTGTCCGTGAAGGCTTGTTGTATCGCCGCAATTACGTGACGGATGGCCGTAGGTGGCTCCTTGTCATCCCTCGTCATTTGCGTTCGGACATCTGCGCTGCCTTTCACGATGACCCCCAGTGTGGCCACGCTGGAGTATTTAAGACTTACTCTCGCCTTCGTCTAAGATACTACTGGCGCGGCATGTATCGGCACGTTCGCCAGTACGTTCGGTCATGCACCACGTGTCAACGACGCAAGACGCCTTCTCACAGCACTGCTGGCCCTTCGCAACCCTTAACCTGCCCAGCGAGACCATTCGACCGCGTCGGAATTGATATTTATGGTCCTCTACCCAACTCTCTTCGAGGCAACCGGTGGATTATCGTCGCCGTGGATCGTTTAAAACGCTACGCTGAAACATCTGTGCTGCCTGCTACCACTGCGAAAGACGTTGCGTCCTTTCTCCTTCACCATCTCATTTTGCGACACGGTGCACCTCGTGAATTACTCAGTGACCGTGGACGCGTGTTTCTCTCGAACGCCGTCGACGAGCTACTCAAGGCATGTCGCACTGTCCATAGGAAATCCTCGGCATACCATCCCCAAACCAATGGCATGACAGAACGCTTTAACCGTACCCTTGGAGATATGCTTGCCATGTACGCCTCTGACGACCACACTAATTGGGACCAACTGCTCCCTTTTGTCACGTACGCGTACAACTCTGCGCCACAAACAACCACTGGCTTTTCTCCTTTCTTCCTTCTGTACGGACGTGAGCCATCATGCTCCATGGGCACCATTCTCCCTTACAGGCCTGATGTTTTCGAAGCGACGCCTGTTTCCGAAGCAGCTGCTTATGCCGAAGAGTGTCGTCAACTCGCTCGCTCATTTACCGCACAAGACCAATGGCGCCAGAAAACTGACCGCGATTCCTCTGCGTCTACTGTACACTATAACCCAGGAATGCTGGTTTGGCTCTGGGTCCCGTCTACCCCTCCCAGTCTTTCCCCGAAGCTTTCGTCGAAATACCATGGCCCCTACCGTGTGGTGCGGCAAACATCTCCTGTCAACTATGAAGTTGAGCCCATTGATCCACCCTCGGACCAACGCTGCCGTGGGCGTGAAACAGTACACGTATCACGCCTCAAACCGTGCTATGACCCCCTTGTCGTATCCTTTCCCTAGGTCGCCAGGTTGGCTCCTTTCTGCGCGGGGAGTAATTGTACCGAAGCATAGTGGTGCCAGCTCTGTGCCAGCGTGAAAGAAGACGTTGACGTCCGTGTGTGGCTCGTGCTTGCCGGGTTTCTGCCTGTACCAGCTTGTTGCGGCTAACGTTTCTGGAATAATAACCTGTGTTTTTACGCAACCTTGCTCGTTGCAGTAGTTTTAAATAAATTTAAGGAAAACACGTTGCATTGTAGCCATGACTGTAAGTTTCCTAGGTACCTGTTTACAGTGGCCTCTACTTGTACAAGACATTTGGCTGTAAAACTTATGTTCGTATCATCCACATACATAATCATGTCACGAGAGCCTGGTAGTTTTATAATGTCAATAATGTACATGAAAAACAATAGTGGTCCTAATATAGAGCCTTGAGGGACTCCGCAAGTGACAGGTCGTCGGTTAGAAGTGTAAAACGCCATGTAAAACGGGGGATCGAGGCTTCTCAAGTGGATAAATCCACTTTTTCTCGAGCCCTCCTGTTCCACAACACACACACTTGTGGACGAAATAAAGTTTGATTTGAAAAAAAAAGTAACATCAATTACCCGTACGTACTGTATCATATAGCGTAAATAATCCTACACCAAAGTACGTATAACACCACGTACAGCATAGTAATTTAACTTTTCTAAATATATTGTGCTGTATGCAGTCAAATGCCTTCCCATAATATAAGAGGAGACCAAGAGTGTAGTGCTTCTGTTCTATATTTTGAGGTATTTTGTCTTTATTGAGTAGTAGCGCCTGCTCTGCGGATTTTTTCTACAAAAAACAGTATACTGGCAAAAATATATTCGGTTGTGTTTAGTGAAAAAAATATTCCAGACTGCACTTGATCACTCCTTCGGATAATTAACAAAATTCTCGTAACAAAGAAATTGACCGGTAGTTTGCCATTTTCAATCGATTACCACATTTATATATTGAACAGACCTTGGCGATTGTTAGGGGATCAGGAAACAGACCAGTAGTTAACATTAGGTTAGCAAGATCAGGCAATGCGTAAGATATCAAAGGCGCAACGCACTTAATGGGGACACGATTTTATATCGTGGTGACCTGCAGATACATATTTTTTAACTTGTTGATTTACGCCTACGTAGCCTATAAATTCATTAAGGAAGCTACGAATTCTATCGCACCTCTCCCACCATGACACAACTTTACTGCGTCGCCTATAGTTAGAAGAGGCTCCCAAGAAAGCATACTCGTTTTCCATACGACTTTCAGACACCACCAGATGTGACTCGTGCAGCAGTGGTAAAAGAATGCAACACATGCGCTTCTTTGTGATCCCTTTGTCACTAAATGCAATGTTCTTCGCACTACGTCATCAAGATGACAAGCCGCTTTAAGTAGAAAAGATTCTCGAACCACGGCCCATTTTATCGAAGGCAAAAAGATAGACACGCCCCGCCGCGGTGGTCTAGTGGCTAAGGTACTCGGCTACTGACCCGCAGGTCACGCGTTCGAATCCCGGCGGCGGCGGCTGCATTTACGATGGAGGCGGAAATGTTGTAGGCCCGTGTGCTCAGATTTGGGTGCACATTAAAGAACCTCAGGTGGTCGAAATTTCCGGAAACCTCCACTACGGCGTCTCTCATAATCATATGGTGGTTATGGGACGTTAAACCCCACATATCCATCAAAAGATAGACACGTGTATTGGTGCTCTCTTTGAAAATCGACTTGGCTAAGCGGTCTTTTACGTGTGTGCAGTGGACAGGCGCTTATGTTCAACACTGATGGCGCCTTGTTCCCTTCGTCATCTTTCTTTTAATGTGTTGATTCATTTCCCCCGTTAAGGGTAGCAAACGAGACACATGTCTGCATGGTTGAGCTCGTTGCCTTTCCTTCCTTTTAGGGGCGAATCTCCTTGTGGTCAAGGCTTGTGCGTAAGCGTTGGCGTTGGCTATGTGCGCCGTAATTTCACAACTTCACCGCATGTCGGAGGCGTCTGCACAAACCCGTCTTTCTCAAGAAACACAACAGGGCTTTCACTGCCTTGTGGGCTGTCGAGGGATGTGGGCGCTGCTGTAATAGCACGTGCACAGGAAGAGGCCAATCATCCAGTCGCCGCATCGCCTTCACAAGTACTTGTCTGTCTGAGGCAAACCGAGGACAGTGGCAGAGCAGGTGTGCGATATTTTCCATTGGTGCCGCAAACATCACATGCCGCACTGTCAGTCCATGCCAATTAACGTGGTATAAGCTTTCGTGAAAGCAACTCCCAGCCGAAGGCGATAGAGAAGTGAAGCTTCATGTCGATGTATATAGGCCGGGTGGAGGTCGGAGTTGAGCTGAAGACGAAGTAAAAGCGCGTTCGAGGCCCCACATTCCCTTTCTGCCATCGTGGCACAGCACATGCAAGATACCCACTATACGCTGTGGCGATGACGCTGATAACGGTGATGATGGTGACGGTGATGGTCACGGGCGAACCCTGGCTTGCGCAGTAGATGACGTCTGTGTACGCTCTACGATGCATATCGCATGACTAGAAACAACCAACAACCACCAAGGAAACGATCACAGACCTCGTTTTTGTCAACTTCAGGCTAGACCCGGTACCGAAAAGTAGCAGCAACGAAGGCGAGACGTAACTCACAGATCAACACAACATACGAGTTATGACCAATAAACATTGTATATACCTGTACACCACTGTGTCACTCATATATATGCGTGGATGGTCAATGTCATGGGTGATTTACGGTAACACCAAATGATCCCACTGTTCATCCACTCATCATCATTTATTTCGTGAATATACCGTGTTTCTTTTCCTCCTGCGCAGCGTGCTCCTATATTTGGTCAAAGTACAAGAATTTGCCACAGAAAGCGGGTTCTTCGTCACATCGTATGCTTATAAACCGGGCATAATGTGTAATGCAAAAGTCCGTATGACCAAGATTTCACATTTCTTTATCAACGAGTGAACTTACGTAATTTGCGCACCAATTGGCCATGTAGTGGTATGTATTGAAATCCAGCGGGTAGCAGAACACTCAGCGAAGTGACTCGTTTTACCAGGGTAGTTAACTACCGGTGAACAGGTGCGCCATTTCTTTGCATCTGCAGGAATAATCTGAACAAACCAATGACCTGCATGTACACTTAAATGTGCTACTTGCAATGAATTGCGGTGAACTAATGGCAGACGCAGAGGCTCTCAGTTGACCACATTACTTTTTAATATTATTTTTTAGGAAAAATATTCAGAAACACTGCCAGAATGCGATTCGAACTTTCCTTGACTTGAAATCATCGGAATCGGGGGCCTTTTTATATTCAGGAGGTTTGCTCGCATCAATATTTCGAAGAAAACGTGAAATAAAAAGTTTAAAAATATTCACGAAAGTTTCGCCCAGAGGCGCGGTCTGCTCATCGAAAACCGTTACGAGATTGTAGCGAGTCTCGAATTGAGATGCATGCGTTTCAATCACCCACTCTGCCATTTGAATGCGCTTTCTTTGTCATCCTCGTGTGTTCCCCTTTATTTCGCGGCGTGCCTCACCGCCTTCCATACATCGTCCCCATTCTGGCTTTCCCAGTTCTTTCAAAGCCGACCTTGCCGGAAGCGGCCCGCTTCTGAGGCAAATCAGGAACTTTTATGGGTCTGCAACTTCCATCTTGATTCGTGGTCGAGCACTGCTTTGTTGCATCACTGTTTTAAAACTATCTTCTTTATTTGTAAAGACTACTTACTTCGCTCTTAAACCCATGCATTCCAGCTTTATACGTCTCTCTGAAAATTCTGAACAAATGGCTTTAGTATTGAATTTTTTTTTTACCCAAGAAGGGCTGGCGGTCCGTATCGGCACTGATAGAGACATTGTTTACAGTTCAGCCTTTGAATTTGCGGGATCAAGTTAGTGGTCCTGCCTCTGACCACTCTGCAAAGCTGCTGTCTCTTTTCTTTTTTAATTTTTCAGTTGTTCTCATGCGCTGCATATTCATTACGTTTTTTTACGTTTTTACGTTCATTACAACTTTTTTTAACCATAAGGTCAGACAAATGCTAGATTATATACGCCGCGCCACATGTTAGCCCAACTTTTCGGCAGACATGCGACTCTGTATAGGACTAACTTTAAGTTCGTCGTCATGTGTATAAAAGTTTAAAAGGAAAAAAAAACGGGCTGGTGCAGTCAATGACAAGTGTAGATGTATACGAATGGCAAAATCTATTTCGTAATGCATTGTTTACCTCGTCTTCACTACATCCCCCACAATTTTTTTTGCCAGTATGCAAAAAAAAAGAAAGGTGGAGGATAGAAAAAGAGAATAAGAGAATAGAGTTGCCTCAAGTTCCTTACTTCCATCTTCGGTTGACCTGCCCTAAGTTAGCTTAACTTAATCTTCAAGCACCATCAAAAGAAGGAGTAAAACGATTGCGCGTCTTGCAGATGAGTTCTGGTTTAGCCATTTTGTGCACACGCCACGCGACACGCATTCAAATTAGGCATGCCACGACAAGATTATCATGCATAGGAAACATCGAGGGGTCCTCTCGACTAAGATGTGAAACGGGCAGCACGCAGCGCACAAACCAAAAAGGCATGATTTTTTCAACCTGCTTCTTTACAAGAAACACGTTCAGATCAATGCTCATCTACTGTAGAGTCTAAAGATAAACTTGTGTAATGTGTAGAGGTTACGTTGAACGCAAACTGAGCAAAGTAACGTTATTTCTTTACGCCCTCGGATTCTGATAAGTTTGAGCAGTCACGGAAAAGGCGCGTTCACAACTTCATTTTTCCCGAAGTTTTGTTTACGGCACTTGTAAGGACGCGAAGCCTGTTCATGGATGCTAAGAAATATAACCGTAGCCTTAAAAAAAACATACCAGAATGTTAAATAAATGTAGTTCTTCAGTGTATCCAGATCAAAATAGAGTTGTTTGCGCAGCGATGCACAGTGACAATCGAAGATATCATAATGTTGCGAGCGAGTGCATCCTTTAAACCCTTGTTACTGGAACCCAATAAATTCAAAAAGAGCGGCAAGGGAACGGTTCTTTGGCCGTACGGAACTCAAACAAAACAATCGGGTCGTAAAAGCGGTATTCTTAGACGTAAGCAAGAAACAAACAAGTGTGGCGAACCGCAGAACGAGGAAATGAAGTTATCTAGCCTAAGAGGCCGTATGCTCGCATGCCAGCCGACGTGACGCCGAAGCGTCACGAGCGATTGTTTCTCGACGAAAAATATACACAGTTTTATTTACTAAGCACTATGTCTGACTGTGGTTGTGCAGCAGAACGCAAATGAGGCGCTACAGACGATGCGGAGATAACGATTGCAAATTCTTGTATAATTGTATAAAGGCGACGTCTGGAATAAAATCGAAGACGTGTGTAAGTGGCGCTGCGGCTCTGCAGCTGACTCGCTTCACGCGGCCTAAAGAATGCTTCGATCTTCTTGCATACACGCACGCTCCTCTAAATATTTCACTGTAATTGAACGAAAAATATTTAGTTAGACAGACTGACAATATATCACTAAGTAAAAATGACTCGACAAACAAGACAAATGATTAGGGAAAGAGTGATGGTGACAGTGGATGCACCAGGGGGAGGGGCGAGCCAGCGGGAGAGTATCCGCACACTCTTATCTGAATTTTCAGCGTATCCCCTCCCACCTTCCAGCAGAGCTTGCCTCCCTTCCTTCCGTAAAACACAACACGTAAGTTCCCTGTCTTCCCGGATATATTTAATAAAGTCAATATTTAGTTAAAGAGGTATTTATATGTTGTTGGCGAATTTCGAGAGTCATATTCACTTGGCACTGTTATGCCTGCGAGTCCACAGCGAACGTCCGTGCCTCTGAAAAAGGCAATCTGTGTCAAGGCCAGCACGCGAGTCCGCCTGACACGATCAACAACTCAACGGCGTCATCACGCGACGGCGCCTTTCTGGCGCGTACGTGCAGTGAGTCACCTCAGCCCGCCAGCCCGTCGAGTAAACAACCGGCGCCTTCCTATCTGGCGGGTCTGACGCAATGCCTGGTGACGTCACTCGTCCTTGGGTGCAGCCACCTGCAGCGCAGCCTCTCCAGATTCGATGAGAAAGAATGACGCGGCCCAGCGGCGACCCCATTGGAGGAGTCTGACCTCATGACCAGCGGCGCTTCTGGTTGGACATTTTGTTATTCAAAGAATCCACCCGGTGCCTATAAAAGAAGCCCTGCGGCACGTCGCGAGCAGCAGACCTGTTGGAGAGCAGACATGTGTGTCAGGGAGATGAGCTGTGTGTTAGCAGTCCTATGTGAGAGCAGACATGTGTGTCGCAGTTGACCTATGTGTTGGAGAGCAGACCCCTTTGACAGCAGACCTGTTGGAGAGTTGAACTGTGTGTCAGAGAAGAGAGCTATGTGATAGAGAGTTGAGCTATGTGTTAGCAGACCCCTTTGACAGCAGACCCATTTGAGAGCAGACCTACGTGTTAGAGAGGAGAGCTCGGCTCTTCGGGTCTCTAAGCTGTCGGCCCCAGTGCCGAATTTGTAACGACTCTGTATATATGCTGTACATAAACCTTGCTTAACTCACCGTCGTCTCGTCCGCTCGTCTATCAGCTCTGCGCAGAAGCAGTCGCGAGCTGAGAAACCAACGCTACCAAACGGCTGGTGACCTTCCCGGCGGAGTTCGAAGCAGTGGCGCCTTCGGGACCATGTTGGCGTCGCCGTCTATCGAAACAGTGGTTGCAGCGGAGAGATTCGTAGCGCCCTTCGTAACGTCGTCGGAGGTGCGCGTCGCAACAGCACATACTTAAGAACATAAACATGCATGATCATATTGCAGCACAGCGATGCCAGTACTGCTAAGTGTCGAGAGGTTAAACATCCGCCTAAACATCGGTAGAGTTGGGCGTAAAGAGGGCTAAATGAACTTTCTAACCGTTGATAAACAGTTATGACGACACTTATATTAGCGAGGAAACTGCCCTTTTGAGAAAAATGCAGTAACACCAAAGTGTTCTTGTCCAAAGATAGTTTTACGCTAACGCCCAACTTCACGAACTTTCGTTCAGCGAAAACATGATACCAGACAAAAGTTCTGGCCACACTTTGGGCCACAGGGTATGTACGGAACAAGCCATATGATGGTGTACTTCATACGGCAGCAGTCCAGCAACGTTCACCATCTACAGCCGAGTTGCAAAGAAACGCCTTTATTAAGCTGTCAAGCACTTTTTGAAAGTGAAGTTAAGCGTCGGCAAACAATAAAGATCAGCAGGCCGATCTAGCAAGAAGGCTGGATTGCTTAGCAGATCGCAGTTTCAGTAGGTGCTCTCTTTTTTCACCTAATTTTAAGTGAACTTCGCGATTATCACATCCGTGTCCGTCGGTGATGGACGTGGACCCCCACGGCCGTCCGCCAGTTACGGCGGCGTCGGCGGTGGCCGCATCCAGAAAGCGTACGGGACTCTACAGCGACTACGACAGCGAGGGCACTCTTGGTTACTCAATGAGCAGCGAAGAGCCTTCTGACGACGACGATTTTAAGCTGGTGCTGAGCCGTAAAGCGAAGAGGCGGAACGTCAGAACATCTTCGTCATCGAGTACGTTGAATGACAGAGTGCCAAGGAGACCCGTGACAAACACTATCCTTTTTGTCCCTGAGGTACCGGACGGTAACATGAAGCGCCTCAACAGGCAATCTGTTTCGGTGATGCTGGAAGGACTCGTGCCAAACGAGATCACAGACATCAGAGTGAACACGCGTAAGAACGTATTGGCCATCGACGTTTTGCATGCTGCGGCACTTAATGTACTGCGCAACGTCAACGAGTTGGGGGGAATGAAAGTTCGCTCCTACATTCCTGTGAGCTCTAACGTCGTCACTGGAGTCATCTACGATGTGGATACTGCCATTCCCAGCTCCGACTTCGATGTTCTGGTAAAACCGGTAAATGAAGCCAGCGTCATTGCAAAAGTTGTCCGTTTGGGAAACTCACGCTGCTTGAAGATCATGTTCAAGGGCGACACTCTTCCTTCACACGTAAAGGTGGGCCATTTTCGGCATTCAGTGCGACCTTTCATACCGAAGCCCTTACAGTGTTATAAGTGCATGAAGATGGGCCACGTGAGAAGCGTATGCGAAAATAGGACGGTGTGTCCTCGTTGCGCGGAAGCCCATTCTGTGGATGACTGCGAAGCAACTACCCTCAAATGCTCGAATTGTCATGGGTCACATGAAGCTTCGTCAAAAGAATGCCCCAAAATCCGAAGAGAAATAGCGGTATTGAAACAAATGGTCAGAGACAATTCGTCGCATCGAGAGGCTGCCAGGACCGTCCGAAAGAGGCGTCACCGTCGCCGCAGTTCATCAAAGAACGCCGCAGACGCTACATCGAAAGCACCACTCCACCACCCTTCTCTTCCACCACCCTTGCCTCCCAGACCTAAGGCGGCCAGCGCGGTCAACAAAACAACGAGCTGCACAGTTGCAGATAAATCAGTTTGGCCTTCATTGCCGAAATCACAGCCACCTGCAAATCCCAAGCGCACATCGACAGTCACATCACTCCAGCCAGCCGCTGACAAGCTGCCTGAGGAGGACACAGAAGTCATCAGAATGTTCCGAACACTGCTGGATGCCATGCGAAAGCTGTGCAGCAGCCTGAAGTCTCCACTCGCTCAGAGTGCACTACAAGTACTGGATGCTCTAAGTCCAGTATTTGCAAGTCTCCAGTAGCAACCATGGCTCGACCAATTTTCTCCTTCCGCAACGAGGTCCGACAAGCGTCGATAATGCAGTGGAACGCGAGAGGCCTGAGATCCCGCATCTCTTCGTTCCGTCAGTATATGTTCATGAATCGTATTCCTATGATAGTTATATGTGAACCAAACGTGCAACAACCTCCTAAACTATCAGGGTATGAATCTTTCGTTTCTTCAACGTGCGAGGAACGCAGCAAGGTGGTTGTTTACATTCGCACAGATTTTACTTATGTGCATCATGCAGTTCAACCGCATGATGACAATCAATATGTCTGCTTACGTGTTAAAAAGGAAAAAGTGTCATTCACACTCATTGGTGTCTACATATCACCATCCGGACGATTTGAACAAGACCGACTACGAGACATACTGACAACAACTACGGGCCCGTGGGTTATAACTGGAGACTTCAACGCACATCACTTAATCTGGGGTAGTTCGACGATCAACGCTAAAGGAAGAAACCTCGTGTCATTCGCTTCCAAGCATGACCTATGTTTCTTAAATGATGGCAGTCCTACATACCTGCGGGGCCTTACGTACAGCAGTTGCCTCGATTTGACTCTGGTATCGAGAAACTTCCGGTCGCAAGTGCACTGGTTTTCAGACATCGAAACGCATGGGAGTGACCACATTCCAACTTATATGCGAATAAGGGGTCTTACTAACTCCTTTTCTAAGACCACAATACGAAGAATTGATTGGTTCAAGTTTCAGCGACTCATGGAAAATACATGCCGTGAAGACCCTGACCAGAACTTGGAGGATGTCATCAAAGAGGCAATGAGGGAAGCTTCCTGTCTCCTCCCGTTCACCGGCAAGCGTTCAGATTTCGACGTTGAACTGGAAAAACTGTGCGCGCTTCGCCGAAGGGCGGAAAGAAGATACAGGCGGACGAAAGCAATATGCGACTTGAGGCTGGCACGACGCATACAAAAAAAAGTCCAACGACGTTTAGACAAACTTGCACAGGAACGCTGGAAATCATTCTGCGAATCATTGGATCCCCGAAAGCCGTTGTCCCGCATCTGGAGCACTATTCGTGGCCTGCGCTCGGCTCCCCAACAAAGACATCCTTTCATGGCTTTAGCCCTACATTCAGGCCACACCCAACTTGAAGTGGCAAATGAGTTTTGTACGCGAATCGCCGGTGTGTCCGCCTTGTCTGCTGGCACCATTAGGAGTGTTATCCCTGCACCCCGCATCTACGAAATGGACAATCTTTTCACTATAGAAGAACTTGACGCATCTTTGGCGGCTTCCCGACGATCATCTTCACCAGGACCCGATGGCATCACCTACGCCGCTCTAGCCAACCTTCAACAGGAGGCAAGCGGACAGTTGTTAAGCTATTACAACCACTCATGGCTGGCGGGCAATGTTCCCCAGGATTGGAAGATAAGTAGACTTGTGCCACTACTCAAAGCAGGAAAGTCACCATTTGATTTGACATCATTTCGCCCTGTTGCCCTCGCAAGTTGCGTAGGAAAAGTCATGGAAAGGATGATACTTACACGCCTAGAATGGTACCTTGAGCGGTACAACGTATACCCAAACTGCATGACGGGTTTTCGGCGAGGTAGATCATCTCTTGACAACGTGATTGATCTCACAACATTTATCCAGCAACAGAAGAGCCTCAAGCGCATACCACTGGCACTCTTCCTCGACGTCAAAGGGGCTTATGATAACGTAACACATAAAGCCATCCTAGACTCGTTGGAAGCTGTTGGAATCGGTGGTCGGATGTTCCAATGGATCCAGGATTATTTGACAAGAAGGTCCTTTTTTGTACAAACCTCAGATGGACCTACCACCAATTACTATATCTCCCGTGGCGTCCCTCAGGGCGCCGTATTAAGTCCCACTTTATTTAACCTCGTGATGGTAGGACTTCGTGAAATTTTGCCAAGTACCATCCTCATATCCATATATGCTGACGATATTTGTCTATGGACTTCGGCTGTAACTCGTCTACAAGTACGTGCAAGAGTCCAGCAGGCTGCCACCTTGACATGCTCATATCTCCGCAAGCAAGGTCTTTCCGTCTCAACGGAGAAATGTGCATTGGTTGCGTTTACCCGCAGAGCTATGACACAATACCCCGTTACCATCAATGGACAAAATATTCCATACCAGAAGAACCATCGCTTCCTGGGTGTGATCATTGACCGGGACCTTTCGTGGAGTGCCCACTGCAATTACCTGAAGAGAAGGCTAACTTCCATTGTCCATATAATGCGGTTCCTCTGCGGAAAATCTTGGGGCGCATCTATAAGGTCAATGATGCAGCTATACAGAGCACTGTTTCTGGGATTTTTGCGCTACAGCTTGCCGTTACTGGCAAGTACGTGCAAGACGAACATCCGCACTCTCGAAAGTCTACAAGGACAAGCACTACGCGTGTGCTTAGGATTGCCGCGATGCACCTCAACCTACGGGGCAATTATGATCGCAAGAGAGCATCCAATTCGAACATACATCACCACTGACAATTTGAGAGCCCACATAAGACACCTCTGCCGAGTTCCTGGTCACCATGTTGCAGTGTTGCCACTTCAAAGACCACACGCGATCTTTTCAAAGATTATTTCTGCCCATAGAGAATGCCTCCCTTTTGGCTTCACTCCCGCAACAAGACCAGCGTCACCCCCGTGGTGCCTACAACAACCACAGGTGTGCCTCACTATTCCGGGAATAACGAACAAGAGCCATCATTCAACAGTGGTTCTACGACAGGTGACATTGTCGCTACTCAACGAAAAATACGGCCAGAGGACCCACATTTACACCGATGGATCGGTCTCGGCTGACAGCTCCACAGGTGCTGTTGTCATCCCGGCGTACCAGGTCACTATAAAGCTCAAACTGTCGCATAGGACAACATCCACAGCAGCGGAGCTTGCCGCCTTACGTGCTGCTATACTTTATATTGCGGAGGCCCGACCTCAAAAATGGGCTGTGTTCTGTGACTCCAAGGCATCCCTTCAGAGCTTGCAATCAGCTTTACGACAGCGGGAGCACCAACAACTAGTGAATGAAATAAGAGAAGTGATTCACGAAGTTTTATCGAAAGGACATGACTTGGTGTTCCAGTGGTTACCGGGACATTGTGGTATTGTCGGTAATGACCTTGCTGATAATGCTGCCCGATCCGCCCACGCGGACGCCCAGACAACCCCAATTCCATTGTCGAGAACCGACGCTGCAAGGGGCCTTCACTCGTTCGCTAACACCATGTCGGAAACTTGGCTGAGTGACCCCAGTGTCAGGAACCGCCGCCTACACAAATTGGACCCATCGAGAAAGCTTCAAGTTCCATCGGACCTCTCCCGCCAGGATGCAACTTTACTGTGCCGCCTGTGGTTAGGAGTAGCTTTTACAAAGGCGTACTCCTTTCGCATAGGAATGGCGGATAGCTGCCGATGTGAATCGTGCGACACTGACGAGATAATAGAACATCTACTGTGTTCATGTGAACGTTTTGCGAGCGAACGCAATTTGCTACGCGAAACGTTGGAGACACTAGACAGTAGACCTTTTTCCGAAGAGAAGATACTTGGCTCATGGCTCTACGCGTCGCTGGCCAGCAAAGCGACGCGGGCACTGCTAAGTTTTCTGAAGACGACCGGACTACGCGACCGCTTATAAGCGTGCAATGGACAAGGTCCCACCAACATACACGTTGCCCTTCACTTCTCTCTCTCTTCTCCTTTAATCCCCTCACCCCTTCCCCCAGTGCAGGGTAGCAAACCGGACGTGCGTCTGGTTGACCTCCCTGCCTTTCATTTCTTCCCTTCCTCCTCCTCCTGGCACTGAACACGTTTAATTAAAAATGAGAATGGAGTCGTGACAAGACACATGGAAAGTAATCTCTGCATTGGGGAAACAGAGTCGCGAGAATGGCTTGTTTACTATCTCTCATGAGTGACACTTCATTCGGACGCTGAGATATCGAGCACTCCACCTGGTCAGCTTAGACGCGATCAAAGACAACATAAGGCTGCTTTGAAACACTTGGCATCGCAAACCCACCGCTCAGGTGCTTTCTTTTTTCCGTGTTAGCGACTGTTAGCGCAGTTCATCATTGTTTCTAACTGACCAACTTACCATGAAATACGATAAGAACTCAAATTTAGCGAAACGTTTTTCACGGTGTGTTGGTGGCTTGTTCTTACTGCACAGCCCACGTTCACATCTTTGTCTATAGTGCTGCGCAACTAGCCGATAGCACAGATTACTTATGAACAACTTACGAACAAATTGCTTTGCATATTTGGCCGCGGAATGACTAACGATCACAGGCATTTCTAGTAAATACGGCTTCTAATATGATTCGAAATGCACACGCCATGAACTTTCGCAAGCCTGGTTTAAGCGGCCACAGGACAGCAAAGCAGCAACAGGAGCAACAGGACGGCGAAGTTGATGAATGAGTCGCTAGCGCTCTGTGGACTGCAGATTTCTGCTCTGCACCACTAGGAAAAGACTGTGTGTCAGTCATTAAGCAAATAACGCGGATTTTCGCGTGGACAGTAAAGATCATTGGCTCATATGCTCTCACGACCACTGCCCACGTGCCAGCCCGTATGTATGCATGGTGCACGTGCGCACAATAACCAATCGGACATCCGCTGGTCCCGCCCTAATTCGGTGCTTCAGACATCACGCAGAGTGGGGTGACAATGCCTTCCTTCGGCATCAGCAAGACCGTAGTCACGAACAGATGATGATCCATTGACTGAGCCAAGCCGTGACCACTACTCCACTGCATTTGCCGCCGCAGTCCGTGCGGGAGACCATTCCCGAAAATTGACGTGAAGCAAAAATGCCGTTTTCGTCGAAAATTGCATGCACCGTTCATATCATTCCTTTCACTGCAACATCAGCTTCTCTCCTTACATTGGCCGTTTGTGTTTCGGTCGCATACCGGTTGCCATCTATCACGCAGATTTATCAAGGCGAAGACCTCAGATGCCACATCAAACGCGAAAATTGGCCATCGGAATCGGAGTCAAAAGAAGTGGTGCGACAGGTCATTGCAAAATGTCGTCATCATATTACGCCATGACCACGTCAAAGATCGACAAGATATATAATGTCAACATGAATTCAAAGTCACTACGATGTCACACTTTGACGTAATCCGATAACGTCGTCCCTTGGTCAACGGTGGGCCTATTCTTACCAGAGGCAATGCAAAACGGCATTAGGAGCACATTAGTACATCGACTGAGAAAGAACAAAGAGAATGCTTTCGCAATCCGGTCGTCTTAGGTAAATGTATAATTACCCCCGTTTTCACTAGAAAAATCTTCGTCTGTCATTTACCACATCATCAGAATTTCTTTCTTTCTTTCTTTCTTTCTTTCTTTCTTTCTTTCTTTCTTTCTTTCTTTCTTTCTTTCTTTCTTTCTTTCTTTCTTTCTTTCTTTCTTCTTCTTTCTTCTTTCTTTCTTTCCTTTCTTCTTTCTTTCTTTCTTTCTTTCTTTCTTTACGTCTTCTCTTTTGCAGTTGCCAAATCAGAAAAAAAAGTCTATTTCCACTTCAATGCAGCCCTTTATATATCTCGGTCCTCCTTCCTAATAAAATGGCTTCGATGCCGCCTATTGTTGGCACGTTTAGTGAGTCTCTATTTGAACAATTTAATATTACATTTGTGGCAAGCATTTATTTTTTTGTCATTCGGATTAAATTTCTCTGTATTTTCATCGAGAATTTCGTTTATTTGCTTTTCGCCTTTGCTTTCCGTGGGGGTGTCCGAGAAATAGAGAAGATGCTAGCCTGTATATACCGCTCTGATCGCCTTAGCCGCACCCGCTATGCGCTGTCGGATATTGCGGTTTCGGCGAGCTGGATTGGACTGTTTGTATTGTAGCGGCCCGCGTATATTGTTTCTCCGATGCCGCCTCGAGAAGATTTCATTAAAAGAAGAGCTTCCGACTATCGCTCGTAGAGGGACAAAAAACCAGTGGACCCTAAAGCTTCGCCTTTAGGAGTTGAACCCGATAGCAATATCCTCTTTGTAGTGCGTACTTGAAACACTTAGAGCAAGAAACCTTTTCGAATTTTCTATCCACTCACTACGTGGTCTTTAGGAAATAGGCGCCGTAGCGTGTGTGACTTTTGTAGTGGGGTACCGGCTTTCAACCACGGAGCCATTAGTGTAATCCCATATTCTGACGCCCGTTGGCAATGGACGCTTGTACCACCCATTATTACTGCAATATTAAAGTTGACTTGTGGGGCATGTATACTGGACGCGTGTGTTTGTGAAGCATGAAAGATGCTATCACTGCATTTGCAAGTAGAAGAAGTTATTTTCGCTATTTTCACATGCAGAGGCGTGGCTGTGAGGTAGAACATCCACTTGCCACACAAACTACCAGAGGTCTATGCCCACTTTCACACAAACAACTCTGGTTCGGTCCCAACTCTGCTCCAGGATTTTTTATTTATACTATTTGCAGCGTTCTCAACTTTGCGGACACGCATAAGATGATGATTTTGCGCTCACAACCAACGACGCCAACGCCGACGCCAGAATTTCTGCCAAACGAGCTCTTTAACGCGATAGCGTTAAAAGATTTCCTCTGGCCCACAGCCACGGTGTTCACGTCGTTCGTTCCATTCACGCTGACCCCAGTACTCTCGAGCAACCAGACACGAACGAGATTTGGCAAAGCAGTGCGAGTTGCCGGGCTTAGTCGGTCAGCTATCAGTGACTGAAACGGTGATAGAACGCTTGTGTTGTTATCTCTCATTACACAAATGGGACCGAAAGAGAAATGGACAGGGAAAAGGAAAGAGAGGGAGATTAATCACACGTGAACGCGGTTAGTGACCCTCGAGCTGGCCTAGGTAAGTCGAAAGGTGAGCAAGGCCTCTCCCGCCTAAATTCTTTTGTGCTAGCTTTACCGGAACTGTCGTCGATTACTCAATAATAATAATAATAATAATAATAATAATAATAATAATAATAATAATAATAATAATAATAATAATAATAATAATAATAATAATAATAATAATAATAATAATAATAATAATAATAATAATAATAATAATAATAATAATAATAATAATAATATTAATAATAATAATAATAATAACTTAACTTCTGGATTATACAAATACGGGAATGGTTTAGTTGTAGCCCTGTACTTGCCACTGTTCATGAATCTCTTGAATTTTGCAAATCAATAGTGCAGTTCACATTTGTTCATGCAAGAACTGTGCTGAGACATTGTAGTAAGTGTGCGCTATAGGAAAGCACGTGCGATCCAGGTAGATATGAGCCAGGAGAGAAAGAGGTAGACACGAGAAAGAGAAAAGGCAAGGCAGGTACCCAAATACATGTCTTGATTTGCTACTCTGCATTTGTGGAAAGACATACAATGAGAGCAAAGAAAAATGGCAGAGATAGAGGGCCAGTTGCGATCGCTCGCATAAACATGATGCGGCATGACTCTAAATCGCCGCAGAGGTGTGCCGAGATGAAGTACTACAGTGACGCTGTCGTCGTTATGTGCCTAGACGAGACGAACGGCGATGGTCTTTCACAAAATTGCGATGAGTATTGAAAGCATGTATAGATGCGAGGTGTGAGTGTGCTAAAGGGCCCCTAAAGAACCCCTGAAGATACAGTGAATGAATGGGTTTATGAGCAGAATGAACAGACTACTGTCATGACGACAGTATTCTGTTGATATGCCTTCACGAGCAAATAAGCTATCGATCAGCCCACGTACAAGGAATATCAATTGGGAATTAATTCCTTGGCAACTTTGTCATAGAGTCGCGCACCCACTTGCTTCGTCTCGCAAGACTATCGTTATACATCAACTGAGTTCTTTTAGTTTCGGGCATTTTCAAACTCGGGAGCGGAGATAACAGCCTGTAGCAGAAAAACACGAAATTCTTGTGATTTCAACGCCTTATGCTGACATTGTCTGCGCGTTTGATGAAATAAGGGACAAGGAGGAAACAGCACATGTAGGACGGGTAGAGAAGGTGAAAAAGAAAGCACTACCTTGTCTTTGAACGCGCTGTGGCTTAGTTTGGGCTGGCCATATCTTGCAACTTTTCGACGAGAATGGGACGAGCGTCAACTAGCGAATGAAATATGACTAACGCACCCACCGACCTCGCTCCGACAATTCCTCGACAACTCATGAGGAAGCTCCATGCCATCGCTGCTCATTTACAAGCCAGATAATGGATGTGTGACGCTTTTGGAATGTGCTTCATGAGCGCACTATCTCAAAAAAAAGGTGAACTAAAGAAAAAAGGTCTCCATTAATTAGTTTTCCCTGTCTTTAATGAAGGTCCTGTTCCGTTATTTATGCCTGCACTTGGCTTACGTTTATAATTGCTAAGATGGCCCTAGAACCACACAAGATTCACGTCGCCCACGCTATCGCAACAACGAAAAAAAAGCTATTAATACCAGCACAATCACTGTATACGTAACCCTCACTCCCGTCCCCCCTTTGTTTTTTTTCCTGTTTCGGCGGAGCTCTCCTTCTTCAGTCCTTTGTGCTAGGTTTCGTATGGCTCTCAGCAAAACGAACAAGAATCCGAAAGCCTTTCGAGGAAGGGATACAATGGGCTGGTCAAATCAATGCCACCCTCCAACGGGGGCACAGCACTTCCGAACTGCGGACGCTGGAGCGTTGGTCGCGATCATCCACCGAGCTCTCTTTCGATGAGCGCCACTCGAAAGGCGTCGCGATGGCGGAGGGGCTATATACAGTCTCTAAGACCTAAACAACCAGAGAAGCCCAGCTGGTGAACGAGAAAGGTCTTTTGAGCTGTGGGGACAAAAAACTAGGTGCCCATTTAGTCCTTTCTCTCCCCGTCACGCTCCATCGGATTGCGTTGAGAAAAAAAATAAACAGCCGTTTGGAGCATCAAGACTTGGAAGGGGAGCGTCATTGTTGAATGTTGCTTGCCAGTGTTTGTGGCTGCGGTCTCCCTTCATTTCTGAAAGAGTATCCACGCTTTACGAAGACCTCAACGATGCTCAAGCCAATGAATGGCGCGTGACAACAAAAGTGGTGGTGTTTCTGTTTTTCTTTCTCTTTTACTCTCTCTCTCTCTCTTTCTCGGGCTGCTCGTTCACTTTAGGAATCAATGAGCGATACCCAAAGCGTCTAGCAGCTTGGGGAGGTTAAGATCAGGTTGCAACTGAGTGCCCTTTTTGTAGGGCTTGTAGCCTAAATCGCATGTGGTGCTGCAGTTCCCTTTCGATGCTTCAGTTGTTGATAATCAGAATGGTGTGCATAAGTGCCATGAACCTTGATCAATTCGTAATTTAAAACTCAATCGAGTGAATTATAATGTCGTCCTACTTCACCTGAGATTGGATACTCAATGGTGAACGATTCAGTACGTATGCGGTATATATGTACTGATTGTGAAGGCAAGCGTTGAATGAATTCTTACGGCTCTGCTGGTGTTTCAGTGTCGAAGGGAAAGCTCTGCTTGACAAGCAACAATGGAGGAGTATTTTCACACACCTATGGGTAACAGCTAACACTTCCCGAATAGATTACAATAGCTTCAAATGAATTCTCAGACCTTTTACTACGGTATCAATGAGGCACTGAACCAAACATATCCATATTTTGAAGGAGATTCGTGACCGGTCAAAAAGACGAGCAGGTAAAAAAATAGCCAGCCCAGAATGTCAAGCTAAAGTATACATATAGCCTCTAGTACACATTTTTCCCCCTTTCCCTCCACTTATTAGAGGGTAGCAAACAGGATTCTATGATTCCGGTTGTCCTGCCAGCAATTTCTCTCAAGTTATTCTCCCTCTTGCCCTAAGTACAACTAAAGACCAACCAACCAACCGGTTGACAACCATTACCGCAACTCACTCGCATCATCACCGGTCTACGCGCACGTTCTCATCTGACTACAAAAGAATAAGCTCGTGTTATTTTTCTTATCTAATTTTATGGTGAATCCAGTTCTACGCGCAGTTTCGCATATCAAGATTCCGGGAGACTTTACAGAGAGCATCCTTTTGTACCTCGTTCGCTGCCTCATTCTCCGTGAACGTTTCGTAAAGCATGAAAGAATGCTTTCAATCGGCAGAGCCTGGGTTGACTGAATATAGATTGCGTTGACCAATACACCGAGTGAGAAGAAAAAGATGATGACATTGGCCTTCGAGACTTCTTGCAGAAATAGACTAGCGGCCTTGTGAGTTTAACATCCTCTTCATTGGTCTCTACGCAAAACGCAGCTTCTTCCCACGATGCCACTGCGAAATTCCAACCCGATGAAGTGCCATGTTCCGGACTCTCTCTCTTTCTTATGTTTCACGACTTCATGCTCGCAGGTGAAGAAGCAGTAACTGTTGGAATGCTGTTGTTCAAGTGGTACCATGTGGGGAAACAGACCTGAGGACGCTCTTGACAACACATTGTTATTTAATAATTGTCTCACCCGCTCAGGTACTACTAACTAGGCCGGCTGGAAATCAAGGTACTTATGGCACACGCAACAAGTAATTTCTAACAGCAGTGCACACGTTTTCCCCGAGGCTGAGAAATGATTCGTTCTCAGTAGGAATTATGAATCGTTTATTATTAGCTAGTTATCTTATTCATTTTTAAAACCTTGCCCTGCTCTTTGCAGAAGTGCGTCGAACGAACACGTAGCACGTTTTCTCCTTTGTTTGTACACTAGAAATGCGGTATAAGTAATATGAAAGAGATTGGCGCACTCCCCTTAAACTGTGACGCACGGTATATGCGACAGGTGTCAGCTATCTAAGAAAGTTTTGTCACTTGCAAGCTATTATAACGCAAACATTTGTATACGCGCTGAGAAATCTTCTTTCTGTCGTGGCAGCAGGTGCTGCTGGAGTGTCGATAAAGAATGTGGCAGCGCAAGAGCCGTCTAGTAGGGACCCCTTAAACCTTGCAAGGCCAAGAAATTCATAGAGCTGCTATAAAACGACCGCGGCTGCCACTGAAAGGTGAGTTTGAAGTTATTTTTTTTCACCTCTAAAGAAGGGGGGAGGGAGGTTTCTGTCGATCGAATTGTGCCCCTATCAATGCTTTCCTTTGATCCACAAATCTGGTAGCCCTCACAATCCACACTATCGTCGACTCATCGCACATAAAGGCTCTTTGTCAACGCCCGGATATTCACTTCTTTTTATTATATTTCACTTTCTTTTGTGCGCACAATCCTTTTTAGTTTATTGGATATGCTATATCTCTTCTTTCGTGTGGATGTTTTTTTTGTTGTTTTTTAATAAGCATTTCTGTAGCTCGACTAGAAACTGAATTTAACTACAGATGCGCCTTAAGAGCTCGTATCAGAGAACAGCTAGAAAGAAATTTCAGAAAGTAAAAAGATCTGGCAAGCGAAGAGCTTTGAAGAGAGCTAAAATTAGCCTCGGGTTAAAAACTGAAGCAATCGCACGGACTGCACGAACTAGCAGCGTATAAGTGTGATCGAAACTTAATAATGAAGCAAATAACAAGAATACGAGAAAGTGATTTAAAAGTGAAGAGTCAGATATGGGGTGCAGCCAAGAGATGATGGGCACGAAATTCACAACAAAACAAAAAGAAAGAAAAGAAGAGAAAGTGCCGACCCTCGAAAACGATCACTGAACCACTTGCCACTTGCGAACGGCATGGCAGGGAGTATACTCGTGAATATCTGGTCTTTTTTCTTATTTTCAATTGTTGCCTACATTGAGATGAAGCCCGACCCTCTGACGGTTAAGCGGGTCGCACCAACTCTCTCTTTGAATTCGCCCCCGTTCACACTGCTTCATCTTTTTTGTCCAGCAGCGGCCGAAGTATACCGGCTGTCTGGTTCTGCCAAACATAGGAAATTTTTTCGAGCAAGTGATATCTTTTTTTTTTATTTTTGGGTTTGGAGTCATGTCTGACTTCCTTCTCTCGTTTAGTTCTTCACGTCCTCGTTTGCCCGCCACTTACAGCAATGTTTGTGACATGTTGTAACATTTTCTAATGTTTTTCTTGAAAAACAAGCCTGCATTTTGTCCACGCTCTTTGTTTTTGTTTTTATATATAAAGTTGATTCATTGGATGTGTTGAAAGAAGACGACGACGAAGTGATTGCTTAGCAGATCGCTGTTCCAGTAGGTGCCCTCTTTTTTCACCTAATTATAAGTGAACTTCGCGAATATCGCATCTGTGTCCGTCGGTGATAGACGTGGACCCCCACGGACATCCGCCAGATACGGCGGCGTCGGCGGTGGCCGCATCCAGAAAGCGTACAGGACTCTATATCAGCAACTACGACAGTGAGGGCACACTTGTTTACTCAATGAGCAGCGAAGAGCCTTCTGACGACGACAATTTTAAGCTGGTGCTGAGCCGTAAAGCGAACAGGCGGAACGTCAGAACATCTTCGTCATCGAGTACGTTGAACGACAGAGTGCCAAGGAGACCCGTGACAAACACTATCCTTTTTATCGCTGAGGTACCGGACGGCAACATGAAGTGCCTCAACAGGCAATCTGTTTCGGTGATGCTGGAAGGACTCGGGCCAAACGAGATCACAGACATCAGAGTGAACACGCGTAAGAACGTATTGGCCATCGACGATTTGCATGCTGCGGCACTTAATATACTGCGCAACGTCAACGAGCTGGGGGGAATGAAAGTTCGCTCCTGCATTCCTTCGAGCTCTAACGTCGTCACTGGAGTCATCTACGATGTGGATACTGCCATTCCCAGCTCCGACTTCGATGTTCTGGTCAAACTGGCAAATGAAGCCAGCGTCTTCGCAAAAGTTCTCCATTTGGGAAACTCACGCTGCTTGAAAATCATGTTAAAGGGCGACTCTCTTCCTTCAAACGTAAAGGTGGGCCATTTTCGGCATTCTGTTCGAACTTTCGTACCGAAGCCCTTAGAGTGTCATAAGTGCATGAAGATAGGCCACGTGAGAAGCGTATGCGAAAATAGGACGGCGTGTCCTCGTTGCGCGGAAGCCCATTCTGCGGATGACTGCGAAGCAACTACCCTTAAATGCTCGAATTGTCATGGGTCACATGCAGCTTCGTCAAAAGAATGCCCCAAAATCCAAAGAGAAATGGCGGTATTGAAACAAATGGCCAGAGACAATTCGTCGCATCGAGAGGCTGCCAGGACCGTCCGAAAGAGGCGTCATCGTCGCCGCAGTTCATCAAAGAACGCCGCAGACGCTGCATCAAAAGCGCCACTCCACCACCGTTCTCTTCCACCACCCTTGCTTCCCAGACCGAAGGCGGCCAGCGCGGTCAACAAACCAACGAACAGCAATGTTGCAGATGAATCAGTTTGACCTTCATTGCTGAAATCACAGCCACCTGCAAATTCTAAGCGCACATCGACAATCACATCCCTCCATCCAGCCGCTGACAAGCTGCCTGAGGAGGACACAGAAGTCATCGGAATGTTCCGAACACTGCTGAATGCCATGCGAAAGCTGTGCAGCAGCCTGAAGTATCCACTCGCTCAGAGTGCACTACAAGTACTGGGTGCTCTAAGTCCAGTATTTGCAAGTCTCCAGTAGCAACCATGGCTCGACCAATTTTCTCCTTCCGCAACGAGGTCCGACAAGCATCGATAATGCAGTGGAACGCGAGAGGCCTGAGATCCCGCATCTCTTCATTTCGTCAGTATATATTCATGAATCGTATTCCTGTAATAGTTATATGTGAACCAAACGTGCAACAACCTCCTAAACTATCAGGGTATGCATCTTTCGTTTCTTCAACGTGCGAAGAACGCAGCAAGGTGGTTGTTTATATTCGCACAGATTTCACATATGTGCATCACGCAGTTCAACCGCATGATGACAATCAATATGTCTGCTTACGTGTTAAAAAGGAAAAAGTGTCATTCACACTCATTGGTGTCTACATATCACCATCCGGACAATTTGAACAAGACCGACTACGAGACATACTGACAACAACTCTGGGCCCGTGGGTTATAACTGGAGACTTCAACGCACATCACTTAATTTGGGGTAGTTCGACGGTCAACGCTAAAGGAAGAAACCTCGTGTCATTTGCCTCCAAGCACGACCTATGTTTCTTAAATGATGACAGTCCTACATACCTGCGGGGCCTCACGTACAGCAGTTGCCTCGATTTTACTCTGGTATCCAGAAACTTCCGGTCGCAAGTGCACTGGTTTTCAGACATCAAAAGGCATGGGAGTGACGACACTCCAACTTGAGTGTGGTCACTCCCTTGAGTGACCACAATACGAAGAATTGATTCCAAATTTCAGCGACTCATGGAAAGTGCATACCATGAAGACCCTGACCAGATTTTGGAGGATGCAATCAAAGAGGCAATGAGGGAAGCTTCCTGTCTCCTCCCGTTCACCGGCAAGTGTTCAGATTTCGACGTTGAACTGGAAAACCTGTGTGCGCTTCGCCGAAGGGCGGAAAGGAGATACAGGCGGACGAAAGCAATATGCGACTTGAGGCTGGCGAGACGCATACAGCAAACAGTCCAACGACGTTTAGACAAACTTGAACAGGAACGCTGGAAATCATTCTGTGAATAATCGGATTCCCGAAAGCCGTCGTCGTCACGCATCTGGAGCACTATTCGTGGCCTTCGCTTGACTCCCCAACAAACACATCCTTTCATGGCATTAGCCCTACATTTAGGCCGCACCCAACTTGAAGTGGCAAATTAGTTTTGTACGCGAATCGCTGGTGTGTCCGCCTTGCCCGCTGGCACCATTAGAAGTGTTATCCCTGAACCCCGCATCTCCGAAATGGACAATCTGGACGCGGAATGAACGCGAACCGCTCGTGTATCCGCCTTGTCCGCTGGCACCATTAGGAGTGTTATCCCTGAACCCCGCATCTCCAAAATGGACAATCTTTTCACTATAGAAGAACTTGACGCATCTTTGGCGGCTTCCCGACGATCATCTTCACCAGGACCCGATGGCATCACCTACGCCGCTCTAGCCAACCTTCAACAGGAGGCAAGGGGACAGTTGTTATGCTATTACAACCACTCATGGCAGCTGGGCATTGTTCCCCTGGATTGGAAGATAAGTCGATTGTGCCGCTACTCAAAGCAGGAAAGTCCCCATTTGTTTTGACATCATTTCGCCCTATCGCCCTCGCAAGTTGCGTAGGAAAAGTCGTGGAAAGGATGATACTTGCACGCCTAGAATGGTACCTCGAGCGCTGCAACGTATACCCATACTGCATGACGGGTTTTCGGCGAGGTAGGTCATCTCTTGACAACGTGATTGATCTCACATCATTTATACAGCAACAGAAGAACCTCAAGCGCATACTACTGGCACTCTTCCTCGACGTCAAAGGGGCTTATGATAACGTAACACATAAAGCCATCCTAGACTCGTTGGAAGCTGTCGGAATCGGTGGTCGGATGTTCCAATGGATCCAAGATTATTTGACGAGAAGGTCCTTTTTTGTACAAACCCCAGAAGGACCTACCCCCAATTACTATACCTCCCGTGGCGTCCCTCAGGGCGCCGTATTAAGTCCCACTTTATTTAACTTCGTGATGGTAGGACTTCGTGAACTTTTGCCAAGTACTATTCTCATATTCATATATGCTGACGATATTTGTCTATGGACGTCGGCTGTAACTCGTCTACAAGTACGTGCAAGTGTCCAGCAAGCTGCCACCCTGACATGCTCATATCTCCGCAAGCAAGGTCTTTCCGTCTCAACGGAGAAATGTGCATTGGTTGCGTTTACTCGCAGAGCCATGACACAAGTCCCCGTTACCATCAATGGACAAAATATTCCATACCAGAAGAACCATTGCCCCCTGGGTAAGATTATAGACAGGGGCCTTTCGTGGAACGCCCATTGCAATTACCTGAAGAGAAGGCTAACTTTCATCGTCCATATAATGCGGTTCCTCTGCGGAAAATCTTGGGGCACATCGATAAGGTCAATGATGCAGCTATACAGGGCACTGTTTCTGGGATTTTTGCGCTACAGCTTGCCGTTACTGGCAAGTACGTGCAAGACGAACATCCGCACCCTCGAAAGTCTGCAAGGACAAGCACTACGCGTGTGCTTAGGATTGCCGCGATACATCTCAACCTACGGTACAATTATGATCGCAAGAGAGCATTCAATTCAAACATACATCACCACTGACAATTTGAGAGCCCACATAAGACACCTCTGCTGAGTTCCTGGTCACCATGTTGCAGTGTTGCCACTTCAAAGACCACAAGCGATGTATTCAAAGATTATTTCTGCCCGTAGAGAATGCCTTCCTTGTGGCTTCACTCCAGCAACAAGACCAGCGACACCTCCGTGGTGCCTACAACAACCACAGGTGTGCCTCACTATTCCGGGAATAACGAACAAGAGCCGTCATTTAACAGTGGTCCTAAGACAGGTGGCATTGTCGCAACTCAACGAAAAATACGGCCAGAGGACCCACATTTACACCGATGGATCGGTCTCGGCTGACAGCTCCACAGGTGCTGTTGTCATCCCGACGTACCAGGTCACTATAAAGTTCAAACTGTGGCGTAGGACAACATCCACAGTAGCGGAGCTTCCCGCCTTACGTGCTGCTATAATTTATATCAAGGAAGCCCGACCTCAAAAATGGGCTGTGTACTGCGACTCCAAGGTATCCCTTCAGAGCTTGCAATCAGCTTCAAGACAACGGGAGCATCAACAACTAGTGAATGAAATAAGAGAAGTGATTCATGAAGTTTTATTGAAAGGACATCACGTGGTGTTCTAGTGGTTACTGGGACATTGTGGTATTGTCGATAACTACCTTGCTGATAATGCTGCCCGATCCGCCCACGCGGACGCCCAGACAACGCCAATTCCATTATCGAGAACCGACGCTGCAAGGGGCCTTCACTCGTTCACTAACACCATGTCGGAAACTTGGCTGAGTGACCGCAGTGTCAAGAACCGCCGCCTACACAAATTGGACCCATCGAGAAAGGTTCAAGTTCTGTCGGACCTCTCCCGCCAGGATGCAACTTTACTTTGCCACCTGTGGTCAGGAGCAGCTTTTACAAAGGCGTACTCCCTTCGCATAGGAATGGCGGATAGCTCTCGATGTGACTCGTGCGACACTGACAAGACAATAGAACATCTACTGTGTTCATGTGAACGTTTTGCGAGCTACCGCAACTTGCTACGCGAAAAGTTAGGGATACTAGACAGTAGACCTTTTTCCGAAGGGAAGATCCTTGGTTCATTGCTCTACGCGTCGCAGGCCAGCAAAGCGACGCGGGCATTGCTAAGTATTCTAAAGACGACCGGACTACGCGACCGCTTATAAGCGTGCAATGGACAAGGTCACATCTACACACACGTTGCCCTTCACTTCTCTCTCTCTTCTCCTTTAATCGCCTCACGCCTTCCCCCAGTGCAGGGTAGGAAACCGGACGTGCGTCTGGTTGACCTCCCTGCCTTTCATTTCTTCCCTTCCCCTTCCTCCTCCTATATTTAAAGTTCTCTTTCCCGTACATAACTTCAAAGCACAGTTTTTTTTGTCAATTACGGTTATCCTCACACGCGTTTCTCTTATTTGCATCTATTTTCCTTCGCGAAAGGCACACCAGGGGATCACAAAAGTTCTCAACCGCTCTCGGCTTGAATCCTTGAGAACGTAAGGTGCCCGGAAAAACATGGGGTGATGCCGTGCTTTCGTGGGAGGAAATCCCTCATTTTAGAAAAGCTTTTTTTTTTCTTCTAACGGCTCAGTTGCGCCTGTTGCATATATAAGCAGGTTCACTTGCTTCCGAGTTTACTCATTAATTATTCATAAACTTTGACCTCCTTGCTAATCGTCCTTTGTTTGTGCTAACATCCAATCTCCGAACTTCTTTTTCTCCAACCGAAAACTTTTTATTGATTCTAAAAGTACAAATCTGCAGCTATTGGTGTGAACCCAACTCAGTCTATCAAATGCACAAGGTGCGTCGTCTGTTGTTGTGCAGATCGTTCACGCTTGCGGATAATTCTGAAAAACAGTGTGGTTATCAGCTTCGGTGATAAGGGATGTACAGGGAGGCAGCTAAGAACTCCTAAACTATGGAACGCCGCGCTTACACGGGAAGCCCTAAGTTTGTAATGCCACAGTAGCCGTCCCTGATGGTGTACGGCCGATATGAAGGAACCTGTTGAAGTATTATAGACAGACAGCAAATGCTTTGACTGTGTCAAGGAAAAGATTTGACAATATCTGCGTCCACGTTCAGAAATATTCACTGGTTAAACAGACGACACCATTTGCGCGTAAATAGAAAGTGCAGAAGCTCGTAGAGGAAAAAAAAAGGAAGCTTCGCAGAGTAGTGCTGCCATGCCTGAAGGAAGCGCTGAGCTGGTTGGCCTTCCTTTCTTTCTTTTCAGTTTTTTCTTTCTTTTTTCGGCACTTTCTATATTTCATTTTCTTTCTTCCCTTTCTATAGCTCTCTTTCTTTATTTACCACGTCTTCATTCTCTATCTCTTTTTTTCTATCTGATTCTATTGCTCTCCTTCTCCACCTATGCCTTTCTGTAACTTCATAATTTTTCGTGTCTTTCTTGCCTTATTTCTTCATAATTTGCTCTCTCTCTCTCTCATGCACAAGCGCTCTCTCGCATGTTCGTCTGACACTCGCCCTGGACCCAGACAGTAGCTGGCCTTCCCCGATTCCCGGAGCTCATACTAACCTGGGAGACTTGACGGAGCACAACTTACCGATAGCATAAACAACATCACCGTAAAGATGAGGGAGAACGCGCGTGCGGGTTCGAAGCGGTGATTGTTTTTAAAGACGATAGTCTTTCTTGGGGACCTTCGACACAAAAACTTTTGTCTGTCTGTTGATTTGTCTGTTTGTCCGCCCTTAACTGTACTCTTAAAGGCATCAGACATAACCTCAAACGGCCAACCCCATCCGCAGCACCCACCAATATTGCTCAAGGTTCAGCATTCATACTTCTGTGATTGTCAATTAGGAAGCAACTATTGCGCATATCTAAGGCACTGTAATAAGACATCAATATTTTGTATGTGTGTATTTTACTAGAAAAGGCATACGTAGGTAAATGTAAGGACCGTAGCGTTTATCACGCTGCGCTGACAATGCAACGCTTGAACAAAAAGGGAAGTGTTTCCAACGCTTTGCTAAGACGGCACGGTGGTGGCACCTACCCGTCGCCTTGCATTCTACACCTTATCACCTCCGAGACAGGCGTGCACACCGCGGGCTTCGTTTTTCAAGATAACTGCCAGATAGCGCTCATGTCTCACGTGTGACGTGACTCGACGAACCCACTGCACGCTCAATGCACTATAACTCGGTGCCTCCAGAATACCATTCACCTATTTTCTTGCGCAGAACGTCAAATAAACGTTTTGTTCACTCTCTCCAGGCGCAAGACAATCGGGTTTCGACGACACTTGCAGTTTAACATGCAGATATGGGGCCAAATTTTTTTAAACTTTTTTTACGAACGAGCACAAGTTAGCTATAACTTGAACAGCTTCGATGTTAAAGATCGCTCATCCGTCGTTCTTCGACAGCGACTCACAGCCTGTAACTCAGTATGCTCCTAAACGCGTAGGCATCAGGACTACCTGTAAGGCGAGAGCAAGGCGCAGACATTTATTTTGATGCCAGAAGCTAATCAGTGCTGCTTCGCGTTTAAGCAAGGGGACGTGGCTGGTTAGGAAATGACGGGTTGAACGCTGTTTGTCTCGACAGGCAGCTTATCGGTCACTGCAGACGTGTGTGTCCAGCGTTTAAACGTTTCTCGAAAAACCGTGAAGATTGCCGAAAAATAGTGCGACTTTTTGATCCTTTCATATGTTTGTAATACAATTTATTACAAGTTCTCTCAGCTTCTCGAGACCTCTGCCCGTAGTCTCAAGAATATCCTTCAGTCATACGGCACATGGCTGACTCCGATTTCTTGTTTCTTTGCCGTTGGCTGACAGTAGCGTCGAAGAAATTTTTCGGGGGGGGGGGGAGAGAAAGAGGTAGAAAGAAGGGTTCAATAATATTTTATGCGTGTTCGTGCTTGCCTTTGTTCTTAAATGTGTTATACACCCACATGCAAAATTGAAAATTTTTCAAGGGAAAGGGGAGGATTCGACTCCCTCCCCCCTTCATGAAGATGTCAGTGTTGACTAACTTTTGGGGTGGTTGCTTGGGCTGGTTAGTCTAGCAATAATACCGAGAATGGGCACCAGGCGGACTACGTTGAGGAGAGCGGACGACCGTCTGCCGTTTGTCCGACATTGCCCATGTCGTCCACTAAGCCCTTAACTCTCCCTCTCTACTCAGAACTAACGGGGGTTAACATTATTCACTGCTCCGCTGAACTACTGGCTAGTGGCTCGGATGGAACAATCCAAACAAGCAAGCTAATATCATTTACCTTTTCTTATGCGTTTTCTCTTGGGTCACAGTGAACTTTTGGATTAGTGGCTATGCACATGGTCTTCTAGACATGCCCTCTGGCGAGGCAACTTTGTGTCGTGAAGGCTAACTCAGAAGGCTGTCAGGGCTCACAGCACTCACACAACCAACATCATAACCACTGATCTTAACAGAAACAGTTCGCGGTTCTAAAAAATGGACTCCTGAAAGAATGCACGACAGCACTCATTAAGGAAAAAAAAGAAAGCATTCAGAGCGAAATATCCGGGTCGTTTGAAAACACTTTGGTTACGCTGTACTGGAGAAGGGGCAAGGAATCGGATAAATAGGGAGGACAGAAGTGCGAACTTCGAACCGACCTGCGCTCTAAGAGAGAAGGATTTTAAGAACGAAAGTCTCTGGGAATGAAAAGGTCGTAAAAGGATCTAGATTTCCTGCCGTGTTGAAGGAAAACTGAATACAAGTGAACCTGATTCGGTCAGATAAATGACAAGTGCTTCTGGAATTAAAGTGCGGTTTAAGTTACCCGGACTGCATGCTTGATGAACCAATAAGAATGCAAAGAGAAAACGTGACCTTTAATCGAAACAAATGAAAAAAAAAACTATGTTCCATGTATTCAGACGAAAAATATTATGCTTATTAGAACCGGGATGCTGTATTTTATAATTTGATGAGTTCTAAAATTATTGGATGAGCAAAGATAGAAACCATAAAAAATAGATTTGAATGGTTTTTGTAACTTCAAAATGCAGAAAGTATGTCTCTCTTGGGCTAACATTTGAATGAGCCTAATTTGAGAACAGATCATGTATAAGCTCAATATATTACAATTCCGCAATTTCGGCTGTAAGAGAATCTTGCCACTCACGCAACCAACGTATCATATTAATATACACGTGCTATTTCAGAGTAATGTATTAATGTCTCACCGATATTATACCTTTCTTTTCTTATTTTTTTTTCTGAGGATTTTTTTTGCCGTAGACCCTTATCTAGCGCTGAAATCCGCATAAGCCACAGAATCTGCTGGTGAAACAATGGCCGTAATATTTTTCAGTCTTACGAAACAATATGCCGGTAGCTAGACAAAACTCTTATGCCTTGAAACTTTTGCAAGCTATTGTCTGTGATTCCCTTGTTTATAGTTTATACCGGCAAGCTTTCTCTCCGGCCTACAATATGAGTATGAGCTTAGGTCAGCATGCTCAAACAGGAGTACACTCACTGAGATCTAGATTGGGCCGTGAGTCTGAATTCGAGTGAGTTTGGTTGAGGAAAATATTGTGTAGTCTGAGTTCGAGTGAGCAGAAAGCGCAACTTATATTTCGCCAGAGTCAGTAAGCTCCAGCTTTGATTACTGACTCATGGTTTTATCTACTTATATATCTTCAGCATTCAGCGCTACAATGGCTCAAGTTTTGTAGTCGTCTTTTTATATTTGTTGACCGTATTTATCGATCGGAGGTGCCATTTATTGGGGGAGAGGAGGGGGAGAGGAATAACCTTATTCTGCAAACTCTTTCAGGAGAAGCTCTTAATAAACATACCTAATACGGGTCGCGTTTCTTGAAAGTGTCCGTACTGGATTGAAACCACTGATAGCTCGTATATGAAAGTGCAAGATCAAACGGCGGATCGAAGAACACTGATGTATCGGCGCATTAGAGCATTGACACCAAGATTGAAAAAGCCGACTTTACGCTAACCGACTCATGATTTGACTGACTCAGGTCCACTCTGACTCAGGTGAAGTCATGAGTCGGAGTGAATCCAGCTGAGTAATATGTTGGCGAGTTTGAGTCTGAGCGAGTTCGCTCGAGAAAACTACAATGAGTTAGTCCGTGGAAGTTCGCAGGAGAAAAAAAGAAATAATTCTTAAGCAAGCCTGAGTGAGCTCTCAATTCGTTGCAGAGCTATGAGTACACTGCCTTGGAGAACACCGGATGTGACGTCGTGAAGGTTAGATGAAATGTCGTTGATCATTGTAAGTTGCTCACGCGAAGAGAGGAAGCTTCGTAGCCAAGACAGGATTAATGAATCAATACGGAGTGCAGCCAATTTAGAGATTGAACGACAATGAGGAACAGTATCAAATGCCTTGGCGAAATCAAGGAAGAGGCAATCAGTTTGTTCGTTAGCGTTCATATTAAAGTGAAGGTCAGTCGTGAATTCGAATAACTGGGTGTCACATGAGTAGCCTTTTCTAAAGCTATGCTGATGGGAGAAGAAGAAGTGTTGCGATTCAAGGTGATCGTAGATATGAGAAGCCACGATATGTTCCAGTAGTTTGCAAGAAATACATGTAATTGAAATGGGTCGATAATTACGGGGCGAGTGCCAGTCACCGGATTTAAATACGGGAATCACCTTACCAATCTTCCAATCCTTGGGCAGTTCACCTGATGATAGCTACTGGTTAAAGAGGAGACAGAGGAAGCAGCTGGAAATATCTGTGGTGTTCTTCAGTATTTTAGAGTTAATGTTATCAATACCTGATGAAGTAGAAACCTTAAGATTCGTGATAAGTTGGGCTATACCTTCGGCAGTGACAATGATTGGGGCCATTAAAGCGAAAGGGTGATCTGGAACAAATGGCACATTGGAACAATCTTCCTGTGTAAAAACAGACGCGAAGTACTCATTGAAATCAATAGCGGAAGCTTCATAAGAAAGCGGCGTTAGTTCACTATCGTGTATTGTAATGTGATTAGGAGACTTGTTGTAGGGTGAAATTATTTGCCAGAACTTTTTGGGGTTATTTTTGGGAAGTGACGGCAAGTCCTGCGAATAATATTTCTTCTTAGCTGTGTCTAAGGCTTTACAATAGTCTTGTAAGCAGACCTTGTATTTATCTCAGTAGGACACAGAGCCAATGCGTTTTGCGGTATCATAGAAACGTTTCTTTTTATTTCGTAATGTTCGAAGATGTTTAGTAAACCAAGGGTTAGTGTTATCGTTGGAAGCAGAGATCAGCGGCACAAGCTGGTCAACTAACTCTAATAATTTTTCTTTAAAAAGAATCCAGTTTTCGTTCACGGTTAGAGATGCAAATGACGGCAAAAAAAGTTCCTGATAAAAATCTTCTAGCTTCGTCCTGAATTGATGAAAATTAATAATATATACATTAATATCTAATATACCATAATGATTTGCCCGATAACCTTTCATCCACAGTTATGTTGTTCGCTGATGATTGCACCATATACCGCAACAATAAATGTTTTAATGATCATTCCACTCTCCAAAATGACCTTGACCTAACCTTCCGGTGGTGCGAAACTTGGCAGATGTCCCTTAACGTCTCTAAATGCAAGTTAATCTCGTTCACTCGAAAGCATAACAATTCAGCCTTTCACTATAAGCTTAATAACGCCGTTGTGTCAGCTACACCATCTTACAAATATTTAGGCGTTCACCTTACATCGGATCTATCCTGGAGTACGCATATAGCAGCTGTCTCATCGAAAGCATCTCAAACTCTCGGATATCTCCGCAGAAACTTGCGCAACGCTCCTTCTAACGTACGCGCATTATCATATGTTACTTATGTTCGCCCACAGCTAGAGTATGCATCATCCACATGGTCACCATATCAAGATTACTTGGTACGTATGTTGGAAGCCGTCCAGAATAGGGCAGCGAGATTCATCTCCAGAAACTACGACTATCATTCATGTATTACCCTAATAAAACAAGACCTTGCATTTCAGTCACTAGAAATACGCCGCAACATTGCTATTTTATGTCTGTTTCATAGGTACATTTAGAGTAACGAAATTCACTGTTTGCCACTTTATTCTCCTGCACGCAATTCCCAGCGCATTCACAATGCCCGTAGTTTTATGCGCATTCATGGTCACACGCAGGCATTTAACTTATTATCACTACCTCGAGCCATTGCATATTGGAACGATCTTCCGGATCATGTTGTATCCATTTGTAACCGTGAAATTTTTCGTGACAACCTGATTTCGGTGCACTCTAGTTTTGTATAACGCTGTTGCACCTTGATTTTTGTAATCTTTTATATATGTATATATTTTGTCGTCTGCTTTTCTCCTTTATTGTTATTTCGTTTGTATACTGATGCCCCCCTTACTCAATACCCTTCAGTGGGTCTGTAAGGTATTTTGAATAAATAAATAAATAAATTACTCAATAAAAAAAGAAAGGAAGAAGGAACAGGAGAACAAGCTTACACGTTCTTATATTAGTAATAATGGTCATGAAATATTAGACACCCACGTAAGCAGGCAGTTTCAACTCTATAGTATCGCTGAGACGCTATTTGTATTCGCGTATAGTTGTTTTATTGCCTCTGCTGTTTTCTATCTTTTTCTATATTTTCACCCTTTAGTTATCCTCCCCCAGACTGAATAGCAAACATGATCCCCGCTTGTACTCAAACACCCCTGGCTCGGTCCACACTCTGCCTAATAGATTTTTTTGTCATTTATTTATTTCATTTGCATCGTTCTCAATTTCTCGGTCATGCTTAGGATGAAGACTTTTATCTCACAACCGACGACACCGAAACCAACAGCGACGCCAAAATTTCTGTGAAATAAGCTTTCTAACGCTATAAATGTATTCTAACTCTAGGGAAAGATGGGCTGATCCCAGAGATAGTGGCAAATTTCGTTTGATGCATTAGGCTTTAAAGGAGTGGCGGGGTAGAATCAGTGCTATAAACTGAGAAAAAAAAACATGGCTTTCGCCTTCCAGTCGTCGCAGGTGAGTGGCAAAAAGAACCTAGAGAGAGCTTTCTTTTTTGTTGTTTTCACCAAGGAGTGGGTAGGCATTAAACGACTAAGTGAGAAGTGACTCTTTAATGTGACATTGTTTGTATGACGTTCCTTTAGCGTGCAGTTAAAGCAACCAAAACATAGCACACGCGTGTTCATTCCATTCCGCCGGGATCTAATTGGGGGAGCAGTGGCAGGGAATGAAACCAGCGAGCTTTTTCAACGTATGCACAGCGTAAGTAGTACTAAACTTTAAAGAAAGACAGCCCGTTTCATCAAAAGCTCAACAAGGCCGAACAGTGCGATGGCCTAGGCACGTACTTCGTAATCAGCCAAGCAACGCCCCGTCGTAGAACTCACGCACAATTTGTATAATCTAGACTCGCTGCGCATGAGCGCTGCGCGCTACTCGCGCACAGATTCCAAAAGTGGAAAGGCGGGGGAGCTTTACACACAACGTGAGCGAGCCTTGCTACCGGCTGCACATTTTTCTTTCAGTAATTAAGGGCTCCCGCTCGTTGTCTTTTCATTCTTCTCATTAACACATTCCACCCGCCGGAGCTGTGCACGTCTCCCGCACCGTTGCGTATTTTTTCGCTCTCATTTCGTATGCCGCAGTGCGTAATAATGAAAGAAGAACCTGCTAATTATCGTTGTTTTTGATATCGCGACTCAGCAGAGCAAACGCAAAGAATTCTACTTGCTAAATCCTCAATTTCGCTCCTCGTTTTCACGACGTAACGGACTACGCTGGTTCAAGAAAAGGGAAGACACTAAAATGAAGAGCTGATGTGCATTGTCGAAATATAGTGTAGTAAAATTATCATTCTAATCGTGGCGGCTTATTTGGTGCAAAGCTTTCTTCATATATGTCGAAATGATAGAAGACATTTTCAGCACTCTGCCTCAAGCGTATGCAATATTACCGAATAAATAAATATAGCCAAGTTATGGTAGATCATTACTTTTTTTAAGCACAGTGATAAACGGGGTGCGCAGTAGACGTGGGTTCAAAAGGTAATATTTATGGCTAAGTAACACACCTACAGCATTTTCACTGTCGCTGGTTATTGTAATATCGCCGTAATGTTGACTGGAACAGAGCCAACATCCTTTAGAGAACGACTTGACGTACTTATCTCGATCGATTGCGCATAACCAGTCGTGCTGCCGAAAAATTTGATGTTGCTTTTGAATCTGTGAACACTTTGAGACAAACACAGCATCGGTTTGGACAGCGCTTACTAGAGCACACGTTGGAAAAAGAAATGCCTAAAATACTCCAGTTTCATCCACTGAGTGGAACTTTGCCATCGATCTAATATTCGCGCGTTCTTAGTAGCTACCGTGCTTTCCAGGGTGCAAAGAATACGCGCGGTTCGCAACGTCTACGTGCAGAAAACAACGTATTTTTATTTCGCAGTGTCTTACCAAAATATTGTGGTACTACGTGCATCTTGAACAACGCTAAAATCGTTTTTACGTGATTCTCTGTATATAAGTGGCAGTGACAACCCGTCATTCAAAGCGAGAATTCATCATCGGATAATTCAGAAGAAATAAAAAAGACATCGTGTTGCAAATGAGTTATGCGGAAACCCGTAAGGTGGCGCAAGGCAGCGTAACCCACAAAATGGATGGTTGCCTTCTTTTTTTTTCATAAAACATCGTGTGACCGCAAGTTTCTGGGGGGAGGGGGTGTGTGAAGTAGTAAACAGGGGCGTAGGCAAATTTTTTTTAGTGACGAAGATCCTTGGAGTGTGGGTAGTTCCCTCGTCTGTAGTAATAGTAGTAGTTGTTGTAGTTGTAGTAGTACGGAGCCACTTCTAGTTAGTTTTAGGCATTGCTTCCTAGATGGCCTTGTGTGTATAAGCCCTTGGAAATATTATCACTAGATGGCGTTAGTGGTTTTCGTATAGTTAATGATTTCGTATATTTGACGGACGGACTGATGGATGGGACAGACGACGGCCGGCCGGACGGATGGATGGACGCTTCGCCCCACTCATCATCATTCACTCCATGGATATGCTGTGAATGTTTTTTTTTTCGAAAGGGGGCAAGGGGGCGCCACCTTCGTCTGAAGTGGAGGAGAGGGGTGCAGGCAGAGTGTCATTTTGGGCTCTGTATGTTATAGCAAAAATAAATTCAGAGTGAGGAAGGGGCACGGGTTCGGTGTCTTATCTCCGGGCTGGCTGTAAATGTTAGTATGGTCAAAGCGTAGACATACATCATGAAATTATTAATCTTGTTTCTCCACAAAGATGGGAGCCTGAGTGGCCGCTGTCCTCTGATTGCTTCTAGGAAGACTCGATGCACGCTTTGTTTGCTTTAGGTCACGGTGCAAGGTATTTTACGCTATGGGTGAGGTCATCTGGGGCGTCTACCACGGCAAGGCAGCTATATTCGTGCTCACGGTGTCTCACCACTCCACGGCAGCTCCACCGAGAAGCGCGGGACGCCAGCCGAAAAATGGTGGCGTGGAGGCATCACGCCTTTCCAACAATAGGAACACCCATTTTGGCGGCGTGCGCGTCAGGCCCGCTAACTGCTACGCCGGTGCTTTCACCTTCACAGGTTTCATGTTAATGTAGCTGTTTTTTGTACACTGCCCAGCTAAGATGCCATAGAATGTTTGGGGGGAGGGGGATATGAAGCGAGAGCACGAGCATGCGGAGAAAAAAAAATACATAATAAAACACAGAGGAGATAGAAGAGGCAGCAAGCATAGCTATGTTGGAAAGTTATGTGAAGAGTAATGAGCTGGGAGGTATAGGTTAGCATAGGATGGGAAAGGAAAGTGAGGGTGAGAAGGAGGAAAAGAAAGTGCGCACCCCACCCATTTCTGCACCTATAGCCTTCACACAACTAGAGCGTAGCTGCTTCAACATTTATTTCTTGTACATAGACGTTGAAAAACCTCGCGTCACATATATATATTTTTTTGGTTGCGAAGATGTCATTGTAGTTGTGTGTAGTTCCTGTGATAATATTTATTCTTCTGAACAGTGTCATTATTGGTGTTTGTGATTGATTATTATCGCTATTAGGTAGCTCTTACTGCTACTACTGCAATAACTACTGCAAGTTCTGTTTGCCTGTCACTGTGAGTCATGTTCAAAGAAATCCAGGGTGAGTGCATGGTAAGTTCATGGCGAGGGAGGGCTGAAAGTTTGAGGTGTCAATCACCCAGCGTAAGACGAATAGGGAGACAGTGGAACGATAGCAGATGTGCTGCCCTCTTTTTCATACGTCTCTTCGATTCGTGCCACCCGTCACGAATACGTACCCACTGCTGACGCTGCTGTACAGGAGGTTTTAGCCTTCGTGTCAGAGATGAGATACTGTGCGACGCGCGTCGTACCGCTCGACCAGCTAGCGTGGCGTCACCGGGTGGGGATGGCAGTCTGTTAGCACAAGAATCTACTCCGAATGGGGACTCCGTGATCCTAGCATGCACGCTGGAGAGGAAACGCTCCCCTGTGTGTAGCGTATCCTTCGTGCGAGTACGTCATGAAGAACTAACGGTTATTTGAGCGGCACACAGTTCCATTCATCTTTCTAATGTCATGGTTTTGCAAATAACGCAATCGCAGTGGCACATGCTCGGCGCACTCGGGTGGTCACCAGTTAGACCAGAGGTTTGTGGCTTGGTTCTGAGACGCATGCAGCTGCAGATAAGAATGGGAGTGGCCGGACGAGGAGATGGCGCTTTCGGTGGAGGAGGGGAGAAGATATAGAGGGAAGTAATGTAGGTGGAAGGGGTAGCGAGGAGAGTATGAGCGGATCTCCAAATGTCAGTGCCACGTAGTGGGTGCGACATCCGCCGTAAAGAGCAATCCTGTGTAGGTTCAACCTAGCGTTCACAGGCGCCTCCCAGTTAACAAACACTGTTGCCAGCCGAGGTTCTGGAGTACTTTGGCGGTGAACTCGGTAGTTCTCGAACGCTTGGCCCTCTCCCATCTCTAGGTTTTGTGTCTGTGCGTTTGTGTCGCAAAGCATTTGACCGTTTTCGGTCAAATGACCGTTTTCGGTCAAACTCACGGGCCCGTATGCCGCCTTAATCCTTAGGGCTGGTATTGTTAATAAAAAAAAACTTCAGCTCTGAGGAACCGTGAAAGCATGTGCACAATTCTTCTTATGTTCTTTGCTGTCAAGGCTTCACAGAATATACCTTGCATAAAGGTTCACCTCAAGCGAAAATGCACTGCGAGAATAAAAAGGCACTTTTGACGCGGATGTGTGCATAACCGTGAACAATAGCAATATATTTTCAATATCATTAGGGATTTCATTGTACATTTTTACAGAGTACATTTCAAAGTAATTCTTTTTTTCTGCAATTGAGCTCAATATATATACGATGTTCTATTATTGTACTCGTACCACACCATTTCCTGGAGTAAATTATATTATATTTAGCGAATGATAACAATGGATAAATATTACTGAGTGAATCAGAGATATGTAATTCTGCACCTTCTGCTGCCGTGATGACCTCGCTCCCAATAAGCAAAATGGCTATGGAATATGAAGTGTTCCGACGCTAGACACAGCTGCCGAAGTCTTGACATAAGTCAAATTCGTCTTATGTAGGCCGTTTTTGCCTCGCGTCACGTTCCGCGAAGCACCATGTGCGAACATCGCCAACGATTTGACAGAAATTAACGTTGGTCTTCTTGCTTCCAGCGAAAGTTCCACCATTATTTTTTTGTGATATATTTATTGCGAAGTTAACGTCTTTCATTACTCCTTGGTGGACAGTACTTTGTCCTCCGGTGCCTTTCACTTAGTTTGTTATACACTTTTTTTTATTCTACGCCCCTACTCATACTCATGCTTAGGCTTAACTTTTTATTTCTCTAAAGCTCTCTTATTTTGTACTTCTCCAATGCTGAAGCTTTAATTTCTTGAATTCTTTAGTACGTTTCGCAGTTAAAACTCTATTAATCTAACTGGAAGATTGGAATAGAAGCAGACAGAATTTTTTTTCTAACAACAAGAAACCAACAGACGAAGGGGTCGAGGAGGGCATAGCGTAAATTGTATGTTGTGTTATACTGAAGTAGAACTTAGTATTAGACAAAAAGAAATTCCTGGCTGTGGGAGCCGAACTTACGTCCTTCTCATTACACACGCATAGCTCTTCTAATAAACATTTTCTGAGTGAGTAGTCCGCGCACGCTTGGCGGCGATGACGAGAGTGCATGCCATGTTTTTGGGGGGATAAAGCACGACGACAGGAATAAACCAAGCAACATCTGCCCCAACCCCTCGCCCACCAAATAGAAGGTGTGCACGCAGGCCTCCGACATAGTCTGCCGCTTCGTGGTGGCCAATTCCAAAGGCCGAGGGCCACCACTTTTGATTTCGACAATCTCAACTCGAGTCTCTGGTCAGGCCCTGAAAAGGTCCTTTTTCGCGAAAAAGCCCTTCCGTTTGAGGAAATACGTTGTAAGCTCTGACCACGTCAACTTTAGCGTGTCACACTCGTCGATGTGGTTTCGAGTTTGCTTAATAAAGTGAAGCTGAAGAAATTTTAGAATTCAATCAAAGTTCGTCTTCAGGAAAGCCGACATTATTGTGGACGATGCCATAATTGTTTTCACGGTTGTAGCAGCAGGAGCTTTAGAACACTCAAAATAAAAGCTTCCTTTGCTCCACCCCCGCGAGTGCGCTGAAAGTGTGGGCGTGGAAACATACGTCATCTTCGTTTCCTCTGGCCCGGGGCAAGTGTTCTTTTTTATCTTCATCCACGGCATCCGTGACTAACCCGTGACGTGCCGTTGCCGGAACTAATCGAAGAGGCCACACTTCAGCAGTGCTGCTGTTGCAGATGATGCGTCATATCTAGAATGACGTCACCGTGTTCCCTCAGCGTCTCAACAAGCCCGGCGACCACAGCCACTGTTTTTAGATGCGGAAGCATCTTATACTCGCGCCTTGTAGTGCGTCGTCCGCGCCGTCCGCACCGCTTCTCGAACACTCGACAGCTGACGCGCGCGCATGCGCCGTCGCGCCGTCGCCCACCATCTGTGCCGCGCGCGCTTCTCCTTCGAGAACATTCGACAGCTGACAGCGCATGCGCCGTCGCGCCGTCGCCATCTGTGCCACGCGCGCGCTTCTCCTTCGAGAACATTCGACAGCTGACAGCGCATGCGCCGTCGCGCTGTATATATACTCAAGGTCGGCGCTCGCTCGCTCAGTTGCCGCTCGTCGGTTGGTTTGTACGGCGCGTCGACGTCCGAAGTCGCCGTAAAATGAATGCCAACGAATCCACAAACAGAATGATCGACGTCCCTTCGACCAGCGCCGGCCAAACTGTTGGCGGAACCGCTTCCGCATCCTCCTAAGTGTTCCCCCGAGGGAAGCTGCGGGCAATTTTTTTCACCAAAACGTGCTATTGGCGTTCACTTTTGAGAACTCTCACATCACTTTTCTAATTAAGCAAGGATGAAACTGTCCTTACACGCTTCTAAGTAATTTTTTTAGAAAAGTGCTTCAGCTTTCCTTTAAGGAAGGAAAAGCAGAAAGAAAAAGGGAATGAGAAGGAAAGGGCAGTTGTCAAGTTTGGCATAACTGATACGCTACCCTTCGCAGGGGGGACATTGAAAAAGTAACAAAAGAGATAAAAAGATGGGGAGCACAACTGCACACGCAACGTCTCAGAACTAAGCGGCAGTCTTCTACAGTATACAGCACCAATTAATTGTGATCACATGGTGCTTATTGTTGAGTTAGCCATTGTCAAGTCCTTAACCTGTTGAGGAAGAACTTCGTTCAATAATGTGAGCACAGGGCGTGGTATCTTACTTTTGAGGTACACACGCGCTAATGCTGTAGATGTTTCGCCGTACTGCGACAGCTTATAGGCGCGTTACTTGCATTGTTAGTGGCCGCAGTCAACGCCCCACACTTGATGGCTCAACGCTGTAGCCGGTTTCGCTGAATACTCGGCTAGTTGCCATAAATGACGGGGACTGCGAGGGTTTTCAGCCAAGTAAAAAAAATAAGACGCTGAATAGCACAGGAGCTGCAATATTGGAACTTTAGAACAAAATTATTTCTGTAATCCCGAACACACTGAAAGTTTGTTGAAAAGAAATGTTTAAAAAGAGGTCCAACGTGCGCGATGCCTCACTCTGGTAATTATTTCAACCAACAAGCACTGCGCATGCGCCAACATAATCAGTGTAAAGTATAATTCGATTAGTAGGAGGAATGGATTCCGCTCTTTTTAATACGTAAAAAGTATACTAGTTTAAATTCAAATATTAAACAGTCAAGAACGTGCACACAATGCAAATGAAATCTTGAGTGTTCTTTAAAGTCCCGCAGCAAAAGAAAGAGCGGAAGAACTAAAGAAAGAAAGAGTACGCTAAGAATTGGAGGTTAACCCTAACGTAGAGTTCAGGCTAAAAGCCACTTGATGGTGACGACACCGCCTTCTTGATTGTAAAAAGAAATAATTTAGTTAGGATATTGAACGTATGAAAACATAGGCCATGAGTGGTTTCTTACATGAGTGCTGCAGAATAAGATTGGTCTTCACTGTTTACCCACGAATCGCCATCGTCATTCCTTAAACAAAGAAAGAAAAATGTTTATTTAGCCTTAACGAAATGTGTGATATCTATATTATTTCACTTGAATACCACCACGGAGGGGTCAGTTCATCTCCTCTTGGCAGCGCATCAGTTGCTCAACCTTCAATGCGTGTTCCTCAGTGCAGTGCCTCAACATAGCTGTACATGTCTTTTGAGTTATTTGTCAATGGCCAGAATACTTCAAAAAAATTGTTAATTTCTTGTTAATGTTGTTCATGGCTTCTAGTTCAACTTGAAAAAACGAACTTTTTCGACACTCTAACTGGGTCAATGAATTTAGAAGTGCCTACAAAAACTACTGCTGCACGCATTGGTGAAGTTTCATTGCTCACTAAGACAAATGAGGTTTTCAGGAGTTATCTATAATCCAACAGTGGCGGTCTAGCATCGGGCGTCACATCGTTGGGACGCTATTGCGTAAGTGGTCTTATTGTTCTTTTTTTAAGACGAAAATTCGCAGTGTCAATTTTACATATTTTTATAGCCTGAAATATTACTCTGCTCGTCAAACGGGCTACGCAAATGGGTGGGTAATATAATGTACTACCGGTCATTAGCAAAACTCAGCAATTTGGGAATGCTTTCTTTCTGTTCTGCTTCCACATTGTCAAATGCTCTACACATTTCATCGCCCAAGCACTCCCTACATACGGTTAAAGAGTGCATAGCGACTAGGAGGTTCCAGCCAAATACTTGGATGAGGACCTCGCCACTACCGCATATCACACACAGGCAAATGTCTTAGCGGAACGATTTAACCAAACTCTTGGTGACATGTTGTCGATGTACGTTGTGTCAGACCACTGCAATTGGGATCTTGTTCTTCCGTTTGTCACATTTGCGTACAACACCACCTCCCAAGCCCCCTCCGGATTCTCACCATTCTTTTTGCTATACGGCTGCGAACCCTTGAGCATCATTAATACGACTCTACCATACCATCCTGACGCTGATGCGGTGTATGCGGTGGCTCACCGCCCCGAAAAAGGCCAACAACTGGCCCGTTCTTTCACGTATACGGCCAACAGTATTGCCAAAAACAGCCTCGCGACTGCGAAATCTCTCCTGACCCTTTGACTATCGACTCTATGGTGTGGCTTTAGGTCCCGTCAGTTGCTGTTCTCGGCCTTTCGTCTAACCTACTTCTAAAGTACCCCAGTTGCGCCGACTTTTTCTGCTTAATATGTGGCTGAACCCGTTACGCCATCTTGCAACCTTCCTCGTCGGGGCCGAGAAACAGTTCATATTGACCGTCTCCAGCCGTATTATGATCCCCTGACCTTTCTCTCGGAAGCCAGGATAGATACCTTTCAATACTGGGTGAATGTGAGGATTAAAAGAGACACGTGCAGAGGTGCATTGCCAACGACGGGCTCGCTCCGCTGTTCGCTCCCTGGCTACGCCTTGCCTGCTATTGCTGCTATCGTATCGGTCGTTGCGTGTACCTTAATAAACACCCGTAACACTATATATGCCCACAAAACCACAAGACAAACGATTCCATGCGGAGACCCTTCGATAGAGCGTAGGCTTGCATTTCTTTTTTAATTATAGTTTCTGCGCACTAACAGTTCGCGTTTTTCCACTTCGAAACTACATACAGCTTTGTCGTAGAACGTTACTCTGCGTTGGCCTCAACGAGGGTCAGTGACGTCACCTGCAAACAGTGAGCCTTCATTCCGCTAGACCATGGGTCCAAACCCACATTCCAAAAGTGGTTTCTCCTCAGCAACTACCACAAATCTCTAAGGTCATCACCGAACTTATCGAAGTGCTATGGAACCCAAGCCCCGTCACCTGGATTCACGACCACTTACAGAAAACAATTTCCTGGGACCTTCGCCAGCGGTCTCGCATACGTTCAAGACCACGAAAGCTCTCTTGTGCCTCTTGAGGGCCAGTGGATTTCGGGAGCTCTTGAGAAAGGACAGCGCACGACCAGGCTGTGTAGTCTGCAAGCTGACTATTTTATGCATCTCTTCATTGCTCTTCTTCTTTTGAGGGGCGAAGCTCCTTAAGGCGTAGGCAAGTCCCGCGTCTTTTTAGCCACTGCTAGTACTCAGAGCACTCACTAGATGGCGCCGTGGCACTCGCACTGCTCGCACAGGGAACCGGCACTCGCACAGGGAACCGGCAACCAGAACTGCGGAGAAGAACAAGCAAGTTCGGAAAAAACAGGTTCAGCCGGTTCATTTTTCACTAGGTCCAGCTTCAGCGTAGTGGTGGGGCTGGGAGGGGACAAAGCAGACGGCGTAACAGGTGCAAGTAACCCCCAGGTGCAGGACGCTCCAGCTGAAAAGTCACAGCATGTGATATTCGTCGGGGACACAAATTTAAATTGATGCACAGAAGCCATCAAAGAGAGGGTAAGAGGTGACAAGAGGCTTGCAGTAGGGGCGTTCCCAGGACGCAAGCTGGACGCAGTCTTGAGGCAAGCGAGCGCAAAACTCAAAATTACAGCTGATAGACAAAACCTCGTGATAATTTCAGGCGGTTTAAATGATGTCTTAAATAAAAAGGCAGCAGGACTTGCAACTACACTGGCGAAAGGCGTCGATGACATGCGCACCACTTCTCCTCAGGTACAGGTAGCGATATGTACGATACCGGAGGTACCGGTGCGTGATAGCAACCTGAAAAGAGTGGTTGTCAACGCAAACCAAGAGATATGGCTGATGAGTCGAGAGAAAGGCTTTGAGGTGGTGGAAATAAACAGAGAGGTGCATAGGTGGGGTGGTTTTCAACGAGACAGAATTCACTTCAATAGGCGGCTAGGTCATGAGGTGGGTTGGTGACTTGCAGGACGCGCAGTAGTTGTTTTGGTGGGCAAGCGGGCCCTTCAGGGTGCAGGATAGCTAGTAACGAGGAAAACAATCAGGGAGACTCTTTGACAGGTGGTATGGACAGATACAATTCCAAAGTAGCACCAGTATCTAAGATAGAGACAGTCCGTGGCAGAAATATACGTAGCCACGAGCGCCGAGCCAATTCAGACATAGGGTATATTAACATTCAGGGTGCTAGGAACAGGCTGAAGTGGGAAGAGATAGAACAGCTAAGGGAGGAGAGGCCGATGGTATACGGTTTTGTAGAAACACATCTCAGAGACATGGAACAACCTCCTACCAATGCGGACTACGCGTGGGAACATTGTAATCGAACAGAAGGCAGCAGAAAGGGGGGTGGTATTGGGGCGTTCATTCATAAAAGTACAGACTGGCAAAGGGTCAAGCAGGAGTGCAAGGAACATTTATGGCTAAAAAGGAAAGTGGCAGGGCAAATGACACTCCTTGGTTTCGTGTACTTGTGGACGGGAGCAAAGGCCAAAAAGGAAAACCAGGCAATGGTAGAGTGTATATCAAAAGACATTCAGGAGTTAGGAGGAGAGTGCGAGATAATTATAATAGGAGATATAAATGCACACATAGAAGATATACATGGTTATACCGACCCGACAGGCAAAATGACCATGGATATGTGTGAAAGGACCTGATTTGATCATTTGCACCAGTACCGAGAAGTGTGAAGGGCAAATAACATGGGAGGTAGGAAGGCTGCAGTCGACGTTAGATTACTCACTGATGTCACTTAGGATGTATGATAAGCTCAGGGGAATGCACATAGATGAACGTGGCTCCAGAAGTCTGGGTCGTGATCACAAACGTATCAAGCTAAGCTTTGGAAGAGCAGTGAAAGGGGGAAGGAGACAAGATGAGCAACTACAGGAAAATTTTTATTCAGAAAGGGAAATTGAAATAGCCACTAAACTAATTGAGGAAGTAATCAATGAGGATAATAAAACAGTGTGGACATACACGAATCTAATTAAACTATTCTAGCTAGAGCTTGCTAAGACACGTGACAAGTCTACCTGAAAAGAAGACACAAACCCAAACGTTGGTGGGGTGAGGAAGTTAAGAGAGCCATAGCAATACGTCAGGAAGCCTCTAGGGAACAAAGACATGCTAAGCAGCGGGGTGAATCGACAGATGATGCTGAAAGAAAATGGGAAATCTTTCTAAGCTGTAAGAAGGGATGCGTCCCTTCTGATCAATGAAGAGGTTAGAAGGAAGGGAGCCCAGTGGCTGGCAGAAGTACATAAGAAAAATAAAAAGGTAGCTACGAAATTTTGGAACCATCTAAACTCCCTAAAAAATGAGACGAGCCTAAAGAAGAGGTTTTTAACTACAGCTCAAGGTGCTAGGCTAGAAGGGGACGAAGCTATTGAAGATATAAGAACAAGGGTGACAGAAAAATTTCAACAAAGTGATTTATGCACCACAATAGAGAGGGATGAATCAAACGTAGCCATGGCTCCATTTTCAGAACGAGAGTGGGAAAGGGCAGAGGAGAGGGTTCCAAATAGTACATCAACAGGCCCAGATGGCATTCCAATTATGCTGATAAAGACATTGAGTCCGAAGTCTAAACAGACTTTGAGAGAGGCAGTGAGCAGAACTATAATCGATGGTGAAGTCCCTGATGGATGAAAACTTAGCAGGATGAGCATGAAGACTGCAGGCATGGATAGAGGATGAGGGGGTGCTGGAGGAACTGCAGAACGGATTTCTGAAACACAGGAGGTTGGAAGACAATCTGTTCTCACTGACACAGTGCATCCAAACAGCAGAAAAGGAACTCCGGCCTGTGGGGCTAGCATTTTTGGATACCAAGGGAGCAAACGTTAGCGTGGTTCAAGAGGACTTGTGGGGAATACTAGACACACTGGGTGTGGAAGATAAAGTCACTAATCTTTTATAGGAAATCTATAAAAGTAACAAGGTAGTTATAAAGTGGGAAAAACAGATATCCAAGCCTGCAGAGGTAAGACGGGGGCTTAGGCTGGGGTGTCCCCAGTCACCCTTATTATTCATGATGTACCTACAAGGATTAGAGGCCAAATTAGCGGGAAGTGGACTGGACTTCAACCTCTCTTTCGTCAAACAAGGAAAACTCATTGAACAGGCACTACCAGCATTGATGTACGCAGATAATATAGTGCTAATGGCCGACAACAAGGAAGATTGGCCGAGATTGGTGGACATCTGTGGTAATGAGGGAGATAGGTTAGATTTAAGATTAAGTAAAGATAAATCAGCAGTCACAATTTTTAATGACAATGAAGGTAGTTAGCTTAGAATACAGGAGGTCAAGCTACAGATAAATACAAATATCTGGGCGTATGGATACGCAATGCGGCAAGAGTACCTAAGGGAACACGAAATATACGTGTCGACTAAAGGTAACAGGAATGCAGTGGTGATGAAAAACAGGGCACTGTGGAATTACATTAGGTATGATGTTGTGAGAGGAATATGGAAAGGGGTCATGGTTCCTGGTCTGACGTTCGGCAATGCGGTCTTGTGCATGAGATCAGAAGTTCAAGGAAGATTAGAAATTAAGCAACGTAGAATAGGTAGGCTTGCCTTAGGAGCCCACGGGAATACACCAAATCAGGGAGTACAAGGTGATATTGGACAGACATCATTTGAGGGCAGGGAAGCTAGCAGCAAGATAGAATTTGAGAAGCGATTGAGAGAAATGGGGGAGGAGCGTTGGGCTATGAAGGTATTCAGCTACTTGTACATGAAGAATGTCGATACAAAATGGAGGAAGCGAACCAGAAAATTGACTGGTAAATACTTGGAAAACAGCAGGGGGCCAAACCAAAAAGAATTATCGGTTAAGAAGAAGGTGAAGAAAACTGAGACCGATATGTGGAGAATTGCCATGATTAAGAAGCCTGCACTAGAGATCTATCGAACTTTTAAGCAGGAAATTGCCAAGGTAAGAATCTATGATAATACTCGGGGTAGTTCTCTACTGTTTCAGGCCAGGACGGGAGTATTGCGAACCAAGACATATCGGGCCAAATACGAAGGGGTAGACACGGTATGCAGTATATGTGGAAAGAAGGAGGAAACTGCCAAACTCTTGATAATGTTCTGTAAAGGGCTTCACCCTATAGTTCAGGATGATGGCGCAGAGTTTTTCAAAGCATTGGGGTTTAGGGACAGGGAGGGCAGAATAGACTTTAAGCAGGTAGAAATAACCAGAAGGAGGTTATCTGATTGGTGGCTAAAGTCAAGGCACGAATGAAAGTTAAACCCTTCACTGCAAAGTACGAATCCGAAACCTCACTATTTAAGGAAAAAATAAATATAATTTTTAGTTCATTAAGTATTACAGCTTGGTGGCGCTAGCCACCGCCCGATCTAAAGGGTACAGCCATTACCAACCATCCATACATCCTTCTAATACTTGGATTACTTACTAGATGGTGCTGCGGTGCTCGCTCTACTTCAATGCGTACTCTCATATGATAGGAGACAGCGTTCGCTCTTGCGTCATAATGCGTTTGCTCTTGGCGCGCTTCCTCTTTTGCTGGCACTCTGTGTGCTTCCAGTGCGAGCGACGAAAACAAGGCGGTGGAGCGGAGAACTCAGAAAACGGCTGCAGCGTGTACTCGGCGTCTTTACATGATGATCGATGGGGTAATATTTACGGATGATTCACGGTTTATCGATGTACCACTGGAGCTTCGCCCACTCATCATCATTCACTCCGTGGATAGGCTGGGATATTTTTCCATCTTTTTAAATTTCATTATTGCCCCTTTCTTCACGCTAAATGTAGGGTAGCCAACCGACCCATGCTTGGTTAACTTCCCTGCCTTTTCCTCTCCCTTTCTCTCTTTACAGATATACTTTCGTGCTTTGAAGGTACTGCATTCACCTGCAGGAACCGCAAACGCGTAAACACTGCATACGCTATCATCCGTTTAGTTTGTACTGCTGACGCCTATTTCCAACGTTGGCCCGGAATAGAATAATTACGATCATTCATGTCATTGTAAGAACTTAGATTAATATGAAAAAAAAATGTGTGAGCAAGGGCGTGAAAGAGGAGGGAATAAACGCAAGACTATCGCAATTTCAAGTGAATACAGTAGCGTAACAAGGACATTTGTGTGTCTGGAATCCTGTGAATTTAATAAACGAGCTGAGGGGGCTCTCAATATTTTTTAAGGGAACGAGAAAATTGGTTTAGGCGGTGCCTTCATTAGTCAGTGCGAATACCTTTGTCGTTGGAATAAAGCGAAACGTCCGAAATAGCGGCACTGCTGCGAGGGGTCAAGCCGAGATCATATATTACAGGGCACTTCACCGTGCCTCCGAAATTAGATTCCGCCTCAGGAGAGGCCAACATTCAACCGTTCATCACGAGGCAGTGTTGCGACGGGGCCGCGTTTACTACTCTCAGCGTGTTGCGAACCGACCGGCTACCGCAACTGTTACCAAGCGACGCAGAAAGCGTTTTTCTAACAATACAGCACTCGCTTGCATATACCTAAAGTTGATTTTTAGACTATCTCTTTCCAAGCGTTACTTTTCTTTAAAGGGACACTAAAGTGAGACAATCTGACGAAGCTCTTAAACCATTAACGTGAAAGCTTTTGATGCCTCATCAAGCGCTCAAATCGACCGTTGCCTTCGACAACGCCAACGCGAGAGAAGCAAGAAATCGTCATGCGACGGCGTCACCATATTACGGCATCATGACATCTCATAGCATCACATCACAGCATGACGTCATCACTTATTCAAAGGTGCGTCGATTCCGGAGGCACTGCATAACGACTTTGGGCACTGAGAGCTGTTGGTGGAAGGGTGAGGGATCAATAAATTCGACAAGAAGACAAAGAAGGGTATTTGTGAATGTTTTTGAAAACTCTAAGGTTGGTCATTTCGCCTTCATACGTGTTTAGTTAGTGAAAGAGAAAATGAAGGTCGAAATTTGTTATGTAAACTTCGCGCGAAAACTTCCGCATATGACCGTTAGAGTGACATCACGAATTGCGAAGCGTTTGCTCGTATTTTCGCCGCTTTGTCCCCACAAGAATATTCTGAAGCTTGCTGTGCTAAATATGTGACCCTCTTTGAAAACAATTAACTTCATTCCTACTATTAAAAACAATGTTCTCACTAGTTGACGTCATGGCGAGAAAACCAGAGAAATGCACTGTGAATTTGCGCCGGCATTCCCATAGAAAAAAGTAAATGAAAATACCTAGGTTACAGTAATGCTCCTGGCTCTAAACACATTTCTACATAGAAGTGTGGCAGCTTGGGCTAGTCTTTCGTGTCCTTCTTGTCTCTGTGTCGTCGTTTTGTTCTCGCGCTATAACTATCGACATTTCTACAGGCGCGAGAAATTTATCTCAAGCGACGCATGGAATCACTCGAAAGCAATATATGAGAGCATTGCCTTCCTATACCCCTACGTTTTACACATTGAAATAGGTGTAAGGGAGCAGATGTACTTACGCACCCACGAAAGAGCAAGACAATGAATGACCAGTGCTGTGATATCGCAAGAGACTGTGCTGATCACGGTTCTTGCAATGCTTTGCCGTGTGATCGTTCGTCGTGAATACACAACTACGAACCTCAGTACATTAGGCAGAAGGTGCAACGTCCCAATTCTGGATGAAATAAACATCAATATAAAAATAACTGAATGCCCCACAGTCGGTCTCGCTGTACACTACCTGCTTCTTAATTCACTTCTGATTTCTACTGCCATATTGTTTATTATTATATTGTCCTCATAACATCAAAAATAAAAGAGCACCAATTTATTCGTCCAGTTCGAACGCAATGAGTGAGTTGGCTGGCATTTGTCTTTAATTATTTTTATTTTTATTTTCGTGCATCGTTTTCCTCCGCTATTAGGACCTGATTTCCAAAATGCAGACACAGATGTCCCTAGTCCACGCAGCGTTTCATACTCTGCACTGATTACAAAATGCAGATGTCTATAGGAATTTGAGGAATTACCACGCAACACTGCGTGAGATGAATTATAAAAAAAAGCAAACAAGGTAGCCTCATTTGAAGCTGCAGCATTCCTGTAATATGACCGGCATTCGTCAACAACAGTCGAGCTGGAATGCCGCAAGGCCCCTGACGCTGATCATACCGCTATCAATGCCCAGTGAACTGACAGGATACGGAAGAGAAATGGGGTAAGCTGAAAAAAAATATGTTGAAATACTACTCAAAAGACGCAATGGCTCCAATAAAAAGTGTTATTTCAAGTCTTTTTGAACAGCTGGCAGCATATTTGGTGAAATGACCGCGCATGGCGGCTGAACACGAGCGTGAGCCGTGAGGTCACATTCAGCGAAGCGCATGCAGTGTACGTGTGCTCCTGTGCCCCTCTTGCCTTTCTCCGCATCTTCCATTACCCTCACTCTTCTCCTTCCACAAAAGCAGTGATTCCCCTGTCGGGATCATTGTTTGATACCGGTGCGGTTCGCAGAGGTTCTGGAGAACCATACTGAGAGGTGAGCGGGTTGAGCGGTGAGCGGGTTGAAAGACGCGCGTGACGGATGGCATTGTTCGCATGCCCGTTTTCGGTGGATGTAGCATCACCCAATACCACTTCATTTAGTAGTTCACAGCGCGCTAGGTAGACGTGGCAGTTTGAGAAAAACACATTAAATTAATTACTTTTTGTACAGTTTCTGCCTGAAGTTACGCTTGTGTCTCTCTTCTTCAGCACCCATTCCTTCAATCTAAGGGAAAATTTTGAAGGCAGAAAGTTTTTTCAGTATTCCTTTAAGGCATTGAGCTTGAAACTAAGTGTGAAATCGATTACAGGCATTTCTGCATTCTGCTGGAACGCAAGCATAAGCATAAAAAGTAGTCAGCTGTTGAGAGGATTAAAGCAACTACAGCAGCAGAACGTGGGAGCTGTTTTGACCTGTGCAAGCGTGAGTGCCGGAGCCCTTGTGAGCATAATCCTGAGCTCGCATCCCGAGCGTGGGCCCGGCCAAGGTCAGTGCCCCCGCAACGCCGTCAGCGTGGGTGGCGGTGAGCGGAAGGGCGACAGGAAGGAGAAATGAGATTCAGTGGGGCATTGCGCGGTTCGATGGTGAGTCGAGACGGAAGCCACCGGCCTCGCCTGGAGAGGCTGTTGGAAACGAAAGTAAGGCTTTGAAGAGTTCGCGCGCACCCGGCCATTTCTCTTCACAGCTACAGCTGGTACAGTCTTAATCACACTTGTATAAAACGGCTAGTCGGCTGCCTCAGCCTCCGTATCTGTACGACACGCCGGCTTATCGCTGAGGGTTTTCTGCTGGGTGCATGAGCTTGGCAACGTATTGACAAGAAACCAACCCAGCGGAATGAGAATGTAACGCCAATGATATATTTGTATAATAATAATAATAATAATAATAATAATAATAATAATAATAATAATAATAATAATAATAATAATAATAATAATAATAATAATAATAATAATAATAATAATAATAATAATAATAATAATAATAATAATAATAATAATAATAATTTCAAATCATTAATTGCTACATGCATATATGCCTGGCCTGCTGAAACCTTCCGTCTGCATCTATTACAGCAAACTGTGTATCGAGGCAACAGCTCGACATATACACAACACGTCGCTATGAATCTAGCCATGGTAGACGATGTTTTAAGCATCTTGGTAACTTGAATGAGTACGAGCTCTCATGTAAGAGAGTTCGCGAAGAACACGCCGTTGCTACACGAACTAGAAGACTGCAAAACGAAAGTACGTGTGTTGTTTAGCCCTAAATTCTCCTGCTGAGTGCTGTACATCATAACACTCGTATTAAATGTTGACGAAGAAGCCTTATAGGCAGGATTGAAATGGAGATTAAGAAATAGGCAGGATTGAGAGCTTCTTAGCATGCCACGACTGACGCGACGAATCGAGTGCGTGGATTCTCGGTAAGTGGTACCTCGAGTTTCCTCGAAGCGACAGTTGTGCGTATAGGACCTTGTCCTCGAGCCAGCGTTTATTGCTCATTACCGCCTCTTGATCCCCAATGATGGATTCAATGGCGGCAGTATACACGAAAGCAAACATGCACGTAGTCACTGATCATGGATAATCCGTTGCGGGTCTTATTTGACCGTTTGATTGGAACTGTTAACGACGTTCTGGTCTGGTCTACAGGCTCTGAAGCATCTCTAAAAAACCTGGTCGTGTTACAAAAAAAAATGCCTTGCGGTGCATTGAAGGTGTATCCTATAAGGCGCACACTGCTTCAATATTTGCAAAATATAGAATTTTAAGAATTACCTGTCATTACGAATACCAGCTTTTATCAGCTTTTAAATCAGAAATACGCAGAGGAAGTATCTTCTTACGCACCTTGGCTACCTTGCAACCAAATCCTGCCAGTCGCGTTACTCGGTGTACGGAGACTTGGCTCGTACCTTGTCCTCGCACAAACTATAGATTTGAAACACTACGTTACCGCCTTCAAAGTGTGATGAACAAATGGAAACTAACAACTGATAATCTGCGTATATTGTCTAAAACTGAAATGTTAAATCGAATGTGCTGATTGTGTTGTAAATTAATGTTGGGTGATTTCTGCAATGGTTCTTCAGTTTTTATTCTTTCATACATTGCTTTGTTATGAATATTTTTGTATGTATTTCAGAGTTGTCATTCTATTATTTGCTGTCATGGGCCACATGCGTGTTTCTTTTCGTATTGTCACTTTCCGCTGCCTGTAATTTTTGTAATTTTTGTAAATTTGTAGTTTAGATTTTTTCTGGGTGAAGGAGCCAGTCAAGCTGTGAAATTCAGCTTTTCTTCCCTTCGCACCAAACCACATATACAGTGTATTTTCGTGTACTTGTCACGTGGTTAAATAAACTCAAACTCAAACTCAAACGTTGCTTTCTCACCTCGGATAATTACGGTTGCAACGAAAAACGAACTGGCACGTGTTTCGTTGTTTATATATATCGACAGATTTCAGCCGCGGCCAATGGACTCTGCAGGTCCATGCCCCTTTCTTTGCTTCTATATTTATTTATTTTCTTAAAACATTATTACCATTTAGGTGTAACCCCCCCCAAGAGGCTAGTTCATAAAATACCTTTTATTCACTCTGAGTTCAAAGTTTCTCGCCTCCACCATCCTTCCTAAAGGCGCTGTCGCCTCTTCTCCGCTTATTTTTTTATGAAACATGTGCATAATGTCGTCCCTAAGCGCTCAGCCTACCAGGATTTCACGCTATTTGGCTATACATGCGTTTATTCCCACTAGCACAGTCGAATGCGTATCAAACGAAGAGAAACCAGCTGAGAAGTGACGATATAGTCATGTGGAGTGGGCGGCTGCTTGGCAAAACAGGTTTGGGGAAAATTCACGACTTATATAATTTGAGTATGGACCAAATCAGAATTTACTCCATGTCGGTAGGTAATTTTTCGTTCAGTTGAATACTGGCAAGCTCTGAGTAGGCCAACACAATAAGATTGGCAACACAATAAGATTAGTAATAATTTCACCCAATTCGAAACACTGCCTGCCACCACGCGTAAGTGTGAAAATTTATGCTTTCAGCTTGGGTTATGTCCACGCGTAACCTTTACAATGGTGATTTATCTCTAAAGTCAGCGTCGCCACAGCAATGGTCATTTTAAGGAGAAGTCTGCTTTAAAATTTTCAGTGGATGTGCATGCGTTAGAAAGAAGGTTAGAATACTTTTTCGGCGGAAACCTGAGTGGCCATGAAAATATAAACTGTCAATCTGGTAGATATGAACTGTCAATCACCTGTTGTACACGCCCGCATAATGTATGCCGTAATATACAGGCATATGCCGCACATGTCTGTAGCAAATGGTTTGACGACCTACGTGAGTGGATTTTCACGTTATTCGTATGTTCTTCGCCAGATTCTCTCTCTTTTCCATACCATTTTTTGCCTATATCACGTTAAAAAGTGATCACGAAAGCACATAGACAACGTTCCCTTTAATTCAATTGTTTGTCGGAGCTCGCTATTCCCAATCTGGAATTTTCGCAATGTTCAACCAGAAATGCTGTAGGGCCGTGTGCTCAGATTTGAATGCACGTTAAAGAACCCCAGGTGGTATAAATTTCCGGAGCCCTCCACTATAGCGTCTCTGATAATCATATGAAGGTTTTGGGACGTTATACACCACATATCAATCAATCAATCAAATCAATCAATCAACCAAAAGCACATAAAAAATTTCACAGCATATCCACGGAGTGAATGATGATGAGTGGGGGGTGGGAAGCAGTGGAGGTTTTCATCGCTAAACCATATGCCATGCGCGAATATCACCCACTACATTATCAAAGACGCGACAAACACTGCATATATTTGTACCAAAAATATTATTATCGTAAGTGGTAGCTATACGTCGCCTCCGTTCGTCTTGTATTATAACGGCTTTATGGTCTGTGAAGTGGTGGCTCGGCGATGGGGCGTAGTGGGACGTTTTCAAGTACGAAGTAGTGGACAGTTTGCAAAGGTGGGACTATAGGCTGTCACGTACAAACAAGGAATAGACAGAGTGCGACAATCTATAGTTTTTAACGCGCAACTGTATACACGTACACGACCACCTTGCATTTTATATTAGCTTATTCTCAACAGTATCTGATTTATAGTCGGGGAAGTGGTGGATTGATGATGGGGCGTTGTAGGATGTTTGCAAGGACGAAGTGGTGGGCAGTTGGCAAAGGTGAAATTATATATATATATATATATATATATATATATATATATATATATATATATATATATATATATATATATATATATATATATATATATATATATATATATGGGATATGGCACAACGGGAGCGTTGTCAACAAAGATAAATATATTTATTTCCCAACAGTTTCGGGAGGGGACCTCCCTTCATCAGGGGATGAGTTATACTGACATGAGCTTCCAAACTTCCTTGCTGCCGCGTCCCTCTCGCCTTGAAACACGTTTGCGAGAGTGAGAGGGAACTGGAAGAAGGAAAAAAAAAGGGGGGGAGAAAAAAGACGACAAAAGGAAGAAAAGAAAGAAAGTAAAAAAGAGGAAGAACCACTGGCAGCACTGAGAACGAAGCCAACTGTCCGTCTACATCCACCTACGGTTCATATCACGTGCTGTTCAGTTCTTGGCGTGTGTCGGGCCACCCAAGATTGTCGCCGCGGTGCCGGGAGGGTCCGGGACGGCGTGCCTAAAGAAAGGGGTTTCCCCGTAATTGGTCGTTCGGCGGGCGGTGTGTGTAAAGCAAAGGTTTCTCGTTAATGGGTCGGTCGGCTATTTACCTTTAATCTTCGTCCGTTTCCCTTCAACGGTCATGAAGTGGTAGGCGAACGTAAACACTTTGTATGTGCATGTAAAAAAAAATGGAAAGGACAGTGTACACGTACGAGTCAGTCAGAAAAAAGCATGGTCTCCAGCTATCAATCTTTGTCACCAATTTTCTCCTGGCTTACTTCTCGGAGGCAGTTGAGTTTTCCGGGGTCCTCGTTGATACCGGCTGCTAATGTACGAAATTTGAAAATAAAATATGCCTCACGCTGTTCGTGCTCGCGTCTGTTTGAAAAACCGGACTGCAAAAGAGTTACGCTAATATTTTCAAAACTGTGGTTTGGCAGGCGCAGATGTCTAGATAAAGGTAGCTTCGGCAGTGAAGTGGCGTGGTACCGGTGATTATTGAACCGCAGCCGAAATGGCGTGTCTGTTTGGCCGATATATTCTTGTCCGCGGATGTTGCAATGTAGCATGTATATTACGTTACTGGAGTCACAATTAAGGCTTTCAGTTATGCAGAATTTGAAATCCGAAAAGTTCGCTTTGGATTCACGTGTTGTGAGCATCTGTGGGCATACCTTGCATCGAGATTTTCCGCAGGGATGGCACCCTGATTGAATTTTGGGGGTGTTTGTTTTTGCTCTGACAAGAATGTCCTTCAGATTTTTATCCCGGCGGTACACCACGTGAGGTGGCTTCGCGAAAATAGAAGTTAGTCGTTTGCTTTGCCTGATTATGTTGAAATGGCGGGAAAGTATGTTGTTGATTCGTGGCGCTGATGAGGAGTAAGTTAGTACAAGGTTCGTTTGGGAAGTCGTTTTAGGTACTCTGTTTGGTCCCTTAATTATATCATTCCTGTTCACGTTGCGAGCACGTAGTATGGCATCGTCAATAATGTCTTCCGGATAATTTTGTTTCAATAAGGAATGCTTTAGGTGTTCCGCGTGTCTGTCAAATTCCCGCATATCGGTGCATATTCTTCGGTACCGGTAGGCCTGAGAATATGGAATACCCGTTTTGCAATGCTTTGGGTGGCTGCTGTTGAAATGTAGGTACGTTTGACGGTCTGTAGGCTTTTTGTAAAGGTTTGTTGACAAGCGGTCATTTTCGACCGTGACAGTAACGTCCAAAAAGTTAATGCTAGTTTTGGAAATTTTGTGCGTGAATTTTATTGACGGGTGGCATTTGTTAAAATCCTCTATGAAGCGGAAAAGACTTCCCTCATCATGGTTCCATATCATAAAAATATCGTCCAAGTATCTTCTGTAGTAGAAAGGTTTCAAGGTGCGTCCCTCAATGAATGGGATTTCAAGTGAAGCCATAAAGGTGCTCGCGAAGTTTGGGGCCATTTTCGTGCCCATTGCAGTGCCACTGACCTGAAGGAAATGCTTGCCATTGAACTCAAAATGGTTATAATTTAGTACAAGTTCAAGAAGTGTAAACAGTACCTCGCCACTTACACTAGTTGATGAGTCAGATTTTACATATCCAGAAACCATAGCCGCTATTCCGTCATGGTGGGGTATGTTGGTGTACAGTGAGCAGACGTCCATGGTCACCAGAAAACTGCCGCCTGGGATGTCGAGACTTGAAGTTTCGCAGATGAAGTGGTTTGTGTCCTTTAGGTAATAGGGAAAATTTGGGGGGATGTTTTTTATTAAGGAATTGATGAATTCTGATATATTTTCTGTTGATGTGCTGTTACTGGATACTATCGGACGTCCCGGATTACCTGCCTTGTGTATTTTGGGGAGCAAATAGAATCGACCGGGAACAGAGTGGGCCGGTAACATTGCTTTTAACATTTTGCCGGTAATTTTCTCGTCCCGGCGGAGATTGTTTAGGGTTACTTTTATCTCCCTTTCAAATTCGGGAGTCGGGTCCGTTGGAAGTTCTTTGTAGAATTTTGTGTCTGATAGCTGTCGTTCCCCTTCCTTTAAGTAGTCCGACGTATTTAGAATTACTATGCAGCCTCCTTTATCAGCCGGTTTGATAGTAATTCCAGTGTTTTTTCGTAGTTCATCGAGTGCCCTTCGTTCTGACTTTGATATGTTGTTTCGAAATGGCCGATTTTTTCCATACGCTCTGATGATATCTTTTTGAACTGCTGATATATACATATCGAGGTGTTTGTCCCTCTGCTCACCCGGACACCATGATCTGTCACCACCAATCACTCTATTCTCGTTTGTACAGTCCTTGCGATCATGAAAGTATTCACGGAGGCGGAGGTTACGCGCAAAGTTATCGAGGTCTTGGTACAGTTCAAATTCATTGAATCTACCGGATAATGGACAAAAGGTCAAGCCTCTCGACAAAAGTTGAAGCTGAGCGGGTGTGAGTGTTGTGTTTGACAGGTTGAGGACATTTTCCTCATAAGTTTTCGGCTGTTCTTGGCTATCACGTGGCACGGGAGTGTCAGCGTTATATTCGAGAGTAAGGATGTTTTGATTAGGATTGCACTGTGGTTCTGAGTTCCCATTTTTCTCCTCAAAGTTAGGTTGTGGTACGGGTGGTCCCTGGTGTTCTTGTACGGCCTCATTCCTATTTTCCTGTTGCAGAGCAGTGGAGCTACTGCAGTCCCGCTTGAATTTTTTATCTTTTACTACTGAAATTTCGCCTCTCTTCTTTAGTTCATATCTTTCCAGTTCTCTTGCCTCATGCTCTCTGAGATTAGATACCGATTTCTGCGTGGCCTCCGTGACACTGTGTTCGGCGGCCTTACGCTCACAATGGTCCGCAATGACCCGAGTCAATTGCAAGGACGCTTCTAGTAATATTTTTTCCCACTTCCCCCTTTCTGCTTCACTTAGTGTAGACATTGAGGGGTTGCAGGCTAGGCGGAGACCCTTAGGTGCAATTTCGTGAGATAGATATTTGTTTAGTTGTTCTGCATGTTTTTCGTATTGCACCCGCTTTTCAATGATTTTCCTAATCGATAGAAATGAGTGGGACCATGCGTGTTTAAGACTGCCCGTACCTTTTGTTTCCCCGTGTCATTTGGAAGCCGCCGCCTTGGTCTTCGCCGCATTCGTCCGCCTGGTGTTGTAAGGCCTCGCTGGTGGGAGTGGCGACGTCGTCACTGCTGGGACCCTGGATGGCTCTTTGTGTCCCTCGGCTCTCTGTTGTTGAGTGGGTTTGGCACTGGAGTTTGCCGTGCAAGCCGTTGCCGCCGATCTCTGACTCACTGGTGGGACCCGCTGGCTCGCTGGCCTCGCTGGTGGTAGTGGCGACATCGTCACTGCTGGTGCCCTGGATGGCTCTGTGTGTCGCTCGGCTTCTTGTTGTTGAGGGGGCTTGGCACTGGAGTTGTCCGTGCAAGCGATTGCCGCCGATCTCCATGCCGCCGACGTCCATCGCAGCTGCACCCTCGTCTGCTGTGCCAGCAGCGCGACCCCCTCGAAGCTTGCATGTAAGCCGTCAGCAGCCAGGAAGCGGCGCAGCGGGAGTGTTGAGAAACCATGTTCGACGTAATAGACGCCTGCTCCCAACAACCCGTAGTGGCAGAGACGGCGGGCCTCTCTGCTGAATCGCTGTACCTCCACATTAAACCGATTCATTGATCGCCAGTTCGAGTCCCGCCGTCGGCGATTGGGTGCGCGAGGTAGTGGCAGACTAAGATGCAGTGTCTTGATGTTCGGGCGCATCTGCCTCATTCGCTTCAATGCCTCCCTCAACGAATCCAGTGATCTTGAAGAGCTCGTCTTCAGGATGTCCGTGGTGCCCACATGCAGAAACCCCCCCCCCCTTTTTTTTTTCCTTCTTCCAGTTCCCTCTCACTCTCGCAAACGTGTTTCAAGGCGAGAGGGACGCGGCAGCAAGGAAGTTTGGAAGCTCATGTCAGTATAACTCATCCCCTGATGAAGGGAGGTCCCCTCCCGAAACTGTTGGGAAATAAATATATTTATCCTTGTTGACAACGCTCCCGTTGTGCCATATCCCATACCTTCACGAAGACTAACTGGCCCATTGAATTATTACTCCCACTATATATATATATATATATATATATATATATATATATATATATTGCCACAGCTCGACCATCGCAGAAGACGCGTACCACAATTCGCGTTCGTAAAAGCCGTCAAGCAAGCAGCAAGAAAGCCGCGCCATGGAACGCCGTCCTGCACGCGCCACGATGCTACGCCATGGGACTGGCACGAGACTGGAGAAGCAGAAGAAGAGACCGACGAAGTTAGAGTCAGCGGGCACAGACATTTTTTTGGCTGACCATTTTTAGCTTCGAGTTTACGGGCACAAGTTCGCCCTAAATAAAGAGTTTATATAGTACCAGGTGCTATATTTATTCGTAACAATCTGGTGGAGGTGCTGGGTATGATTCCAAGCCCACCACAGGCAAGGAGAAGCCCAGATCCCAGAAGATTGGAGCCAGCAGAATTGACACCTGTGCACCAACGCACGAGTCGCCGACTACGTGGTGAGCAGCCCGAGTTTGGCCCCCTAATTGACTCATCAAGACCTGTCGAGACCTCAAGCACAAGCGTCACTGCGATGGCCACCCAGTCGATGCCATCTCCATCTCACCTCATCGTGGATTCGCCACGTACACCAGAGGTCTTCCACGGTGAGACCTTTGAAGACGCCGAGGACTGGCTTGAAGGCTTCGAGCGCGTTGCACGTTTGAATGGTTGGGACGAAGCCCGAAAACTTCGTTACGTTTACGTCGCCCTGCAAGATTCGGCACGTACGTGGTTCGAGAACCACGAAGCGTCCTTGCTGTCATGGGACGACTTCCGACGAGAGCTGATCGCAACCTATCCGAACACGGACCGCAAAGAGAAGGCAGAGGCTGCTCTTCAGGCGAGGAACCAGCGGAATAACGAGAGCGTGGCCATGTACATAGAAGACATGTCACGGCTCTTCCGCCGAGCCGACCAAAACATGGCCGAAGAGAAGAAGTTGCGGCACCTAATGCGCGGAGTAAAGGAAGAAATTTTTGCAGGCCTGGTGCGTAATCCACCGCGAACTGTGGCGGAGTTCCGGTCCGAGGCAACGACCATGGAAAGGACACTACAACAACGTGCACGACTGTACAACAGAGACTTCAGCGTCTCTTCAGTCAGGGCGGAGTCAACAACCCTCCCCACCAACGTTGACGTCCTCCGGGAAATGGTGAGGGCTATTGTTAAGGAGGAGCTCCAGAAACTGCAACTTCCTCAAAGTCCTTCAGCGGTGCCCTCAATCGCGGACGTTGTGCGTGAAGAAGTGCGGCAAGCAATTATTCAACCGCAGCCTCAGGTGCCACACTACACGCAACCGGAACCTCAGCCACAGCTGTCGTACGCGCAAGTCGTACGGCAAGACATGAGACGCCCGAGCTTTGCACAAGCTCCTGTTATGCCACCGACCTTTCCTCGCAGTACTCCAGCGCCGATGCCAGAAGCAAGACCCCGCAAAAGTGATGTATGGCGCACGGCAGACCGGCGGCCCCTCTGCTACCACTGTGGAGAGGCAGGTCATCTTTATCGGACATGCCACTACCGTCGGGTCGGGCTACGTGGCTTTCCAGTGAATGCGCCCTGCCCTCGTAACGGTGAGCGCCCTTACGAAATCGAAGAATATTTATCTTCGCGCTATGCCTATCCAAACACTCAGCGACATGAATCGCGGTCGATTGCACCAATGCGCAATAGGTCGCCGAGTCCACACCCATCATCTACTTTCCCGAGGCGTCGTTCACCAAGCCCGCGACGGGAAAACTAGAACCGGCGACCTGTGGAGGCAGGGCCGCTGATTTTCGAAAAACTGAAAACCCTCCATGGCTAACGGGATCAGACGACGATACTGACACAACGACGGACAAGCGCAGTAATGGTGACGTGACATCCGAGCTACAAGTCAGAATAGACGACGTCGAAACCATAGCGCTAATAGACACAGGTGCAGATTACTCAGTAATTAGTAGCATGCTCGCAAATAAGCTGAAGAAAGTGCTCACTCGTTGGACCGGACCGCAGATACGCACCGCCGGCGGGCATTTAGTCAGCCCCGTAGGATTGTGCACAGCGAGAGTGGGAATAAGAGGCCATGTGTACGTCTGCAGTTTTATTGTTCTCCCTGAATGTTCCCGTGAGGCAATTCTGGGCATGGACTTTCTGCAAGCAAACAGTGCCATCATCGACTTGCAGAAATCCCAAGTTTCTTTTTCTACAGAGAACGCTGTTGCCGTGTGTCATGCGGAGCAACCAATTGTTTCGTCTCTTCGTATTGTGGATGAAGGTGTGACAGTGCCGCCACGTAGCAGCGTGACAGTTTCTGTGAAAAGCGACGTTTTTCGTGAATATGCCGGACTAGCTGATGGAAATGTCGAACTGCTGCTCACAAAGGGAATACGCGTGGCGAGAGGTCTAGTGAACCTGCGGAACGGATATACTGATGTGCTATTGACTAACTTTACCAACGAGGTACAGCATGTGGCGAAGGGAGCAGCCATAGCATCACTTCATGACTACGTACAAGTCTCAGATGTTTGCACCATGGAAAAAGTACCTACAACGCCCTCAACAGTGGACAGTGTCCTCGAGAAAATAGATATTGACCGAGAGCTTTCATCTCTGCAGAAAGACCAGATTGTGGAGTTGATCAAGGAATTCGCAGAGTGTTTTTCCTCTTCTTCGAAAGTCAGACGTACGCCTGTAGCAAAGCACCGCATTGTAATCGAAGGGCATGTTAGACCAGTATGTCAGCATCCATACCGAGTAGCTCCAAAAGAAAGGGAGGCGATAAAGAAGCAAGTACAGGAGATGCTCGACGACGATGTCATACAGCCCTCCAAAAGCCCATGGGCATCGCCGGTAGTACTGGTGAAGAAGAAGGACAACACCATGCGGTTCTGTGTTGATTACAGAAAACTCAACCTCGTCACGAAGCGAGACGTGTACCCACTCCCACGAGTCGACGATACGTTGGATAAACTGCGCAATGCTCACTTTTTTTTCATCGTTGGATCTAAAGAGCGGGTACTGGCAAATAGAAGTCGACGAACGAGATCGGGAAAAGACGGCGTTTGTGACACCCGACGGACTCTACGAGTTCAAAGTACTCCCATTTGGTTTGTGTTCTGCTCCCGCTACCTTCCAGAGGATGATGGACACTGTGCTCTCCGGCCTCAAATGGCAGTCATGTCTTGTCTATCTGGATGACGTAGTAATTTTTTCCACTACGTTCGAGCAGCATGTACAGAGACTGAGAACGGTACTGGACGCTATTCGTATGGCTGCACTTACGATCAAACCCGAAAAGTGCCACTTCGGGTTCCGGGAGCTTCGGTTCCTCGGGCACATTGTCAGTTCTCACGGTGTCCGCCCAGATCCGGATAAGATCACTGCGGTTGAAAATTTCCCAAGGCCAAGAGACAAGAAAGCTATGCGACGTTTCCTGGGGCTTTGTGCCTACTATAGGCGCTTCGTTGAAAATTTCTCCAAGATTGCGGAACCACTGACACGGCTTACGAAGGAAGGTGTGCCATTCATCTGGCACCAAGAGCAAGAAGACGCCTTCTCTGAGTTACGACGGCGTTTGCAGTCACCCCCCATACTTGCTCATTTTGACGAAGATGCCAAAACAGACATTCATACGGACGCCAGCAACGTTGGCCTCGGTGCTATTCTTGTTCAATGGCAGAACGGGGAAGAAAAAGTTATTGCTTATGCAAGCCGCACTCTGTCGAAAGCTGAGTATAATTATTCAGCTACGGAAAAGGAATGTCTCGCAGTTATATGGGCCATCAGTAAGTTCCGTCCATATTTATACGGTAGACCATTCCGAGCCATCAGTGACCATCATTCATTGTGCTGGCTTGCGAACCTCAAGGATCCTTCCGGAAGACTTGCTAGATGGAGCCTACGTCTACAAGAATACGACATCACCGTAGTCTACAAGTCTGGCCACAAGCACAATGACGCGGACTGCTTGTCACGAGCACCAATCCAGAACTCGTCTCCTGAGCATGAACAAGACTCCGCATTTCTTGGAGCTGTGAATGTGTCGGAGATGGCTCATGATCAACGAATGGACCCAGAATTACTTCTGGTCATTCAATACTTAGAGGGACAGCAAGTCGAAGTACCGCGAGTTTTCGTCCGTGGACTACGTTCCTACGTCCTCCGCAACAACGTTCTCTACAAGAGAAACTTTCAACACAACGGTGAAACGTTCCTACTGCTGATACCATCATCACTGCGAGCGGAAATTTTAGAAGCGTGTCATGATGACCCATCGGCAGGTCACTTGGGCATTAGTAGGACTTTGGCAAAAATCCGCCGCAGATATTACTGGCCAAAATTGATGGATTCAGTACAGCATTACGTAAGATCATGTCGAGAATGCCAAAGACGCAAAGTACCACCGCTAAAACCAGCAGGTCTTTTGAAACCGATAGAGCCACCGAAAGTCCCGTTTGAGCAGGTCGGAATGGATTTGCTAGGACCATTCCCTATGTCATCGTTTGGGAAGCGCTGGATAGTTGTAGCAACCGACTACATGACCCGGTATGCCGAGACGTCATCTCTCACAAAAGGAACGGCAAATGAAGTGGCGCAGTTTTTCGTGACCCAGATAGTGCTGCGACATGGCGCACCTAAAGTTCTTATAACTGACAAAGGAACTGCGTTCACTGCCAGGCTAGTACAGTCTGTCATGAAACTAACGCACACCGACCACAGAAGAACTACCGCATACCATCCGCAAACTAACGGGTTAACTGAAAGGCTGAACAGGACGCTTGCTGACATGATCGCGATGTATGTGGACGTCGAGCATCGGACTTGGGACACCATATTACCGTATGCTACATTTGCATACAATACCGCAGTTCAAGAGACAACCCACTTCACGCCATTTCAACTTGTTTATGGTCGGACAGTAATAACGACATTAGACGCGATGCTGCCTGTCAACAGCACAAACGAAGAGGACCCTGACATAAGCGAATATGTAGAAAGGGCAGAAGAGGCGCGACAACTAGCACGGAACCGCATCATTCAACAGCAGAACGTCGACGCGCACCGTTACAATCTAAGACGAAGGGACGTTCAATACTCCCCTGGAGACCAAGTGTGGGTCTGGACGCCTGTACGTGCACGTGGCCTATCAGAAAAGCTTATGCGGCGCTATTTTGGCCCTTACAGGGTTCTTCGTCAGCTAGGCCCATTAAACTACGAAGTGATCCCTGAAGGTCAAGTATGCACAACACGACGCAGGAATCTCCCGGAAGTTGTACATGTAGTACGTATAAAACCGTACTACGACAGGAACTTAACAACGTCGTCTAACACAAGGACAAGTCCTATTGTTTAGAAACTGTCAGCCGGCTCTACGCATCGGGGCGATGCGTGCTAGGAGGGGGACTAATGCCACAGCTCGACCATCGCAGAAGACGCGTACCACAATTCGCGTTCGTAAAAGCCGTCAAGCAAGCAGCAAGAAAGCCGCGCCATGGAACGCCGTCCTGCACGCGCCACGATGCTACGCCATGGGACTGGCACGAGACTGGAGAAGCAGAAGAAGAGACCGACGAAGTTAGAGTCAGCGGGCACAGACATTTTTTTGGCTGACCATTTTTAGCTTCGAGTTTACGGGCACAAGTTCGCCCTAAATAAAGAGTTTATATAGTACCAGGTGCTATATTTATTCGTAACAATATATATATATATATATATATATATATATATATATATATATATATATCATAAATCTGACTACGTCAACGGCAGGACAAATGCCTCTCCCAAGTTTCGCTAGGTAACCCGGTCCTGTGCTTGCTGGTGCCAATTTATACCCACAAGCTTCTTAATTTCATCTGGCCTCCTAACCTTCTGTTTCCCCCTAACCCGCTTGTCTTCTTTGGGCATCTAGTCAGTTACCCTTAATGACCAGCGGTTACCCTGTCTACGCGCTACATGCCCGGCCCATGTCCATTTCCTCTTCTTGATTTCAGCTATGATATCCTTAACCCCCGTTTGTTCCCTAATCCACTGTGCTCTCTTCTTGTCTCTTAAGGTTACACCTACCATTTTTCTTTCCATTGCTCACTGCGTTGTCCTCAATTTAAGCTGAACCCTCTTTGTAAGTCTCGAGGTTTCTGCTCCGTAGCTAAGTACTGGCAAGTTACAGCTGTTATATACCTTGCTCTTGAGAGAGCTCCTTGAGCTCCTTACGCCGTCGGTCGTATGTCCCATGATGTCGTAGTCGTCATAGCCGCCGTAGTGGCCAGTTGCATATCAATAAGAACGGTGTCGCAGAATATCCAAGGAGTGAATAATGATACGTGGAGCGAAGCCTCCGTCAGTCCATCTATGCTTCCGTGCGTCCGCCGTCCGTGCATACGTGCGTCCGTACGCCTCGCCCAACTCGTCCTCATTGACCTCGTGGATATGCTGGGGATTTTCTATTTATGTGCTGTTTGATAGATCATAGCGTTTTTATATGGCACCGGCTACTCCTCCTCCCAGATAAAAAATTCGAAAGAACGCGATAATATAAAAAAACGTTAGACAGAAGACCACTAAGGAGGGCTCCCGAAGGCAGTCAAGCCTTAAGTTGATCACATAAGCGCGAAGTCAATTCACGTAGTGACACGAAAAACAGAGAAAAATAAAATCCAGTCACATTGCACTGAAGTTCACACCAAACTCAGTCCTACAAGCACCAAATATGTTGAAAATATTTGTACATGAGACGTCCCGACACAGAGCACCTCAATAATGGACAAGGTTCAGTCATAGTGACAGATGATACTACTGGCTTTTAGAAACTTGCTCATTGCTAACAGTGCTCCTTTAGTGTGGCAAGGATACCTACCTCGTTGTGCTACGCACTTAGCATCTGCAAAACAAAGAATAAAACAGGAACAACAAGAAAAATTCAGGAATACCAGTTCTTGCGAGGCCTCTTTTGTGTTTGCTGCAACTTCATTGCTTGTAACAAGCTTAGAATGAACATTTCTCTTAATCGCATTGCGACTCTAGTACACATTCGCGCCTTCCATAAGCTAGGAAAACGCGCACACATTTCAGAAAAAGATGTGGCTTACTGGTGCGCAAGAAGTATTCAGAAGAAGAGAAGAAAAAAAGAAAAATCCGACTGACCGCAAAACGATGGGGCGGTAGCCGCCTCGCGCATTTGACGGCTCACCACCAAGCGAACTGGCGTGCCAACGAAACATTTCGTTGTAAGCCAGGGGTGAACAGTGAAGAGCAGGCAAGTACTGTAGCTTCGCGCGTTCAATAACACTAAAGAAATAGAAAAAAAACGAAGATGGAGATATCTGTTCATTTTTTTTCTTTTAACAAACGAATCTTGCAGTTTGAGAGTTCTCCTGCTTGACCGAGAGGATGAATGTCGTGTTACTTAGGAAACTGTAACGGTTATCGTGTGAATCAATTTGTGGATAAAAATACACACACATAAAACGGTACATATGTACAAAAACATGGAGGAGTGGACATGGAGGAGCCGTAATGGCGAAAATAAGAACGAAATAGACTTTATAATGACTGCACACCCAGGAATCGTGCAGGATGTGGAAATGGTCGGCAAGGTACGATGCAGTGACCATAGAATGGTACGGTCTCGAATTCGCCTAGACTTGAAGAAGGAACGACAGAAACTGATACGCAAGAAGCCAATCAATGAGCTAGCACTGAGAGGGAAAGTACAGGATTTCAGAGTGTCGCTGCAGAACAGGTACTCGGCCCTTAGTGAGGAAACCAACCTTAGCGTAGATACAATGAATGATAATCTGACGAGTATCATTACGGAGTGTGCAGTGGACGTTGGAGGAAGGGTAGTTAGACAGGACACTGGCAAGCTTTCCCAGGAAACGAAGAACCCAATTAAGAAGCGTCAAATCATGAAAGTGTCAAGTACAACAGACGAAATAGAACTGGCAGAGCTTTCGAAGTTGATTAATAGACGTAAAGTATGCGATGTAAGAAGGTATAACATGGAGAGAATTGAACACGCTCTGAAAAACGGTGGAAGCGTCAAAGCAGTGAAGAGGAAACTTGGAATAGGCAAAAGTCGAATGTATGCACTACGGGACAAAGAAGGCAAAATAACTACCAATATGGATAGGATAGTCAAAATAGCGGAGGAGTTTTACAGAAATCTGTACAGTAGCCGAGACAACCACGACCTTAATACGATAAGAACTAGCAGTAACCAAGATGACACCCCACCAGTAATGATAGAAGAAGTCAGAAAGGCTTTGGAGAGCATGCAAAGAGGCAAAGCTGCTGGTGAGGATCAGGTAACATCAGATCTGCTGAAAGATGGAGGACAGATTGTGTTAGAAAAACTAGCCACCCTTTTTACGAGGTGTCTCCTGACAGGAAGGGTACCAGAGTCTTGGAAGAACGCTAACATCATCTTAATACATAGGAAAGGAGATGACAAGGACTTGAAAAATTACAGGCCGATCAGCTTGCTCTCTGTAGTGTACAAGCCATTTACAAAGGTAATTGCTAACAGAGTAAAGAAAACATTAGAATTCAATCAACCAAAGGAACAAGCAGGATTTCGAACAGGCTACTCAACAATTGACCACATTCATACTATCAATCAGGTAATAGAGAAATGCTCAGAGTATAACCAACCACTATACATAGCCTTCATAGATTACGATAAGGCGTTTGATTCAGTAAAAATATCAGCCGTCATGCAAACACTGCAAAATCAGGGCGTAGATGAAGTATATATAAACATTCTGGAAGAAATCTACAGGGGATCAACTGCTACCATAGTGCTTCATAAAGAAAGCAACAGAATACCAATCAAGAAGGGTGTAAGGCAGGGGGACACAATCTCCCCAATGCTATTTACCGCGTGCTTACAGGAGGTTTTCAGAAGCCTAGAATGGGAACAGTTAGGGATAAGAGTTAACGGAGAATACCTTAGTAACCTGCGCTTCGCCGATGACATTGCATTGCTGAGTAACTCAGGGGACGAATTGCAACTCATGATTACGGAGTTACACAAGGAGAGCAGAGAGGTGGGTTTGAAAATTAATCTGCAGAAAACGAAAGTAATGTAAAACAACCTCAGAAAGGAACAGCACTTCGAGATTGGTAATAGTGCACTTGAAGTTGTAAAAGACTATGTCTACTTAGGGCAGGTAATAACCGCAGAGCCGAACCACGAGATTGAAGTAACTAGAAGAATAAGAATGGGGTGGAGCACATTCGGCAAGCACTCTCAAATTATGACAGGTAGAGTGCCACTATCCCTCAAGAGGAAGGTATATAACAGCTGTATCTTGCCGGTACTTAGCTACGGAGCAGAAACCTGGAGACTTACAAAGAGGGTTCAGATTAAATTGAGGACGACGCAGCGAGCAATGGAAAGAAAAATGGTAGGTGTAACCTTAAGAGACAAGAAGAGAGCACAGTGGATTAGGGAACAAACGGGGGTTAAGGATATCATAGTTGAAATAACGAAAAGGAAATGGACATGGGCCGGGCATGTAGCACGTAGACAGGATAACCGCTGGTCATTAAAAGTAACTAACTGGATTCCTAGAGAAGGAAAGCGGGTTAGGGGGAGACAGAAGTTTAGGTGGGCAGATGAAATTAAGAAGTTTGCGGGTATAAATTGGCAGCAGCAAGTACAGGACCGGGTTAACTGGCGGAGCATGGGAGAGGCCTTTGTCCTGCAGTGGACGTAGCCAGGCTGATGATGATGATGATGATGATGTACAAAAAAAACAACAACCAAGTTACCAAGCTAGGCATGCTATTGAAAAGTCGCACGGTTCTTTGAACTTCTTGCTGCACAACTTCTATGTGGTGTGCTTACAGGATGTGCCGATGATAGTCACTGGATATTTCAACCTTAAATTACTTCGGCGTGGAAACTAGTGGATTGTCACATTTCTCGATGCCAAACTTGGACTTCACCTCCTGTCGGGTGTCACGCAGTCAAGAATTCACAACATCTGTTTAGGTGTGATTACTGCCTTACTGTCAATTGAAGCAGAATCGACTATGTTCACTACATTTCGTATGATTCCTAAATCTCCTAGCCTTACTTCGTGTAGCAGCTTGATGGGTTGCTATTTTATTCATTGCTTTGGCCGTGTGCAAAAACTGCAACTTTTTCTTTCAATGAACGTTTTTCAATTTAAATGTCATGTGATAGCGCCATCATGTGACATTCCGAATTCTGGCTTTGTGTGACGGCAACAAGGGACATCGTGACGCGATATGACGTCATCATGGGCGCCGTTGTAACGTAATGATTTTTTGTATCGCTCGTCTTGACACCAACAGCGCCGATGCCAACGGTTAATTTTCGTGTTTGATACGGCGTACGCAATAGAGCCTACCAGTTTCCTTGAGCAAAGTTAAACAGTCCAAAATCACCTCTGGAGCAACTAAAGCGATATATCAGGGTTGCAACATTAGCCAAAATGTCCAATACAATGCACAGCATGTTTACCGTCGTTCCGAAGATCATCTATGGAAAGAGAACCCTCCTGGTAGGTTCAATTGATGCTCATTTTTCGCACAAATTCACATACCAAGCACTGTGCTGTGGGGTTTGTAGTTTGGCTGTCATTATTTCGCAACTCTCTGACCTTGACTACAGCTCATGCGGCTCCGGATAAATAAGCACATTTGCCGACGGTCTGTGATATTTTTAGTTTCCCTCCTTTTCTCCGCATTTTTTAGAGGGCAGTAACGGTACACTCAAAAGGTGTGACCACATTGAGCTTACAAAAGACCGTGTCTCGTGTCGTAACTAGTTTATAGAGGGGTCTTTTTTTCATCCTCGTTGTCTCCGAGAGTCTGGACCCAAGCTTTGGCATCATGACAGTGACTTCGGACAGACGTGACGACACCACGGTTGTGACGAAGGCTGGCCAGAAAAAACCGGCGTCTTGCAGCGCACTCCTATCGACTGATCCTCGAGAGGTCGCAGTTCGTTACAGCCGTGATGGAGTGGTTGACTTCGCTATGAACGAGGATTGTTACTGACTACGAGCCGTTTTCGCAACGTTTGTTCACACCAATGGCAGCACCGACACTGCAAGCGTGACTGATGAGCTTCGTGAAAGGAACAGACACCTTTTACTGTTCCTTTCGATTTCGTTCATTCTATAACGTCTTTGTGGATCTGTGACCTTTGGAAAGTGTGAACGATCGAGAGTAGCACTGAGTAATGAATAAAAAAAACGTAATGCAACCAATTGTGGTGGTATAACCACTCTGTCAAAACACTTCATGGCTGCTAACAAACGATGCTGTCCGATGCTGCCACGGATATGAGAGTACATACAATATATTTGGGTGTAATTTGGTTAGCTAGTTGTGCTTGTCATGAAAATGCCCAACATTGTCAGAAATGCGAGCAACTTACATTGCTGTGTGCGCGAAAAGTCGCGAAAAAGACTGGCGATACAAAAAAGGTTGTTTACTTGTTTGTCGTGACATATTCATAGGTATATTTCTGTTTGAATGCATTGGTGGTAGCATAAACATTGGTGGTAAACTTTGGTGGTAACAGAAATGCACTTAAAAAAAACTATCTTCAAAACTAAACATTACCATGCGTGACTCTGCTTGAAGCTGCCTTCGACAATATTGTGCTAAGTGTGATACGAAAAAAATCATGAGCGAATGCCGATGTAAGTTGCTTGCTTTAGATGGCAATGAAAAAACCGATCGTTTGTAAAACAGAGGCACAATTAGCCTTCTTTCTAAATGAAGGAAATAGCTCGCACAGGCAACATGGTGAGGGGTCTTACTTGAAGAACAAGCTCAGCAAGTAGGCGATCGAAGACTGCAAACCTTCTGATAAAATTTAACTTACGCTGTGGTTACGATCATGTAGGGCTACGCACTGCTCTCGTGAACGCCACATTTTTGTCGTAGTTAAGTTGCTAATGATGTAAAACACGCAGTAGTTTTAAAGCAATAACCACATGTCACTGAATAAATGTATCTGACTGTTACCGAAACTAGCGGATGCAAACTTTATCGCAGGGAGGATCAATATACACAGCACACAGCCCGACTAAAACAAAAAATCAAAAGTAAGCGAGAGGCTACCCAATGGTGACTGAAAGCATGCATTCGCATACTCGAGAGAATCAATCGCTGATTCGCCAAGTATGGACGTCAGCGCACCCTGGCTAAAGTGAACTGCTCATGCCTGAGGGTTCTTCGTGCAACTTATTCGAGCATCAAAAGAGACAGGGGAAATGAAGAATTGTTTCCCAACTTTAACCAACACAATGTGGGGCAGTGAACCGAATGCGATCCGGCCGACATCAATGCTCTTTCTGTCTGCCCCATCTCTTTACCTTTCTAAATCTGGAGCTGAAAACACGAACACGACAGGTATTAACGATGCGCCAAGTCCTGACTACTCAGCCAGGAATCTGACAGCGAGCCTTGAGTAGGCTGCGTGGAGATTGTATTTCGCGCACGTTACAACCCTCTCGGCACTGTTGGACACTCCAAAAACGAAAGCGTTGCTGATGTACTCAAGTTCGACAGGTCTGCGTGACCACGAATAGGTTTGATATGCTACCCCAAACTGTGTGCGTGATTCTGTCTACCCATAGCTTTTACTGTTTTGTTTTCTTTTGACCTCTGTGCTCTTTACCCCAATGCAAGGTAGCAAACAGGACGTGTGTCTGGTTAATGTCGTGCCGCGGTTAGGCGCCTCTGGCGAACAAGCATAAGAGACGCACGATGGGTGGCCTACGCTTCCAGTGGCGACGCCAGCTAGCCAAGGCATGGTGGGGTCGACGCGAAGCGCCGAAGGAGAAGGACCACTTCAAAGGAGTGCCCGTCACACGCTGCTTTATTTACACGTCAAACTTAGATGCGCCCAGCAAGTCGGAACAAGACATGAACGCCGGTGAGTCGCCACCCGGCATTTGTTCAGTGAAAATCGAAACCACATCTGAGATCAAAGCCATAACACAACAGTTAAGCTCCCTCCTTTCCTTGTTTTTACCTTTATTTCTCTTACACGTTCACGTGCGGGAGTGTCCGTAAGCCGCCGACTGCCATCAGGCGAACACGAAAGCCCTGCCTCCGCGCTTGAGGCTTTTTGCCTCTCTTCATCCGCACGCAGGCCGCGCTCCGGCTTAGGAGAGGAGCGCACAGCTCCATATAATCGATAAATCGGATTGAAAGGATGTGCGGGAACTGTATAATTGGATCTCATGGGCTTTGCAGCGTCGACCCGATCGATGAACAACAACTCGGCAGATAGAGAGGGTTCGCGGCGCGTGCCCACGTGATCCAATCCGACCCACGCATACACTTGCTGCGTAGCTCACCAATAGCGCCCGAACTCACCACGAGAACGGCACGAGTTAGTAATAACGTGTTGTTGGCTTTCGCCGAGTTGGCGACGGCGTCCTTGTCTTGTAGGTTTTTCAGGCTCGTACAGTACTGCCACTCCTATAGCTCTAACAAGAGACAATAATTAGCAAACTAATCGTATAAGATAACAGGTCCGACATATTGACAAAAATTTCTACGAAAAACTAGACGCGAATACGCGCCGCACGACAGCACATTCGCTAGTCAATCCTGACCTGCTGTGTCGTTCATTCGATTCAGTGCATTCTTTGAATTATTTAGCAGATCGTTCAGAGAATAACAGACGGCGCGCGGAACTAAAGGAAGAGAAGCGACAAAAAGGCAACAGCCTACGAAATGTTACGCACTACGGACTGGGAATGCACTATTTGGGAGAGATTTCATTCCCTCTGTCATCCCCTAGAGGCGCTCAGCGAATGTTTGTTATACACGACCTTCTTCCCCTTTTCAATATTTTGGATCTTTATCGCGCTTTTTAATCTTTTGTCATGCAAATGAAAGAAGCAGGCGCCATGCAACTGGCCTATTGCCCTGTAAAACGAAGCGTATCACTAAACAAAAAAAATATTGTATGGCACGAAACGGTTGGAAGAAGGGTGACATAAAAGCAGCGTATATGTGCTGAGTCGCCACTGTGTGCCCTTTCTGCGCTCTACAACGTGTCGAACAAGAAAGAAGAGAGAGATATATATATATATAGATGCAAGGAAAGGCAGGGAGGTTAACCAGACGCACATCCGGTTTGCTACCCTGTACTGGGGGAGGAATGAAGGGGAGAAAAGAGGTTGCAGAGAAATGAGAAGGTACACACAATCACGAGCACACTCGGGGAGCACACACAGTCTACAGGCGGTTGCTCAGGTTTGTTGACTTTAAGTAAAGTAGCAGTGCTTTAGTCCCTTTCTGCGAAACTGAGGCAGATGCCCAAGGTCCTAGAATCTTCTGCACACAAAATGGTCCGGGGTCAAGTTGATTCAAAACCATCCGGAGCTGGCATCGCTGTGTGTCGTAGCAAGCGCAGCTGCACAGGACGTGTTCGATGGTCTCTTCAGCTCCGCAGTAGTTGCATGTAAGAGTGTCTGCCATACCAATGCGAAAGGAGTACACTTTTGTGAATGCAACACCCAACCAAAGGCGGCATAACAGTGTCGCATCAAAGCGGGAAAGTTGTCATGGTAGCTTTATCTTGAGCGAAGGATCCAGTTCATAAAATTGACACGTTTGGAAGCTGGTAGACGACCAGAACGTGCGTGTGAGATCTCGAGGCAGCAGGTAAAGTTGTCTTGCTGCATCATTCCTTGATAGAGGAATCGGGACTACACGAGTTCCTTCATGGGCTGAGCGGGCTGCATCATCGGCTAATTGATTTCCGGTAATACCGATATGTCCAGGCAGCCATTGATATATAATATCATGCCCTCGTGCTAGAGCTTCATGATGGCAATGTCTTATTTCTTGTACCAATTGTTCATGACTCCTCATACGCATGGCAGACTGCAAACTCTGAAGCGCTGCCTTCGAATCTCAGAATATGACCCATTTTCCTGGACGTTCCTGAACTAGATATTGTAAAGCAGCCCATATAGCAGCAAGCTCTGATGCCGTAGATGTACTCATATGCGACAACTTAAATTTGATTGCCATTGCTGCAGCCGGAATTACAGCGGCACCTGATGAGCTGCTGGACGAGACGGACCCATCAGTGTATATCTGCGTTCGGTCCAAGTACAACTCATGTAATAATAGCAGTGTTGCTTGCTTCAATGCTACTCTGGAATGATTACTTTTTTTTTGGTACCCGGAATTTCTAGACGTACTTGCGGCTGGTCGAGGCACCACAAAGGACATGCCATTCTCGTAGCTGGCGTATATCCTGATGGAATGCTGTTTAGGTGCTTGGCTATGACGTCTGAAAACGTAGCACGTGGTCTTCCGGAGGGTAGAAGGGCCAAGTGGTGGTTGGGGACACGGCTAGCATGTCGAATGTGCGCTCTGAGGCAATCCACAACTCTATATGTACTTACCGGATGGTCTTTGGCAAGCACGATTGAGCATTAGTAGAAGCGCATTGGGGCAGTCCTAGGCAGATACGTAGTGCCTGACCCTGCAAACTCTCCAATGAATGAGTATTGGATTTGCAAGTGTTAGTCTGTACCGGCAAGCTGTAGCGCAATAGACCCAGAAATAGGGCCCTGTACAGCTGTAGCATGGAGGCCACAGAAGTTCCCCATGCTTTCCCGCACATGAATTTCATTATATGCACAATAGATAGCAGTCTCTTCTTCAAGTACGCACAATGCGGGCTCCACGAAAGACTTCTGCCCAGGAAACGATGCGTCCGTGGATATTTGACACTCTGCCCATTGATGTAAACGGGGTGTGGCGTCATTGGTTTGCGTGTAAACGCCATAAACGCGCACTTCACAGTTGATATAGTTAGGCCTTGTTTCTGAAGGTAGGCTGTTGTGAGGGTTGCTGCCCGCTGTATTCGTGCACGCACCTGAGGGCGAGTAACTGCAGCACCCCAGAGGCAAATATCATCGGCGTATATGGACAGGCACACCGACTTTGGCAGAACTTCCGCCAGACCAAGGAGGGTAACATTGAACAATGTGGGGCTTAAAACACCTCCCTGGGGTACTCCGCAGTAGGTGTAATGTTCAGCAGTTGTACCCTCATCTGTTTGCACAAAGAAACCCCTGCCAGTTATATAATCTTTTATCCATTGAAACATTCGTCCACCAACGCCCATTGCTGCGAGAGAAGTGAGGATGGCATTGTGAGCTACATTATCATATGCACCCTTCACGTCAAGAAAGCGAGGCACAGATATGCGCTTGCGACTTTTTTCTTCTTGAACAAATGCCGATAAGTCAAGGACACAGTCGATGGATGAGCGGCCCCAACGAAAGCCTGCCATGCAAGAAGGGTATTTGGTGTATCGTTCCAAGTACCACTCGAGACGAAATAGAACCATTCTTTCCATCACTTTTCCGAGGCAGCAGGGAAATAGGGCGATACGCTGTCAAGTCCAATGGTGATTTTCCCGATTTCAGAAGTGGTATTAATCGACTTATTTTCCATTCTCGGGGAAAACTGCCGCTGAGCCAGGAGTTGTTGAAGCATGTTAAAAGTTTTTTTCTGGCTTTTTGTCCAAGGTGTCCCAACGCACTATAAGTAATACCATCAGGACCTGGCGACACAAGAAAGAGGAACTTTTAACTAAACTTGCGAGGTGCCTAAACATAAGAAGCGAAGAACGCCAGTGCCTGTTACTGTTTTGCGGCAAATGTATGTTCTACTTTGCATGCACCTCTGCTCGTTTGTCTGAACCCGTTCTTATCTGGTTGCTGTTTTTTAACATAGCTTGTCATTCGTCTAAAGTAAGCGTTTGAGTTGCGTGTCAGTGTGTTTCATTGTTTCTGCTTTTTTCTTGCATTTAATCTGGCCGATATTTCAGGAACTAGAAATAATGTGCCCGGATCGTCAGTGGCAACGTGGTAAGCCGACTATAGTAAGACCCCCCAAAATTATGTAGTAGTTTCAAGTGTTTTTACAATATATGAGACTTTATAGAGAAGCCTCCAACACACGGTACTGAGCGAGACATTTATAAACGACCATCAGGCGTGAGCGGGATTCAGATTTGTTGCTATGCTAGGAAACCAAAAACGCGCATAGTGCAACAGTCTTCGCCTAGTGTCCGTTTGTGCGACACCGAAGCTCCGAGCTTTGATGTCTTTTTTAAAGTTTTTAAAGAAAATAATAAAATAAGTTGCATATTGTATGATACTTCTCTATCATGCCTGGAAAAGCCACCAATTCTTCAGAATAAATAACATTTTCTTAAACTGTAAAGCACTTATTCTGTTTAAAAAAATCGCTTCGGGGAGTTCACGAGTGCCATTACAGTTATTTCATTCAAGTGTTTCAGCGTTCACTTGTGCGGAAAGGACATTCGTGCATATTGCACTTAAGCCTATACGAATAGCGACCACGCTAATTACAGAAGGCAATGCTTGAAGTGTGCACACATTCCCCATTGTTCAATGCTGCATACCTCGGCGTATTCCTAACCCTCTATAAACACTTTGTCGTCTGAGTAAGAGGTATATAAAAGCTGAACGAACACGCGCTATTAACTAGATTCCGCGTGAAAGTCAGGGCAGTGCGGTTAGCGTGAAATATAATGGTCGTAAGAGCGACGCAAGAGGCAGTGCAGTATGGTATGCCTCAAGGTGGCCAGATTTCCGTAAGGTCATAAAGCAACGTCTGACCACACGCAGGGAGAATCCCTTCGCGGTCGACTGCGCTGCGCTCACGATAGCAGCGAAGCAGCCGTGCGCATCTGCTTCGAACGACGCGCTATCGCCCAGCGATTCGTCTCCCAACAGTCGCTTCAAGTGAACCGTAAGACTGCAGTGTGGTGAATAATGTGTCCTTAGCTCAGCATTAGCCAACCGAAAGCAGCGGACCACGCGCCAACCTTACGGCAAACCTTTTCCTAAGGGAAGATAGCTTCTTGTCGCCCGGGTTCTGGTTTCAGGTGCAACCACCTGCTAGCTTTTGATGGTTTTCTCAGCTCAGTTCGCTGGGTAGCTCCTCTGATAAAGGGTATACGGTAGCGTGTTTGCCCACTCCTCTCCAGTGCAACCTCCCACTAGCATTCCTTTTTCCAATCTAGCTGATTTCAACACGGCTCTATTACATATAAAATGTTATTTTTTAGTATGTATTAGTCACAATGTTAATAATATTTGGCTTTTTAGATGTGATCGCAACGATGTAAGTATGGGGCACGCAATAATGAGGTGCTCCGGAAATTTTGACTATTTTATATTCTTTAACGTGCACTGACATCGTACAGCACACGGGCGTTTAGCATTTCGCCTACATCGCCATGTGATGTGACCAAATCTGCGACATTCTGGTCAGCAACCAAGCGCCGTAACCACAGTATAAACGAGGCGAACAAGAGGCAGTCGTAGTTACCTTAACTACATATAACATTAATTACAACTAACAGACAAGGAAACTGAGACAAGTTTGTTCTAAACAATGTCGTGTCTAGCAAAAAAAACGCTTAAAGTTTCTCTTCCTTTGTTCATAGTTATCTTAAATATGTGATCTATAACAGTTGAGTTTTTGCTTTGCAAGGTATCCAAAACCAACCTTAAGCTTAGAGACTATCAGTCATGTGTGAGTTAAATGAACAACATGATGTGACATCCACGGAGTTAGTTAGCCATCCACGGCTGTTATGAATTCAGTGAAAAAAAATAATAAACACTCAGATCATGCTACAAAGCGGATACATCCTGTAATCGTAGGGTACAAAAAAAAAGAACTGCTTTTCTACATACATACTCCAAAGGAGCGACGCGCCTCCTCATTCGTAAAACACCTCGTAACACGCCACCAAATCATGTGCACGCACCCCGCCGCAATGATCAAGTGGCTAAGGTCCTCGGCTGCTGACCCGCAGGTCTTGGGATAGAATCCCGGCTGCGGCTACTGCATATTCAATGGAGGCGAAAATGCTGTGGGCCCATCTTATCAGATTTGGGTGCACATTGAAGAACACCAGGTGGTCTAAATTTTCGTACTCCTCCACTACGGTGTCTCTCGTAATCATATCATGGTTTTGGGAAGTTTAGCCCTACATAGTATTAGTATTTATTACACAGTACAGAACAAAAGACAGGGAGACAGGCCCGAAGTAGAAGGTACAAATGCCATCAAATGGATTGTTATAACCTGGAAAACGAGCAAAATAGCTGGTGAATATCATAAGGCAAAGTAAGAGAAATCTCCGCGAGCACGTGGTGACTTCAGACACCCGTGGAATACATTTGTTTAAGGAAGAAAAATCTTAGTAAAAAAGAGCGTGGCGAACACGTCCTTCTCGCATTGTTTATGCCTGGCTATTCGAAGGTACGCGCAACGTAGTGCAGTGCCTGACCTTGTTATAATAAGTCCCTATTCATGGCCATCTTGCAGGCCGGCACGACCGAGTGCAACGTGTGACAGCTTAGCCAGTGTGCATTCACTATGTACTGGCTTCGCGAACAGCGCGTACCACTGGATCCTCTCTATTCTATAACTTGGGTGCGCACAGACGCACACAGCGTGGAAAATGTACAGGTTACGTCAGAGTCACCTTGTCCCGAGTCGCTTGCCTTTGTCAACATCATGCACGCGTATGTTATACCGTTTCAGCTCACGCGTCGTCGAGATCTGGCAAGCACGTTCAACGTACGTCGTTTCTTCCCACTATTCCTCACATGTGCAGGAATGTATCGTTTGCGGTAAAAACTGCAATGGAAAGAAAAGTACGGGCCGATTCATTCAAATCATCGATACTTACACGTCAACATTCACTCGCTTTGCACTCTACATGCGACTTGGGGACTTATAAGGTCTTTTGAGGGCATGATTCGCTTAGGCAACAACTCTGACGCCATTTACACTTTCATAATAATGTATCAGACAAGAATATCAATTGGAACGCAGGAATGCCTCAACAACAACAAAAAAAATCGGTAGATCCCGCGTACCTTTGGAATCAACGTTGCGCGAAGAATGCGTAGGCAAGGTGACCGTGTTGTAATGTTTTTATGTTGTGATGTTTTTATGAAATCACGCTAATTATATGTGCAAATGTTGCACGCACACACATATATTGAACAGTTGCAGATGTTTATATAACCAATTGTTTGCACTTGCGCAACGACGCAAGCAGGAACATGAATATTAGCAACACCAGAATTGTTAAGCTGATATAAAGAGCTAGGGCTCGCGATAATGGTTGCCCTGGACACTGCTACGTAAGTCAACTTCAGCGCATGACAACTGATTACAGTTGACGATAACCCGACGTGACGGCTGCATCATAGCAGTACATATGTAATAGTTATAAAATTAGATAGCCCCAGCACTGCAACCACAGTCGACGTTTCATGAACATCGGGGCCTATTTGAAAAGTAGTTTCGAAGCCTGGCGTGGCTCTGCGGTTGAATATTTGATTGCCTCGCAGAATGCTTGGTTCGATTCCTGCTGGGGACCTGACATTTATTCTTTGCATTCGTCGGGTCGACGCTACCCATGTCGGGTATTTCTTACGCTCGCGCATTAAAATTGCCCATGTGTGTTCTCGTCCTTCCTTAGTAGACACTAAATGTCAATCACCCGTGGCACATACTCGCATACCAGGGGCACATATCCGCCCGCGGGTATGTGCCACTGTCTGGCGGAAGAGGTTTGAAGACGTACGCGTCAGAATTGTGACATTAATTATGTCTCGACCGGCAGGTCATATTGCCGCGCTTGAAATGGACAGACAACCGAGACGATGTGCGCGCCAAAAGTCTCGTGAAAAGGGACTCTGACTGAAGAAGACGACGTGTTTTTTGTTTACGTATTTGCTCGTGGCTGCTGCATAAAGGCACGCCGTCGGTTCTCGGACTCAACGTCTCGGTGGTCTGCTTACGGTGAACCGGGACAATAATCGTCAAACTATCATACGCTCCCCTACTGATTTCAGTTAACACCAAGTTGAAGAGTGTTCGCGAGAATAGCCAGCTGTAAGTGGCTAGATAGATAGGTAGTACGTATACGTAAAAACCAGAAGTACTTGCAGTGCGCAAAAAATGCTTCGTATTTTGAAAGAAATAACTTGGATAGCGCACGAGGTTCGCATTCAAGAGTAGAATGCGATAGCGCAACCCGACCTCCTGCGCATCGCCATCTCAATTGCTAACCTGGTTTTGTGTCTCGGTTCCTACGCAAAAGTATCGCAGGAAAATGAATGGTTTTGCGCGTAACAGTCGTAGTAAAGCTCTAATAAGCGATATAACTCGCAAGTTCACGTTTGTGTGGATTGTAAATCCCACAGAGCAACACATTTCAGAAATCGAGATATGCGTAAACCATTTCGAAAACCACGTTTACGAAATTGTTCTGTATATACGGTGATTGTGCATGAACTGTGCACAATAAGTATAGTGTGACATTCAATGGAAGTGAGTGGTGCGTCTAAAAAAATCACGTGCACATTTCTTTGCGCTGGTATTGCTTAAACCACGATGGTTGCATAATTGTATTCACTTCAACAAATTGGGAACGTTGCACCATGATGCCTTCCTGATGAAAACGCGAGGAATATTCTATACCTCATGGAGGTTTCCCAACGTGAGCGTTCAGTTACCGCCCACCGCGCTACGAAATCACATGTAATATAATGGCACCCTTTTTTCGGACGTCCGGGGAAAAAAATGCTGGCAGATTGCAAGAAGGCACTCTGTTTAGGGGAGCCGCGTTTACTGTTGAGAAATTTCTAAACACGGAAAGTAAAAATAAAAACAACAGTGTATATTGTGCAAATAGTTTGGCAGCAGCCTGCTATTAAAGAAGAAACTGCAAAAACTCACTAAAAAAAAGAGACGGGACGTTGGCATTGCATTGCCCCGAAGGCGTCGGCAATACGAGCATAGGCTTTTACCCAACCAGAAGTGCCTCCGTACAAGCTTCAATTTCATTATCCTTTATATTGGATAGGATAGCATATCAAGAGTAAGTTTGTCTTTCTGTCTGGGGAAAATGCAGAACGTAAACAAAAAAAGTAAATGAAACGGAAGGGTGATGTGACGTAGAAGCACTGCATATGAAACTGATCCTTGCTTATCTTGACCACGTACCACTGCTTGCGCGATGACTCTATCGATCGACTGAAAATAATTATTTATTACATTTGTAAACATTTGCCGAACGGCTTTTCTTCTTAACCACAAGCCATTACGGCAAAGAAGCCGCACGCTGCGAGCGCGTTACGGGCAGCAGTCGAATGTATACTGCGAGCTTGGTGACCCGAAGAATAATTGAATAATCATACCGCGCCTTATAGAGAGACATATCTCGTTTTAAGCAACATGTATATTGCATCAGTGTATGTGATACCAATACTTCGTGAGGAGGTAATCAAGGAAGTGCCGTGGCTTAAAAACAAACAGCCTTCCTCTTTTTTTCCCGTGCAAAATTATCACATGGCGGTGTAACGAAAATGTAAAAGAAAGGAAACAGTGCCGCTGCTTTTCTAACAAAGTTGGGTAAGGCTTGGTAATGGCAGTAATCTATTCCGCTTACTGATGTCAACATACTGGTCGCGGCTGAGGCCGCAAGGTGTGAGCGAGGACTCACAGATATCGTGTCGTCACATGCCTGGAGAAGTGCATAAAGTTGCTGGCTTATATTGACGTCTTGCGGTAAGTTGTACACGTCAAATGGCTTGTGCCCCGAATGAATTGAGAACGCCAGACACGCAAGTCTGGCTCTATGCCATAATAAATTAATGGAAACTACAAGACTGTCATGTCGTCGCTTAGTGGAAGTCCTGTGGCCGAATTCACTATGGCACTTGTTCGTAAGTGGCATTTGTTATAGGCTGGCTGGATTTACTAGTGATATTTCTAGTATCAATATTGGTTGAAACATTCTCTCAGGAACTTTCTAAGGACGCAACCCACATAGACGAAAAAAAATAAGGGATCAGGATAGGGCGACAGGATGACGCCCTATCCTGTCCCTTTTCTTTTTTTTCTTGTACGTGGGTTGCGTTCTTGACACTTCTTCAGAATAAACCAACTACCGTAGCAACACGTTCTAGCAATCCAAGCTCATCGAGCGATCACAGGCCCCGCCGCAGTGGTCTAGTGGCTAAGGTACGAGGCTGCTGACCCGCAGGTCGCGGGATCGAATGTCGGCTGCAGCGGCCGCATTTTCGATGGAGCCGGTAACGCTGTAGGCCCGTGTACTCAGATTTGGTTGCACGTTAAAGAACCCCGGGTGGTCCAAATTTCCGGAGCCCTACAGTACGACGTCTCTTATAATTATATATTTATTTTGGGACGTCAATTCTCACATATCAATCAATCGAGCAATCACAGCGACTACCGCGGAGACCATGCCGCAGCAGTGTCTCGCGCCTTGGCGCCCCCGCTCAGCAAGTAGTGGCAAGCTGCCACCCTTTCTATTCACATGACCATCTCGCTCGCCCTCTCGCGTCTTTCGCCGATCGACGAAGAGAGATGTGCGGGTTATGAGAACAAATGAACACTGTGCATGTCCATTTATATGACGACGCATGTTCTGGGAGGAAGAATTGATTGATTGATTGATTGATTTGTGGGGTTTAACGTCCCAAAACCACCATTTGATTATGAGAGACGCCGTAGTGGAGGACTCCGGAAATTTTGACCACCTGGGGTTCTTTAACGTGCACCCAAATCTGAGTACACGGGCCTACAACATTTCCGCCTCCATCGGAAATGCAGCCGCCACAGCCGGGATTCGATCCCGCGACCTGCGGGTCAGCAGCCGAGTACCTTAGCCACTAGACCACCGCGGCGGGGCGAGGAGGAAGAAGAGGACGTTGTCTGAGCTTCAAGGTCAAACGCATGCACAATGTCACTTTCTGTGTTCACAGCGGGATGAGTTAAAGCTATCGCTCTAAAGTATAATCTATACAGTTACTCATTTCGCCACCATCTCGTATGATGCTGATGGAATATCGTTTATTGTTGACAACTGTGACGACACAGCGACCATGTTCTATGAAAGGACGAACGACTTACTGTTGCCTAATTCTCAAAAGGTCGTTGTTGATGGCTGTTCCCGATAGAAAGCCTGAGTTTTCCATCATAAAAGCACCCTATTTGTTGAAGCATTATGTCCTGAACACTGCGATGCTTTCGTCACGAATGTAAGAATTTTCGCACTCCGGGACATAAAGTGGAAAGACAATAAAAGTAAGGTTGAGACATTGTGTGAACGATCGGTATTTTGCAGTGGAGTGGCCCTCGTTACTGTCGACTAGTCGTTCTTTTCTGAAGGGAGGGCAGTCCAGTCACCATAATCAAAATTCATTTTTTGCCGTTTTTTTGTCTCGTATTTCTCCTTCCCCAGTGCAGGGTAGCAAACCAGACGCTTGCTTTCTGGTTAACCTCACTGCCTTTCTTCATACAATATATATATATATATATATATATATATATATATATATATATATATATATATATATATATATATATATATATATATGCCGTTGCTGAAGAACTGACTTTTAGGACGGCCATACTAAAGTACGTATAAGTCATTACAAGAGTGAGAAATTTTATTTGTTCTTGATAAAAATCACAGCCTATCTCTGAAAGGAGTGATGACGAGTGGGCGGAGCAATGGGGTAGTTCGATGCTATCGTAAATAAATCACCCGTGAGATTGACCACTCACGCATGTAAATGACTACTAAGGGGTGCACAGCTAAGTACAATGTCATAACTTGTAAGTTGTGTTGAGTTGTGATTTTTTTTTTTTTTTGCATTCGACATTGCTGCTTTGTGGTATCACATCTAACCGGAAGTTGGCAAAGACGAGGTCTGGGAACGTTCCCTCGGTGGTTGTTGGTTGTTTTCAGTCATATGAAATGCATCGTTGCTGCATCTCGAGACAAAAGTATTTCGAGACGTCAGCTACTGCACAAGCAAGTCACTGTCCGTGATCATCATCGTCATCAGCGTCATTGTCATCGTTATGACATGTAGTAGGTACCTTGGATCTGCTGTGCCGTGTAGGAGAAAGAGAATGTGTGGTATGGAACGCGCTTGTTCTTTATCGCCATGAGCGTTATCTTCATGACGTGGGAGGAGCGCTCTACCGCAGAGCCATCTATTAGGCGCTCCGAGTTCTAGCGGTGGCTCCGGCGTGACAATGGACAGGCCTCATTCATAAGCTGTTTCACATCTAAAACTAGTATTTTGGATATTCTGCGTGGCTTTCTTCGTACCTTCATGATAGGATTTGTAAGCGCGACTTGACGAGGACGTAGGAAGCAACCATACATGCACACAACTCTTAGTCACTGTATCATGGATGCTAACTAACGATACCGGCGCAACAGCGTACTTTAGTAATACGTTCGCTATAACGTTTTAATGTTACCACCCTCCTCACACACACAGACATAATAGGTTAATCGTAAGAAAAAAGTTCACGTGTTACGACTAACGAGTCATTGAGTTGGACCATTGTTACACGACGCTATAGTTCATAACTATAGGCACAAGTGTTTCAGTCATATAATGTAGTGCACCACTACACGGTCTGACAAGAGAGAGACACACACGCAGCGCTAACTTGCAACTAATCTGTTTCTGTGTGTGGCTAACCCGAAGGTCGCGGGTCCGATGCCGTGGTGGCATTTTGATGACAGCAAAAAGGTAGATGCTCTTGTGCTGTGCGATGTCAGCGCACGAACAACCCATGGTCGAAATTTCCGGAGCCCTCCACCACGACGTCCATCAGAATCATATCGTGGTTTCAGGACGTAACGCCACAGATATTATGAGTGTGTGTGTGTGTTGGGGGGGGGGGGGAGTCCCTTTCTCCGTTGTGCTGCGCTTGACTTTATGAACACCAACCGACCAGCCCGTCAAAGTGCCTTAGCAAATTTAATTGAACAACAAATTATGAACTGTTCACGATCATATGAAGCAAATGTTATGCATAACCAAACTTTATGATTGGGTTCCTCGTGGAATCGAAGTATAAGCGCGTCATCTGACGGCTCGGACATACCGGTCCCACGTCTGACATGCTCTTCAAACGAGAGAGAAACGATTTCTTTTTGAAGCAGTTAGTACCTAACTGGTGGCTTGAGAACTGGTTCGGGCACAACAGTGTGGATCGCAAATGCTCTTGCTTCAGAAAAAGCGATCCGTCTCAAACTCATAGAAAACAACGCTGCACGCAAGAGATTATGGGTAGTGAGATTCTAAATACGACATGTTTTCCACGCTTCTTTCTTAGAACGAAGCAATCAGTTCAGCAGTGGACTGTCGGTGACTGGGTTATTTGAATGGAGTCATGATACGGAAACAACCGAAACTTGTTCGTTGAAGAAAATTGTGTTCCGTCACTGCAACGCGAAACCACACAGCAAGTTTCGCCCGCCATCGAAAAAGCTTGAACTTTGCATGGAACATTCTGCCACGACGCTGCAACTTGTTTATCGCATTCTCGCCAGAATCATTACTCAATTAATCGCTAGGGGAAACATTAAGTTACCTATACACGAGCTCTTGTGACTCCTTGCGACTGCCTACAGGTAGCCTTATCGAATTCAGCCCGTTTGCTTACCACAAGTGCTCGCCCCGTATTTATGGCTTGGTGTTTTAGTGGTACATCCGGTTTTGACGCTACGAGAAAGCTCTTTCGTGTCGTTCTTTTTAGAAGCATCGACGCGCAAGGTAAGGCGTGAACAAATATACTTTGTTAAAGACGGTAACGGCAAGAGTTTGCTGAACGATAGCGGAAAAGCATTGCGTGCAGTGAACAAACAGCGAATGCCTTAGCTATAAGCCAGTGGTTGACCAAGACGGCACAAGCACAAACATTCTGAGCCAACTGACAGCGACCCCGCAGAACCGAACCCAACGGTACGCTCAACAAACTACGACGCAGCTCGGACAAAGGCTGAACACACTGTCGCTAAATGGCTGGCTCTTCAATTCTTCTGCGAGCTGCACACAGCCAAACGGTAGGATCGTGGAAGCTGCAGAATCTCGGATAACTATGGTTCTCTTACACCAGAAGCGCGTAGGACCATTACGACGCTAAGTGAGTCGTATAAGCTTACAACACGGTGAATAATGTGTTCGTCGGGTTGCACACCAACCCGGTGAAACCCGGCCTCACGCCATCCGCCTCGAGTTTCTCTCTAGTTGTTTTTTTTCTTAACGTAGTCTATGTCTCGCTCTCTCGCTTTTAATGGTCTGGTCATTGCTTCTGACCATGTAGTCAGGTCCGTGTTAGCAGTGATAAGACCTTCACGGTGCATTTCTTCATTGCCTTTCCATTTATCGGTTTGCACACGCACGCACGTTTCATTCCGTTATTTTTGCTAATGTTTCCTTACACCGTCCGGGCGTGCGTAGAGAGAGGGGTGGAAGATAAAGATAGTCATTATATCTGCCCTTTGTGGAGAGCTCGAGGCGTTTCGGTCGGCACGCACGAACAGGACTTCTAACAATCAATGCGCGAATTTCGTCGAACGAATGAGTTGGTTCAGCAACACCGTATTTGATGTATGAAAAAGGGGTCAGCGCGAGAAAAAAAGAGTATGGTGTGAGAAGCTAGAACTGAAGCTAAATCACCTGTGGCACATACGCGTATACCAGTGGAACATACTCGCCCTCGGGTATGTGCCACTCACTGTCTGGCGGAAAGTGTTCGACTACGTACGCGACGGCATTGGGACGTTATTCACGTCTTGACCAGCGTTTTATATTCGTCAAACCATGTTACCCTCCCATACTAATTTTGCTTCATGCCAAGTTAAGTGGGTGATCACGAGAGCACCCAGACGTAAGCGGCTAAATAGATAGATAGATAGATAGATAGATAGATAGATAGATAGATAGATAGATAGATAGATAGATAGATAGATAGACAGACAGACAGACAGACAGACAGACAGACAGACAGACAGACAGACAGATAGATAGACAGACAGATAGATATATAGATAGATAGATAGATAGATAGATAGATAGATATATAGATAGATAGATAGATAGATTGATTGATTGATTGATTGATTGATTGATAGACAGACAGACAGACAGACAGACAGATAAATAGATAGATAGATAGATAGATTGATTGGTTTATTGATTGATTGATTGATTGACAGACAGACAGACAGACAGATAGATAGATAGATAGATAGATAGATAGATAGATAGATAGATAGATAGATAGATAGATAGATAGATGCCTAAAGTGCTCGCAGTATGCGAAAAAATTTTTCGCACTGTTAAATTACAACCTCGTAGGCTATCATTTATGTACAATTCCTGGCGCACAAGACTGTGAGAAAATAAATATGTACATATATAGTCGCGTAATGCTTTCAGCTAATTGCCGGCATGTAACTGAAGTTTGTGTCTGTAATAAATGTCTTACGTAAACGTTATTGTTTCGTTGTCACTGCAGTTAATGTTGCAGTCACCGCGTAACAAACCAAAACGTGAGAACCGTCTAAAAAACGAGTCGATCAGGCAAAGCGAATAAAAAAAAAAGATTTCTTAATTTACGAGTTAGTCTTCTGTTCATTGCTGTAAGTGCAGGCATTTTGCAGCGGGCTGGAATAATGTGGTGGTAATCGGCTCTAGTAATGTATGTTTTAAGAATGGAATTTAATCAATGAATAGCGCCGAGACAAATGCGTAACGCAAGGGTTAGCATTTGACCTTTCCTACGAAGCTATAATAGAGCTTGTGTCCGAGCAAAGGAGCGCACCCTAACCACTCAGGGGTAGCTAAATTGCTCATAAATTACGTAGAAGTTTCGAATGTCTGAAAATATTCAGGGAATTCCAGTATACACGTTTGTCATCTTGTTCATTTCTTTCAGCAATACAGTGCCTCGCAATTACTAAAGCGAAGTTTTTTTTTCTTTCATGCTTTTTACTTAACCGCTCTTCGAGCTGGGAACTACTGGAGCAAAGCGTCGTTAAGCCTCAAGTCCCTTCGTTCTGAGCGTGCCACACGTAATCAATTCAGCGGACTTTTCGAGCAGCTAATAGCGCTTTTGTTTTGAACCACTTCATTTTCCTCAAGACTCAATTTGTCACTGAAAAAAAGACAATATTTCGGCTGTGGAGCAGTGTATTTTGAAATTCTGCTGATCGTACCACACGCGAGAGGGAAAGCGGGTGAGGAGGAAAGGAGGCGACCACTCATTGAGGAGCCGCGAATGTTTTCTGCAGGGCGTGCTATAGTACTGTTGTCACTTAGTTACTTTCGATCATGATCAAAGCCGATTTGGATTAGGCTCAACTTGAATCAAGTGCTGCTGCACGGTAATGTTTCATTGCGATCAGCTGCGATCGAGATAAGGACGATCGCGATCTGCGCATCGATATCTTGCTCCACTACCGAGATCGGACGACTGACGTCATTGCCAAACTTTGTCCACGTCAGCTTGGAGTGTGGAGCAAAGACCACTGCTGATCGAGAATTTCGATCAAATGTATAATAATAATAATAATAATAATAATAATAATAATAATAATAATAATAATAATAATAATAATAATAATAATAATAATAATAATAATAATAATAATAATAATAATAATAATAATAATAATAATAATAATAATAATAATAATAATAATAAATATAATAATAGCTCTGGCTGAACATATCTGGGTTTAACGTTTCATGTAGCCGCGGCAGTCCGGATTTGATTCCGCGACCGTCGCTTCAGCAGTCGAGTGCCATAAACACCAGACCACCGCAGCGGGACGCGATCAAAAGTGCCCATCTAACATCTTTGTAATACGCCCAAAAGACCATCCCGGTTACAAACTTTTTTTACACGCCACAGCAACAGAGGAATCCGAGATACGTCGTCGATGTGACGTCATGAAGACCTGTGGCTTCTGTCACCTTATTTATCAACTGCAATCGATACCGCAAAAGATGAGGTTATGGGGAGAACCACAGTCCGTCACCTTGATATCTGCAGAACGTTAAGAGCGGGCCTATATATACCCTGTCATATATGCCATATATACCTAGTCATATGTACCCCTTGAATGTTGCCGTGGCCTGGTTTCAGTGAAAGTACATTCATTAAAGCTTCACTGTAACCACTTCGCGAATTTGATGGGATTACTGCGCTGCAAGAATGAAACAATAACTCAAGACTTGTTCAATTGCCTTCGATGTTTGGCCTGTAAAGGAACTAGGACATGTCACCTTTCAATATGCGTGGTGTTAAACCACCAACGATGTAGATATCATACTCTTGTCGTGTTAATTTTTAAAACAATTAAGTACGAATTCCTTTAACTTTGCTCGAAAAGTTCGAACTGCTTCAATGCAGCTTCGTCTATCGACTTTTGGTGGGCCCCCAGGGTCAACATTCGTTGAACGGAATGAAGCACAGATGTTTTGATTGTTTGATATAGTTACCGTTCAACACTTATAATCACCTCAGTAAAGGTCAAAGTTGGGCGAGTGCAGTGTTTGCCCGATCGTCTTCGTTCCCTTTGTGCCCTGACTCCGTCGCCTGCTTCGCGCGTGAATGCGGGCCACGTAGTGGTATAACACGTGAAATAAAGTGGGTTGTAAACTGGGGAAGAGAAAATTATTCGACCATAATGTCGACAAAGCCTTGCATAAGCAGATTCAATTTCATCAGAGTAAGCCTATACTCAAATCTTCGTTCAATCTGGCTGAAATAAAAAAAAAGGAAAAACCAACACTCAGCAAGACACGAAGCGCCGTTGAAATCATGACATTTTAAGGGAAGACACCTCATTAGCCTTTATGAAATTGCGATGGAGTGGGAGGACAGCCTGGGGAGGCTAGTGAGCTCTCTTCGTTGCTGACGCAGCTCGTCACAGGTGCCGCGCGAATAAATTAACTGAAGTCAGGCGTTCCCACGACGCTATATCCTTTGGCTCATGCCAGTGTGAAGCTTCCAAAGCCCGGTGCTTCCCAGCCTCTCTGCAAGAGGCCGCGGCTCTACCTCGGTAAGTCGTGCCGCGTTCTACGCTTCTTTCTCTTTCCCTTGCCGGTTTCTAGTGTCACGTAGTTAGTTCCCTTCTGTGCCAGCCTTTCCACTACTTTCCCTTCCTGCCCATCACTCGGCGCTTCTGCGCATATAAAACCGCCTAAGTGAGCGACGTTGTGTTTTCTTTTTTGCTTGTTTTGGTCCACATCTTACCTTGTGTATGCCACTCGTGGGACACCTGCATTAGTGTGCGGTAGCCTTTTCATTAAAGTCGATTGCTCCGTCAACCTCATGATCCACGCATGCGCTGTCGATTCTTTCCTTCTCCGTGCTCTCTTGGGTTTTATATACTGCTTAAAATTCAACCTCACATACTTTATTACCTTTATTATTTTTTTCTTCTTTCGCTTTCTATTCTGCATCACTTACACCGCATATTTCAAAGTGAGATGGCATGTGAACTAATTTAAAAAGCATTATCAAGGCATTTGTTTCACTGGCCTTTTTTTCTAAGAGTTTGTTCACTGGTGGAGAGGCTTCTTGTTTTAATATGTTTCCATGTAAGACACCAGTGCTCTTGCGATATTTTCTTGTTTGTTCGTTTGTTTCTTTTATCGGCCGTTTAGGCAGCAGCGGAAAGAATCGGGAAATGAAAGTGCAAATCGCGGTTGACCAGCAATTCGTTAATAGTTGTCAGCTGCCAACTCGTGGAATATAACGTGTTATGTGATGCCAGAAGCAGAAAATGAGCCTTCTACACATACCGATAAGACTGCGACTGGCACTGACTAACAATCCCAGGCAGATATATCACAGAAGAAGACGATGGGATGGCGGCCACTGCTCCTCAAGTGGTAGAGCATCGAAAGCGTACTTCCAAGGTTGCAGGTTCGGTACCCGCCAGGACAAGCTATGACTTCGTCTACGTTACCTTCCTTCCAGCTGCATCACAATTACAACACATGGCAATTGTCATATACTTTCGCTGGCGTTATTTTCTCTTTGTTAACATTCAGAAGGACTATTCTAACGCTTAAAGTCAGCCGAACACTGGTAATTTTTCATGAAGCAAACACGGGGATGCGAGGCCGCCATCGGCGGCTGGTAAGCAATGACAGACGCGAGAAAAATTCAGAAATCCTGGGACTACCGTGAAAAGGGAGGTGAGAGAGATTATGCGTGTGCGTGCCTGAATTTATTTCCTCCTCCTTTTTTTTTTGGTTGCGTTGAGCGATGCATTTCCTTTTTCTTTCTTGCATGCCAGAAATCGAACCTTGTTTCACGTACACTGCAGCGTGACACTTCAGTTGCCACTGGTAGAAGTGACGGTCATGCTTTGATACCAAGGTAACATGGGACGGCTGAACACAGGGAAGCCCTCAATCTCGACAGCATTAATTATAATAAAAAACGGCGCAGACAATTCCGCACGTGACCGACGCACACCTCGCCGGGGCCGGGTTTCTCGCGCACGATACCACCACTGAAACATGCGAGTTATTCATTGAAATATTCAATTAATAAGAAAGGCGCTAAGGAAAACCACCAGTAAAGCTGTAACTTATTTTTAATGGTTCTCTGAGTCCGTGGTGGGAAGTGGGAGGCATCTCCTAAGAGCCATGTTTGAGCTTAAACAGACAGCCTCTCTCCAGGTCTGTTGCTGCCGAAACCTCGGAAACGTGCTTGCTCCGCGCATTCCACAGTTAGCCGTCGCCTCCACTCCGAGAGGGGGCCTCTCACCGGCACTCCGCCACCGTTCCTCTTATTTAGGTGGACATAGCATTCACCAGAACCACGCCATTCCATCGGCGGTGAGGCATAACAGCGAGGCGAGGTAGATATTTTTTTTTTCTTAGGCAGACCTAGCTAACTGGGGAAAATTTGCCGTCTGGATAAAAAATGATATAGTGCTACCTGCCAAAGGTCACCTATTTGAGACATTCCGTTCGTCACCAAACCTTCATCAAACAACACAAAAGGAGTGCTATTTTTTTGTCTTAAAAGTTTACATATTTTTCAACAAATTAAATTATGAGAGCGCAATGAACAGTTTGTTTTAACTGATGCATAGTTTTTTTATCTATTTATTTATTGAATTATTTATTTTCTGACTTATTATTTTTTGTATCTACTTATTTATCTAGCTAGCTAGTTAGCTCGAGTGACCATACGCTTTCAGATTCGCTATGCCGGCCGGCCGTCGAAGAGCCCAGCTCAAGTAGACAGGAGCGGGGACGACCTTTTATATGGCCCGCGCCATTCCGCGGTATCCATACACAGCGGTTCCTCGTTTCCACTTAGTCCAGGGTACGATGCAGCACATCTCGCGGTTCTTTCTCCGCGCACTTCCGTACACGGCTGCTCAATAGCCGGCCAGTGAACGAGAAGAAAAGAACCCAGATTCACTCCGCGGAACAGCCATTGCTGCCCTTAACGCTTGCTCTCACACGCGCACACTTGAATAAAAATACATACACAAGCGTGCTCGCACACAAGCATCACACGCGCGGACACACTCGTTGACACACATATAAATGACAAGGAGGCGACGCGACAGCGTCCATACTTGTCCCTTCTTTTTCGCTTCCGCTCCATCGAGCGAAGAGCGAGCGGAGTAGGAGGGAAGGGGAGGAGGCAAGGAAAAGCAAGACGCGTCTGCTGCTTGCGAACTTCCTCCACGCTGTCACCGATAGCCGGTCGGAGCGTTTGTTTTGATTACACGCTTCGACGCTCTTCGTATACCGTGTTGTCATTCGGAACGGCCAATGCCGATTTTGGGGAACGCTTTCCGGAATTGACCACGTGGGGAACATCATGGAACCCTACACATTATCGTATTAATGGGCCGCTGTTCTTTTTCTTTTCTTATTTTTTCATTTTCATTTTATTGAGTTCTGTATATACAGAGGCTTTCTTTCTAAGTGTTTCCTAGATGCCCCTGAGAAATTTATTTTATTTGTAGTTTGCCGGAATTTTAGAATGAGCGTTTGTAGAATGGCCTGCGCATATATCTTGTAATGATGTGTCTGTTTTTGTTGTTTACAACGTTTAGCGCAAGAATGGCAGACATGACTAAACTATCTGCGAAGTCAGCTCAAGTAATGATGGTATTCGCTGCGCCAAAAAAGTGTGAAATGGTGTAACAGCTATGCTCTGCATTTTATTCAACATCACGTAAGAGTGAACGCACGAACAATGGCGACGTAGAAACTCGGTCCCGTATCCAGTAACTCATTTCTGGTTGTTTGTTTGACTGTCGGACCCAACAACTATTCCTCTTTCTTAAGGACCATGCGCTTGAGCAAGGAATACAAAGAAGAAGAAGAAAAATAACAAGAAAAACAGGAAACGACCTTTGATCAGATGATCTGACATTCAAAAATTATCCTCTGTCCACGACCATGCCTTGTTATATCCCAACAAGCTCCGCATATTTGCTCTTCCCCAAATCAGAGAGAAAACAGTTATGACTAAAGAGTGAAACTTTAATAAACTAAACAAGCAAAATTATACTATGTGCGGTGGAGGAATTTGGTTATCTCTGGAATGCAAGACAGGCAGTGCGGGCATTTAATTACTCAGGATAAAAGTACGCCACCTCGGTGTAGGTGACTAATGCCTCTCCCTCTCTCTCTTACGGGCCCCATAGCTAAGCGTTAACGTTGATGACAGCAGCGGTTAAGGTTGCGAGCGCCACGTGCTGATGGGCTGAATAGCGGAATAGCAATCTTCTGAAGTGAGCACATGACACAGCTTCGTTTTCCTGACTTTACGTTCTCGTCTGCAGCAGTTTTTCTTCTTTCTTTCTTATTATGCTTCTGTTGTAGCGCCTTACTTGTCGTTGTTGCCTCAGGGGACGTTTAATGCGCCACACGTTTTTATTTTTGCTATCAAGTCCCGCATTCATGGCCCTGCGGGTTTGTCGTCGTCTAAAAAGAAGACCACGTTTATTAGTCTAAAGGAGCCTTGTTTTAACCGTGGCAGACCCGCCTCATCTATTATGGAGCAGGAAACCGAAAAATAATCGCACTAGTACGACACGTATTAGTTACAGCCTTAGTTTCTCTCTCTCTCTCTCTCTCTCTCTTGTTCTCTCTCTGACATATTCTGGAAAAGAAAGAGAAAGCAATGCATGTTTCACCGTCAAACTCAAGAATCGCACAAGGTTTTAATAGTTTTGTATTAAATCCTGCATTTAACACCAATTTTGGCATTTTGAAAGCTGTGTAAAACCGCTACGCACTTTACATTTTTTCAGGCTACACGCTCAAATCTAGTGTGTTATCCAGCAAAATAGCTTTGCACCTTTTTTTTTCACGCAGGAAATTATCTCGCGTAGTCATTGACTACAAATATGTGCCATTACAACCACGCAGAGATAACAAGTGTGCGCTTTGCAGGTTTTGTGATAAGCGATGTCGATTGTGTTAGAGTAATCAAAGAGGGGATTTGACGGGTTTAGCTGTGATAAATTAGGCAGTGAAGATGATATGAGGCACGAGGAGAAATCACAGCGTAAAATGTTTGAAGCTTCACTTCGTCATGCTGAGCCTTTGTCATGGTAATATTTAGTGCAGAACCATGGGTGAAGCTTACCACAATACTGTAACGACACGTACCATGCTGCTTGTAAGCAAAGACCATCTATTGCGTGTAATATCCACAGAGCATGTACATACGTCGCAGTGAGCATCTTGAAAGCTAAGAAATGCTCTGAATAACTGAAATGCTCAGCGCGGGCACGTTGGGTCAACTCAATGGTCGATCCTAATGTACGACCGCTTCAATATGAGAGGGCTATTTCTTTTGCAAGGTCTTATAAAAGCCAGAGTTAAAAATATAAATTTGTTTATTTTGATATACTTAGGTACTGTATAGTCGTCGTTTCTGTTGAGATATTTTGCCTAACGTGACACCAACTTCCCTCTCTGGTACTCCGCTGCTTACCCCGAAGGTCGCAGAATCAAATCGCCTTTTGATGAAGGCGGAAGTGCGTCAGGCCCGTGTACTTATGTTTAGGTGTACGATAAGGAACCCCAGCTAGTCGAAATTTCCGGAGCCCTTCCATTACAGTGTCCCTCGTAATCGTATCGTAGTGTTGGAACGTTAAAGCCCAACAATTATTATTAATAAATTTGTTGTCCCCTCTTCGTAAAAGGCAGTTTTTTTCCAACCGATTCTGCGTGTCGGTCTGCCGCTCACTAACTCGTCTTATCTTAGCCAGCGTTTATTATAGTTATGAAGTGGAAGCTGATATTCGTTTGGTTAGTTATTGATGGTAGAGCAGCCATCTTAGATAGGTGATGTTCCAGGGTTAGAATCACAACCCGTGACGAATTTTGTGACACCTGGCAAGAATTATCATCATTCCGGCTTTACATAAATTATATTTTTCTTCTCTCGCCTTCAGTTTTTGTTTCTGCGTGCCTTTGTTCAGTATGATTTATCGCTGAAATGAGGCGATTGCGTAATAGGGAGGCTTATAAAAGACCGTGTGCGCCAGACCAATCGCATGGCGAAAGCGATAAAAAAATGTCGTCGTATATCTTCTTTACACGCTCGTATTAGGTTGAAACCCTTGAAATCTCTTGATCTTCTTGCCTTTTCTTTACGTAGCATGAGAAGGTATACATATGAAGTTTTTTTTATTTATTTTTCACGCAAGCAAGAAATTTGCCCGCTGTGCTTCGATGCGTGAAGCCGTGAAGTAGGGCGCAAACATAGTCGAGGTCCACTATATTCTGGCGAATACCATCGTACACACTGTGCGTTTCTTTTGTCATGGTCGTTTCGGCATATCAACCCTTTCATAATAAACATGTAACCCACGTTTTGATGACGATAAGTAACTTTATTTAAAATCCAACAAATGGAAGGCCCGGGCTTGTGGCTGCCTAGACGGCCACTTGGAGCTGTTCCTCCCACGCTGCCGTCAGTGCTCTGCGAATGGCCCGAAGTTAGTCCTTGAGCCTTGAGTTCTGAGTTTTTGCAGCACCGCCGACCACCACGGACGCAGATCTTGGCTAAGAAAAAAACAATGGCCTCACGCTTCCGCCCTATTGGTGTGTCGAGGGCAAGGGGGGGTATAATTGGATATCTCATACCCGCCCTCACCCAGAAATATTTTCCGGCTATGCCCTCCCCACCCCGCAAAGAAGAAAAGGGTCCACTTCACTCTCCTCAAGACATGGTGTGCCTCGAGAACATCCAGCTGACGTAGTTTCTATATTTTTCTTCATTCACGTTATGTTCCTTGCAAGCGTGTCAGACACAACATTCATGCGAACTTTCCTTGCAAACGAGTTGCCACTTGAGAAGCGAGAATCGTACGTTGCATTAAGTATTTATGACATCCCGCCCTCAACGCAGCCACCTTTCAAAGTCTGTTCCTGCAGCCACACAACTTTCAAAGCCTTTTGCAACCGTCATAAGGGGATCATGAAAACCGAAAAGATGGTATTCGAGACCACGAACCATAGGCGTCCTCCTCCCGCATCCCTTCTTTGCGCAGGCAATACGACGACGCTTTCGATATGGGACATTCATGACTCCTGTTCCTTTCCTTACCGATCACGAGCCAAGGCGCGCATTAGCGGCCGGTTGCCACTGCCTCACGTTCATGACAGGACCACGATTCAGAGCCACAACGCGGTGTCACCCACTTCCTCTCAGCCGCTTGCTCGCCTCGCACGCCGCAGCAGGACGTGCTCGGGGCATGGAGACATTTAGCGACGGCTGGGCTTCCCACCAGAGGACGCGTCAACGCGAACAATACAAAAGACAAGAAAACACTAGGCGCATCAAGGAATCACGCAGCGGCAAGGTACGCAAAGCGGGCCATGCCGCAAGCCGACCAAGCAGATCTCAAAAGAAGCGCAGTAATGTAGCTTAGCCTCACTTTCCCGCAATCCCCACAGAGTCTCTCCCTTTTCCCGATACCTATTTTCTTTGTACCCTGTAGCTTCCTGCTGTCCCGTTGTCCTGGCGCCAATTCATAGAAACATCACGTTGCTCAGTAGGGTTGAGAGCTGGGCTAGTTGGTGAGACATCATTTAACCATATGGTGTAGTAGCGCAAATTCACGGGGACGAATACTCTTCGTCCCCGTGAATTTGCGCTACTACACCATATGGTTAAATCACGTTGCTCGTCACATCCATTCGTATACGCGTCCCCGTGCTTTTGATATTGCTCTAGCAAAGCGTGGCTCGGATGAGTCGCTCGCATGCGCCGAGAACGTGTTGCGTGGTAGGCAGAGGCTGTGTCACTTCGGTGGCCACCGGAAAAAGTGTCGCTTTGTTATGGTTGTGCTACAGCTGCCTTGCTTGCTGCAAAAATAATGTCAATGCAGCATCAGTCTGAGCACCCGACACAGTGGCTTTGGACGTGCTAGAAAAAGGTGGCCGACGCGTGCACGTGCCAGCCACACTCGGGAACAATGCTGGCAAACTGCACAGAAGTCAAACTGGCAAGGAAGAAGAAAAAAAAGGTCAAGCTGACGCGCGTCTGGTTTGCTACCCTACACCGAGGGGAAAGGATTAATAAATTAAGAGAAATAAATAAAGAAGAGGGAAGGCAATGCTGCAAGGAAACGTGTGAACCTGCCTTTTACATGCCTACAAGCGATCGTTTAACCCGGTCAGTTTTAGAACCAGAAAGCCTCAAAAGCGTCCGGCTAAAGCGCAACGCCATTAGGTTACGTAGCAAGCGAGCCACAGAAAAGACGATAGTGGCTAATTTAGCGAAAATCAGGGAGACCGCATGAAATATTGCAAAAACTAGAAAAGAAAGACACTGAAGTGAGATTTTTAGTTTTGCAGCTCACAGACGGTCGTCAGAAGCCTTTTATATTGTTTTGTTACAGGTAAAGCCTAGTGCTTTTAAATTCGCAACAAGGCCTGAAGATAACAAGAACAAAAAAGAATCGAAGCGAAAGACAAGAGTGAAACGGCCACGTTCTCGAGATAATTGGTCTAGGACAGCCTAACGCCCTGTCGAGCTACCTCTCTCCCCTGCAGCTACCTCGAGCTACCTTTCTCCAGTCCGTCTATCCATCCATCCATCCATCCATCCATCCATCCATCCATCCATCCATCCATCCATCCATCCATCCATCCATCCATCCATCCATCCATCCATCCATCCATCCATCCAGTCCATCCGTCCATCCATCCATCCATCCATCCATCCATCCATCCATCCATCCATCCATCCATCCATCCATCCATCCATCCATCCATCCATCCATCCATCCATCCATCCATCCATCCATCCATCCATCCACCTGTCCATCCATCCATCCGTCCGCCTGCCAATCTGTTCGTCCTTTATAGTAGTTGGCGATGTCGACGTAGACATGATGCACCTTAGAGCCTAGTTTTGTCCACGCGTCCACGCATATCATATGCGTAGACGCGTGTCCAAAAGTCCACGCATATCACTTCGTATATATGCGTGGACTTTTGCACCTCAGCTTGTTTGGACTGCATCTGTGATCCACCCACCTCTGACCGAGAGACGATCTCATGTGACGTCACCACGCTACGCCACGTCATGTATCCCCGTAATGACGTCATGATGACGTCATATGGGGACGCCATCCTGTGATTCTTTTTCTTTTCGTCACTCGCGTTGTCGTCGCTGACGCCAACGTTCAACGATCGCACTTCATGGTGCATCAAAGGCTTTCGTCCAGATATTTCTTACCCGATGCAATGAACTTCAAGCGTCCACATTCGTGTCACGTCCACCCTGGGCAAAGCTCGCTGCAAAGTCCCTTCGCTATACACCAAGACAACACTCCTGACTCTTGTTTGAGCCCCCGCTGAGATGGGGTCGACGTCCCTCCGAGCGAAAGGCATTAAGGGCTGCGACCTGTGGTCGAGGCGAGATGGATTCCAGGCTCTCCCACCACCGCGTTAAGCTAGGCCACTGTCTTCCTGCGTTTCGGCAACGATCCTTGTTTTTCATGCCAGAAACGCGCTCGCTCATCTCTCGGTCAATCAAAACTAGTAGCTGTCACATTTTTCTTTCTCCTTATTAAAAGTTGCTGATGGCCTCTCTGCCTATCCACGTTTCTTCTATTTTAGGGCGAAGCTCTTTAAGCCGTGGGTGGTGCGTCCTCGATAAATGTAGTAGTAGTAGTGGCTAGCTACCTCTCGTTTCGTCCTTGGAAGGGCCACTGAATGACGGTAGTGGTATACGATGAATATATGATGCAAAGGTGTGAGATGGCCGTACTTGCAGTGTTCACTAGATGGATGGACAGACGGGCTTATAGACGGACACATGATAGATAGACAGATAGACGAACGGACCGGACGGAGGGACAGACGAACAAGTGACGAACGGATGACATACATACATACATGCATACATACATACATACATACATACATACATACATACATACATACATACATACATACATACATACATACATACATACATACATACATACCGACTAACGTGAAGAAAACAAACAGCGTTCTCGGCTCGGCGTTGGCGTTTCACAGCGGCGTCTCGAGCACACATTTCCGGATGTTCTTGAGAGAGAGAGAGAGAAACAACTTTATTGACGCCATAGCAAGATCGGTAAATTTAATTTGCTGGTGGTTCGAAGGGTGGTGGCCAAAAACTTGCCACAACCGTTTCGGCCCAGTTAACCACTTCTGCCTGGAGACGGTAGTCAGCTGACGACAGGAGTGACTCCCACGCCTCGAGGGAGGAAGCTGGCAGTATTGTTCTTGGTGGGTGGTTCCCCTCGCATTCACAAAGAATCTTATTTTGGGTAGCGTTTACGCAGCTGCACTGTCGTCAGTTTCGTGTAATCTCGTCTGGATAAATTTTAGACAGCCAATGAGGGCGTGGAAAAGAACTTGTTTGGATTTGTTTCCAGATCGCGGCCTGTTCCCTTCACATATCTGCATGCGGGGCCGCGTATGTCTTGCGGTTCTCTCGGTAATACGCTGTAATTTCGTTGTACGTGGTGATGCCTTCCTGCGGGAAGTCCAGGGCGGAGGGGTCCACGTCCCGGTTAACTAAACCTCGCGCTGCGCGGTAGGCTGCTTCATTCCCTGGATTCCCTGCGTGAGTGGGCACCCATATAAGTTGTATTTTATTGTTTCGTTTCTTATTTTTGATAATATTGACCGTAATCGGCCCAACACAGCCCATCGTAAAATTCATGAGCGCCCATTTCGAATCACTCAGGATGGAATTGATAGCCGAAATTGAAATAGCCAGCGCGATGGTGGCTTCTTCTACCTCTAATACTGATTCCGTTTTTACGGTGGCTGCAGTAATAAGTTCCCCATTGCCCGATATGGTGCAACAGACTCTCGCTTGTCGAGTGGCGTCAACATACAGAAGTTTTGGGCGATCCTGAAATTGTTTTGCGAGCTTTTCTGCCCTTGCCTTTCGTCTCTCATCATGTATTCTTGCCGGCATATCTTTGGGCAGGGGTTCTTGAGAGTTGCCAGCCAGTGAATGGTCGAGAGTGAGGTGCGAGAGGAGGGTGAAGGGAGGTGCAGGGAAGAGAAAGAGCGACAAAGCATTGCACCTACCCTCTCCTACACTCTCTTGCGCCACATGGTCAGGTTGCTACGGGTGAGGATAAGCACGCGCACCCGCAGCTGTTTCTATAGAAAAGGGCTGCGGACGGATCTCGACAGACGCCTGACATAGCCCGATAAAGAAATGCATTCGCATTCAAAATTCACAGCCTATCCACTGAGGGAATTATGATGAATTGATGATGAGGGAGGCGAAGCATCTGTCTGTCTGTCTGTCTGTCTGTCTGTCTGTCTGTCTGTCTGTCTGTCTGTCTGTCTGTCTGTCTGTCTGTCTGTCTGTCTGTCTGTCTGTCTGTCTGTCTGTCTGTCTGTCTGCCTGCCTGCCTGTCTGCCTGTCTGTCTGTCTGTCTGCCTGCCTGCCTGCCTGCCTGCCTGTCTGTCTGTCTGTCTGTCTGTCTGTCTGTCTGTCTGTCTGTCTGTCTGTCTGTCTGTCTGTCTGTCTGTCCGTCCGTTCGTCCGTCCGTCCGTCCGTCCGTCCGTCTGTCAACTATACGAAATTGTAAACTATACGAAAATGACTAACGCCATCTAGTGGTATTTCCAAGGGCATATACACACAACGTCATCTAGTGAGCAATTTTTCAAACTAACTAGAAGTGGCTACATGATCCTACTACAACTACTACTACTACTACTACTACTACTACTACTACTACTACTACTACTACTACTACTACTACTACTACCACTACTACTACTACTACTACTAATACAGAGGGTACTACCCACACCCTATGGAGCTCCATGCCTAAAATCAAACACATCTGTGTAAAAACCATCAATCAAGTATACATCAATCCAGCGTACATCAATCAAGTATATGACAGCACAATACATGATCACCTGTTTCATTCGTTTGTCCGTCCGTGCATCCATGCATCCGTCTGTCTATATGTTCATCCTTTATACTCGTCATCGACTTCAACGTAGATGTTATAGACCTTGGGGCCTATAACAGCTTCGCCCACTCGTCATCATTCACTTCATGGAGTTGCGTGGATTTTTTCTCTCTTCCTCATCTTCTGTACAGAGTAGTAGGCTGCAGCGCACTAGCCAGGCCGATCTCTCTGCCTTCCAACAAAATATCTCTCTCTCTTGGTTGGACATTGAAGAATACAAGCGCCTAAATATTCACAGAATCTATACTTCCCCGCTTTACGTTGTGACTTCCACCAGATCTAACGTATTTTGTGATGAGGCTTGTCTGGCACTTAATCCATCGATTACAACAGAAAGGGAAAGTTGGAAGTGATTGAAAGCCCCCCATCTGCTGTAAGCTGTCAGAGGGAGCATACAGAACATATACCGTCATTGGATGTAAGGTATCATCATATTTTTTGCGTTGTTAGTGCGAATAAAAACTTGCTGAATATTTTTCAGGTATTGTTCATATAGCCTTGAAATACATTGGGGTCGCTGAGAGTAGAGACTCAAAAAAAGAAACCAGAAGAAGGAAACTAATAGAGGCTGAGGCGCTGTAGGAGTAAAAAATGGAAAAAAAAGGGGGGGGGGGCGGGGATGCCATGGCTTAGAAAGGACGCGGAGGTTGGCACGTGTTTCCTTTTTTTAACACTTTGGCAGATGCTATAGCCACAGTACCACACTACATCTGCAAGCACAGATGGAAACAAAAATTTACTTCGTCTTATCTGAGAGAACGCAGCTGTCGGCACCAAAGCACACCACCAATGGCGCCGTATTATACATCGTTGCCTGCCGTGTTTCGATAGATCCGAGTTGGTTCTCAGTCGCAGCTTTTTTTCAGCTGCTTTCATATATTTTTTTGAATCTGCAGCGGCCGCCAAGGGCAAGCCTACAGCATAGCAGCGAGAAAGCACAGAAGCAGAGCACTGTAAACCGGTACGCAAAAGAAAAACTAAAAAATATTGAGCGTGTTCGAGTGTGGCGAACTATAAGAACCTCGCTAGACGCATCTGCTGGTCAAAAAATGGAATGGTGCAAACGAAGGTGAAGTAAGAGTGGGTAGAGCAGATGAGATTTAGACACACTATTCATTGGGAGGTCTCTATAAACCGGCTAGTTAGCCAAAAAGAAACCGAAGAAAAAGTCGCAGGATTCTTTGACGAGTGTGTAGTGGAGTTTTAAGCTCCTCTTTTCGCCCCCAAATGATTCAGTCGTCAATTTACTTCTGGCGGCGACTTCGGTCTGCTCTTCTCCCAGTATCGCGCTGTTACTTGCTGCCATCTCACATGTATTTCTTAGCAGCACCAGCACTGAATGAGACGTCGTTTCGCTTCTAAACACGGTCGAGCACTTAACTCAGGTTTTCTGTATATTCAAGAAAAAGTCTTTACTAGTATGAAATGAATGGGTCTGGTTCAAGATAAGATTTCTATTGGGTACATATGATATCGGAGCATAAGTTTAGTTTAGGGGCCCAGCAACGATTTTCCAGGTAGCCATAAAGTGCATTCAGTAAAGGAGCCCATTGTCTCACGAATTGACTGACATAAAGGTTTTTTTAAAATCCATCCAGTACATGCGGAGTTACCGAAGATTTGTAGCACGCTGCAACTGCTTACTCTCTTTTCTCGTCCCGACGAAAGCACTGAAAGCTAAGCTCACCGAGGTGGCACGCGGAAGAAAATACACCATGCACGCCTTTTAACCTTAAATTTTTTTTCTTTTTGTACTTTTTTCTTTTTTTCAGTCGGTGGTATTTTAGTGCAATCGCGCGTGCATGCGCGCAGAGGTCACGGCATCCCTCGGCGGCCCCAGTAACTCCTGAGCACGCACGCTCAAATCATGCAATAGCATGTTACTGACCTTTGGCGCAGCGATTTTTGAGTGTCGAGAGAACAGAAAGCATTTTTCAGCTGACCTAGAGATTTTGTTGTGTGTGCCACGCCTCATGCTGCGCTGTAATATTTGTCTCGCGTGTTCTCGGAAGCCTCGGCTACCGATCAGCAGCGTTTTCTGACCATACTCAAAAAGTTTTGCACAGCCCTTTCAAGGGACCTGCAACACTTCTATAGGACGATCAGAAAACGCTGCCGATCGGTAGAAGAGGCTCCCGAAAACACGTGAGCCAAATGTTATAGCGCAGCGTGCGGCCTGGATTTCATAATAAATTATCGAAGGCAGCTGAAAATTGCTTTTTCTTCTCTCGACAAATGACGGAAAATGCTCAAAAATCAGATGTAGAATGCTCATCTATCAGCCGTTGCCTGATTTCAACATGGCGCGCTTGGTAATTACAAAGGTCGCCGCCAGAGGCCGTCACTTGTCCACGCGTGCGCACACGGTCACACACGGTCGCACTGGATAAGCCACGTATTCGAAGGAAAAACAGTGCTCAAGGTCACGAGGCACATGTGTCGTTTTTCGTTTGCCCCTCCCATCCCTCCCCGCTTAGCTTCCAGCGCTTTCGACGGGACGAGAGAAGAGAGAATGCGATTGCAGCATGTGTCAAATCTTTGCACCTCCGCTAGTACTGGCCGAATTCTTAAATTTTTCGCGGCGTTGAATTTGTGAAGCAATACGCCTTTCCACTGAATTATTTTCGTGGTTATTCAAAAAAGTGTATTAGGGTCCCTTTAAGACAAGGGTCAAATAATTCCAAGAACAATTAATCATTTGAAGTTAATTGAATGAGTTCCTTGAAAGAACAGACAGTTTTCTTGTGAGCATCTGGGACCGATGCGGCACCTGATGGAGTAGGTCTGACCCATGCAATCTTTATTACGTGGCCTTTCAGACATGTTTCAGAACTGTAAGGAATCACGAATGTTACCTGTCTGTCCCTGCATTCGGCAAGGGATCTTTTAGTCACCTTTTCTCGCATTTACATTACAGCTACTTTCAATAACATCCCCTATACTTTCCTTGGTATGATTGTGTGTTAGTACTCAATAATAGTTTGTCCAACAAAGAAAAAAAGCCCTTAAATATACACTTCTTTCCTTCAATGTTTACACAAGAAAAACTTCAGGGTACACGAACACCGACATTCGAGTGTCACTCCAAACACATTAGTCAAAAATTAGGTTCACCTAAAATTTTTTACCTACCGAAATTTTCCAAGTCCACCTCCTGTTCCTTCTTTCTTCTTTCAGTAACATGAAGAATTTTCGCAGGAGCATGTGCGTATGCATGAAACACTGCAGCCTCAAACAAAAATCGAGGATTAGGGTAGCTTACAAATATCGTTAAGGCGGTGCGTACCGGGGCTTCAGCAAACTTCGTGCCACAGAAAAAAGATTCAACAATACTGTTGAGGACTCCTGAATGCGCTTCATGTGTCCTTCATTTTTACTGAGATAGTGTTGTGGTGATCTTTCAGGCGGTCATATCTCGGGCTCGTCGCCATATTTTGCGGCTCTGCCCTACGGGGCACGCGTTGCTTTTCTGCCATCATTTCGATAAAACACTTGTAAAGTTTGTTTGAGACGTACGGAGAGCCTCGTTTTCGCTTGGGAAAAAATAGCAACCGATCGTTTCTAAGGCCGTGCAAACGAGGCCACGAGTACAGAGCTCTTAATAGGGAGCAGATTCTAATCGAACCTGTGTCAGTAGTCTACTTGGCTTCTCCACTAGGTGTGGAAAAAACGGCAACTAGCTTCGCCGAAACAGAAGTTGCCTCTTCCTTTGGGGAATTCCAACATCTGCTAATCGGGTAACCAGGGCGAAAGCGAGATTTGGTCCCCGCATTCCCCTAATCACGCGTACAACCACCAAGCTTAATGACTCGGTTTGTCTCGCTCACTGGCTTCCTCGTTTTTTTTTTTAAGTTTCTGCTCTTTTTTTATGTGAAAAAAGGGGGGTGGGTGCAGATCACGTTGCCTTTGGCATATTAGCGCTGCTCATGACATTTTCTTCACGTATTTCCTGCAAAAAAATGTGCGTCATTGTTTTTTTATTCACTATGGTTCTCTGCAAGCTATAATAAACACGAATAAAAATAGAAAAAAACACAGGAAGAAGTGACAAAAAAAGAGAACGGCATAGAAATGTAAATCATGGCAGGCTAACGGGGACAGAATCTATTATCACTATGGTTGTTGAACAAGCCACAGTCACCAGTGTTGCTTGCGAAAAATGTGACCGCTTACAAGAAAAACGTTGTATAAGACATCGTGTTAATTATCATCCTCACCATCTGCCTGAATGCACCCAAGACAGGGCAAATGCTTCTCTTATTTTTCGCCAACCAATTCAGTTCAATTATTTTCCCACGAACGTCTTAATCTCACCTTCCCACCTAACTTTAGGCTTCATCCTTGCACGCTTGCGTTCACATGGAATCCGCTCCTCCACATTTTGCAGTTCATTACGAACACATCTGATGGATGAATGCAGTTTATGTAAGTGCGCACCATTTTCTCACCAAATAATCTTTAGGCCAGCAAGTTTTATCTCTGAATATTATTCCATAAGTTCCTCGTGTCAACGGGTGAGCAAACGCTACTATTGCGCCATTTGGACGCACAGCTTACGCACAGGCATTCTGCAATAGATGTTTTATTCATCCAGTCATTCATTACGCACAGCCATGAGTAGAAGTTTGCAGACCACAGGATCGCGGGGTAGAATGCTTCGACGCACCATCTGCCGACGTGGTGTCTGCTGCTGCCCGCATGGCCGTCCCGTCGTCAACAGGTGGCCTCTCACGTCGCTCTTTTGACGGGTTTACGGCGCTCGTAGCCAGTACGACAACTGGATGTCGATTTCCTTGCTCTATCGGACGAGTGCCGCTCTTTTACGTGGCGGCTGTGATGAGGCCAGTCCAAGCACCAAGCTATAGCGTCGTTTCTTGCGCCAGCTGCTAGCCTAACTAAGCATAGTTGGCATCAAATGACCTAATGAAGTCATGCATACAAAGTTAAGATATCTCAGCCCCGCATGCCTTTGTCGCATTAAACCAGTTCAACTTAGATGAGAGTAGTTAAGCTAAAGCAATCTTAACCGAAACTGATCAAACCTAGTTGAACCTGGTACCATGTAATAATGTCAAGCATAGGTAGATTTATTTATGCTGATTGTAATTGAACCTTAAAATTAATTAAGCCCACCTTGCTGTTTACACGTTTAGCAAAATTCAGCTCAGATGAGCCCAGATGAGAACAGGTAAGTGTGGCTGAATATAATTAGGTGTAGTTCTTCGTGGTATACCTTCATTTAGCCGAGCAAAATTAGCCCAAGTTAGACAATCCTAATCGGGGTCACTTAATGCAAGTCGTATTCTCCATGAAAGCCAAGCCAGGAAATAGGCTAATCACTACTTAGTGATTACAATAGGTTCATTTAGGTTTAATAAATGTTTATTGAGACACAGATGTTTTGTTATTCAGCATATGCCTCAATTAGGCTTTACTAGGCATAATTTGCATACGTCTGTGACATCAAACACTAAGTGGACTCAGTTTATTGTCACACGCATTAATCAGTCAAAATAATAACTAGTGTTCAGGCTAATTAGATATAACCTAGCTTGACGAATCTAGGCTCACTCAGAGCAGTTGACATCTTCCCGAGACTGTATTCTATTAGCTTAGGGAGAATTTCACTTAGATGCCTTTAATCATTTACCTACATATACCATAACTAGGCTTAAATGTGCTCCTATATATGAGCGATGCCATGATAAACCATAATTAACAATAATATTGTATACATAAATTGTTGCCAGCTAAGTAGATTAGTTTTTCATAATAAGTGTAATTATGTAACAGAAAACTTTTGTGCATAGCACATGCTTGGTTGAATTTTAGGTTAGTTAATCAGGCATATTTTCTCTAAGTGTCAAGTAACACCAATGGGGAATCGATTTGAATCATTAGTAACCTGTCGGTAAAAACAATGATTCCCTTCTCCTGAGCTTGGCTTCTCTGGGCTCATGGGAAATTTTACTTGCATTATTTCGCCACGTTTGTGGCTCTGGGTGGCCTTTACGAATGCTTATTCGTTTCAAATCGGAATGGCCAGCAGCCTGACATGTGATAACTGTGGCTGCGTGGAGACAATTGCCCATCTCTGCGAGTGTCCCCGCTTCATTTCGTCCAGAAAAGAACTTACGCAAGTTCTAGATAGACTTGACAATCGCCAATTGTCGTAAGAAAGGGTCTTAGGACACTGGCCGAGACCGTCCTCGGCACCTAAAACGTTGAAATCGTTGTTGCACTTCTTGCGGAAAGTGGTCTCTCAGAGAGACTGTGAGCATTGTCATCGATTGTACTGTTGTCCCTATTTTCTTTCCTTTTTCACTCAACATCTCTTTTCTGTCAACTTTTATTCCCCTACCCTCTTCCCCAGCAAACGGTAGCCAGTTTATCTGAAAACTGGTGAACCCCCTGTCCTTCCTTTTCTCCTCTACTCCTCCTCCTCTATAATTGGCCACGATTAGGTTCACCTTATTTAGGCCAATTGGGCTTGGCTAAATTATGGAAACCATGATCAAATACGACTAATTAGCTTTGGATATACCCATCTCGACACATTTAAGCTCAACATGGCTTAACCTGAACAGCAGGCTGCACTCGGCCCAATTAAAATCCACTAGTTATGCTTGGCTTTACTAGGTGATACCATGCCCAACTTGGTTTAATTAGTTTCGGCTACACTTACTTTGGCATAACTACGCTAATCTAAGTTTAACATGGGTTAACGCGACAAGAGCAAGATTTTTTTACATTCCTTGTATTTTCTGTTTACCTCCCCTTTCTCACTTTCAGCTGCTGGTAGAATGATAGGAATGAGAGGAGCGAGGGAGAAAGATACGGAGAGAGAAGTGAGAGGTTCTCGTTGACTACCTTCATTTAGCACAAATTACCCCCTCCCTCCCCCCACCACAGTTGTATTCCTTGCCTGATCATTGCACTCAGAGCTTCCTCTTGAAAACTTTTGTTTCCACCGGTTAAATCGTGGGAAAACGATATCCCTAGGAGTAGCTCCAGAAAGCCTGGATGCCCGCCGCGCTTTGCCGAGACCCCAATATCCACAACGGAAATGCTGCTCGGATCTAGTTAAAGCGATAAGCCTTCGCAGGAGGTGTTTGGGATGCAACACCACCTTACAGGAGAACAATGACGAAGTGAAGCCAATAACAAAAAAAAGAAATTAATAATGCGTGAGCGCAAGAGTGCAGAGGAAAGAAGGTGTCGAGAAATACAAAAACACAAATTATCGACATCATCCTGTTCATTTCCTTTTCTCATCTTGGTTTGGCGCGAAGGTAGAGCGGTAGAAATGAAGTTACACCTTAATTTAAATCTCATAGCCAACAAAGGATTACAAACAAAAGAATGATTTACGAAGAAATGAAAGATAAAAAGAAAGAAAGAAAAGAAAAAAGAAAGAAACAAATTAAGAAAGAAAGAAAAAAAGAAAGAAAGAAAGAAAGAAAGAAAGAAAGAAGGAAAGAAAGAAAGAAAGAAACAAAGAAAGACGATGCTAACAAAAATTGCTGAAAACTGGAGGACGCTTGAAGATAGCATGATCCGGCCTTGTGTGCATCACCTTCTGAACTGCTAGCCTGCTTCGGTTCTCGGTGCATATCTCAACCATGCCGCAAGGAAATGCGCATAACAATGGCCATTTTCAAAAAAATCACACTAATTCCTATTGCAAGAATACTTGTTCAGTGGCTGCCACGCCACGATTATTACTTTTGCGAATCCGCGAAAGCCTCACCATGCACCTGCAGGGCAACACGCGAACCTCTACGCAGCTGTGCACTTTGTTGATGGTTCTGCTGCTCATGATGAATGAATTTGCCAAAGTGCTTTGTAATGCGTGGACCTTTAAAGCATCCACTCGTTGCTCAATTTCCATCGTCTGACGCCTGGCGGGATTCTGCCCTTCTACCACTCATTATGTGATGTATTAAGAGACTCCTTTCACTACGTGCAGGATATTTATGTAGCGCCCTTTTTTTTACGGTGCGATTTAAAAAAATGGTGGGGCTTTGCGGTGGAACACCTGCTTGCCACGCGAACGGCTTAGGTTCGATCCTTATTCAGGCTTTGAAATCTGCATTGTTTCATGTGCGTCTTTCATTTTTTCGGTCACGGACAAGATTATTTTCCGCCCACATCAAACGATTCCTGCGCTGACGCTGACACCAACGCCGGAATTTTCAAGCTCTTTAACGCTGTCGGGTTATCTAAAGGTGGCGCACTACGGGCAATGTGTTAAGGTACCTCGATGCGCGCACATCGAGGCACTCTAAATGTGTGAGTTGTTGGGGATTGAACCAGATACAATAAAAAATACGTGTGCGTGCGCGCGCGCGCGCGCGCGTTTGTGTGTGTGTGTGTGTGCGTACATGATGATGTAAGGTCCAAAAAGAAGACCAGTGGCAAAAATAAGCTTAATATTACCGTCATGACGTACCACGTGCAATTTTGGGTGACAATGAACTCTTTGTAGCTCAATCTTCTCTTTCTTCTTCTTGAAGAGAAAGTGACTAGCTTCCTCCGTGGCCGGGACAGGGTGCTTTCGGCCAGGGGATAAGCAACGGACATTTTTTTCTGTCTTTTATCCCTATCTCCCTTTCTCACCACGGCTGCGGCCCCCATAATCCGCGCAAAGGCATCGCCCCCAGTGCACGTGATGGATGTCGAGGAGTCCACGCAAGGGCCAACGAGCTGCGATCGTCCATGCTCGGCACGCATCCAGCCAGGGTTGTGAGCAGCCGGGAGAGGAAGCCGAATGGCCAAACCCAACACCATTGGGCTCTCCCCTGCATTGCTTCCTCCCTGCATGAGTCATAAAGAAAAAAAGATAGGAAGAAAGAAGAAAAGAAAGAAAAAAAGAAAGAAAGAAAAAGAATTCTTTGTACGCTTCCGTCAATGCTGGCACACGCAGTTGATTCATCACCTACATAACTCATTAGAATTACAACTGCAGTACCAGCAGCTGCTAATGTTTTCGGCCCTGTTAAGTACTGAGCGAGGGTGGTAGTACTACACCTAAATAAACTTGAAAATGCCTCAAGGTGCACTATCATCATCAATCTGACCACGCCTTTGCAGGGCAAGGGCCTCTCTCATGTTTTGCAACTTAACCCGCTTCTGTGCTTGCTGAGGCCACGCTATCCCTGCAAGATCATCAGCCCACCTCACTTTATCCCTCTCCCTAAATGTTTGTCTTCTCTTGCAAGGAGCGCTCAAGCACAGATATGCTCAAGTGACACGTATTCCGCCGTAGCTAATATTAGTTGCTGGAGAGCGTTCAACCGTGGAAACTGTTTAATAAATTATTCGGCGTATAGCTTACGGCTGTGCATTTAGGTCATTACCTTTTTAGGGGCGAAGCTTTTTAAGGCGTGGATCTGTCCATCCGTTGTATGTATGTATGTATGTATGTATGTATGTATGTATGTATGTATGTATGTATGTATGTATGTATGTATGTATGTATGTATGTATGTATGTATGTATGTATGTATGTATGTATGTATGTATGTATGTATGTATGTATGTATGTACGTAGCCCCCGGGGGCACATACCCGCTCTAGAGCGGGCATGTGCCACAGGGGATGCGAGATGGCAGATGGTGGTACTTGGAGATTTCGCCAAATGGATGCGCGGACGGACGGACAGACAAACTAGCAGACGGACGGGCGGATGGGTAGACGTGCGGACGTACGGACGGATAGACGCACGAACGGCCTGTCAGACGGATGGATGGACGGACTCACGGAAGGACGCATGGTCAGACAGACGGACGCATGGATGGACGCGCGGATGGTCGTGCGGATGGACGGAAGCAAGAATGAACGGACGGATGGAAGCATGCACGGATGGACACTTCGCCCCACTCATCATCATTCACTCCGTGGATATGCTGTGATTTTGTAGCTTGAGCTACATTAGCCGAGGCTTAGCATTTTCACGTGGCTTATCGAGAGCCCTGCGACGCATGCCCGAGGAGTAGTGACGTCACACAGCGCACAGGTTACACACCAAAGAAGGCCTGACAGCTCTTGGGGTGACGTCTCACTAATGAGATGGCGCTTGACTCGCGTGAGCTCGCTCGCTAGTCCGTTCACCCGTGCGTGCGCTCGTGCCTCCGTCTAAGTGTCTGTCCGTGTGTCAGTCCGTCTGTAGCTCACCCTACGTATATCCTGGCATGGCGAAGCTAAGCCACTGCTATGTTTTCTTTAACATTACTCACCCTTTGATGATCTATTCCTCTCTAAAATACATACATACATACATACATACATACATACATACATACATACATACATACATACATACATACATACATACATACATACATACATACATACATACATACATACATACATACATACCGAGAAAACGGCCTATCCAGCAGCTGCAACAGCTAATATGCTCACTCGAGAGATCAAGCAAGCCGAGGCATACACTTACAAAAGCCCATGATTCCATGTCTCTCAAGTCCAGTCAGGCGCACCTAAACGAAGGCATGTTGTTCAAACTGTCTTGAAGGCCCCCTCGAAGATTGACGTCTGCGTAACAATCCTATAAAAGAATGAAGACTGCGCTCTTGTGTACTCTCTTTGCCCCCCCCCCCCCCTCCTCCACCACCGTTATTTTGAGGACGTCACAATTTTATTTTTTAGATGCGGAGCATCTTATACTCGCGCCTTGTAGTGCGCCGTCCGCGCCGTCCGCGCCATCCGCGCCGTACGCACCGCTTCTCGAACATTCGACAGCTGACGCGCGCGCATGCGCCGTCGCGCCGTCGCCCACTCTTCCACCATCTGTGCATCCCTTCCTCCTCTACACACCGCGCGCGCTTCACTCCTCCACCATCTGTGCACCCTTCCTCCTCTACACACCGCGTTCGACATCTACAATTCTCCTGATTCTCCAGTGGACGCGCATGTGGCGTCGCGCTTCGAGAACATTCAACAGCTGACAGTGCATGCGCCGTCGTGCTGTATATATACTCAAGGTCGGCGCTCGCTCGCTCAGTTGCCGCTCGTCGGTTGGTTTGTACGGCGCGTCGACGTCCAAGGTCGCGGTGAAATGAATTCCAACGAATCTACAAACACAATGATCAACGTCCCTTCGACCAGCGCCGCCCTTTCGCATACGTGTGTACGTGTTCACTCATTTAACACCCCCTCCTACAACCACGTTAACCAATTTAGCCATCGACCCAAGTAAGTCGCAATTTAACACCCCATTTCACAACCACGTTAACCAATTTAGCCATCGACCCAAGTAAGTCGCACTTTAACACCCCGTTAACCAATTATATGGTCCGCATCCTCCTCAGTGTTCCCCCGAGGGAAGCTGCGGGCAATTTTTTCTTTTTCCGTCCGATGCGTAAGTCACGATTCTCCAACTCTGCTTTGTAGTTTTTGTTACTTTAGGAGTGACTTTAGATCCACGCTGCGAGGCATAATATTGCGTCTGAGAGCTGTCAGTGTCCGTGAGCTAGTCTCCATTATCGAAGGACTGAGTCCTGATACTAGCTGCCTTCGTGACATAGGAACATATCCAAGCAAGCGCAGAAAAACACTGGCACACGGCGTCACAACTGAGCTTCCTGAACAAACAAGGCACCTCCGCCACAGAGTCTGTCAACGTCCTACTCTGCGCTACACCTCTTCTTCATGGTAATTTATTTGTATTTTAGTTGTGTTGGTGACTTACACTATGATCTTTCTAGTTAATAGTAGCCGTTGTGTTCCTGGTGTCAATGTCAAGTAGCGCGAATCCAAATATATTAGCTAAGTATTTTTTAAGTTTGCGGGCGTGGGCACTTCAATCTTTAAGAGTCGCCGAGTTTAGAGCCTATATAGACCAGTTTTTATTACAGCGAAAGATCTTATGAGATCCCAAGAGTCTCTATCGGACGTGTGCCGCTTTTTTACGTTGCGGCTGTGATGAGGCCAGTCCAAGCACCGAGCTAGCGTCGTTTCTTGCGTCAGCTGATAGCCTAACTAAGCATAGTTGGCATCAAATGACCTAATGAAGTCATGCATGCGAAGTTAAGATATCTCAGCCCCGCATGCCTTTGTCGCGTTAAACCAGTTCAACTTAGACGAGAGTAGTTAAGCCAAAGCAAGATTAGCCGAAACTGATCAAACCTAGTTGAACCTGGTACCATATAATAATGTCAAGCATAAGTAGATTTATTTATGCTGATTGTAATTGAACCTCAAAATTAATTAAGCCCACCTTGCTGTTTACACGTTCAGCAAAATTCAGCTCAGATGAGCCCAGGTGAGTCCAGGTAAGTGTGGCTGAATATAATTAGGTATAGTTCTTAATGGCATACCTTTATTTAGCCTAGCAAAATTAGCCCAAATTAGACAATCCTAATCGTGGTCACTTAATGCAAGTCGTATTCTCCATGAAAGCCAAGCCAGGAAATAGGCTAATCAATACTTAGTGATTATAATAGGTTCATTTAGGTTTAATAAATGTTTATTGAGACACAGATGTTTTGTTATGCAGCCTATGCCTCAATTAGGCTTTACTAGGCATAATTTGCCTACGTCTGTGACATCGAACACTAAGTGGGCTCAGTTTATTGTCACACGCATTAATCAGTCAAAATAATAACTAGTGTTTACGCTAATTACATCTAACCTAGCATGACAAATCTAGGCTCACTCAGAGCAGTTGACATCTTCCCGAGTTTGTATTCTATTAGCTCAGGGAGAATTTCACTTAGATGCCTTTAATCATTTAACTACATATACCATAACTAGGCTTAAATGTGCTCCTATATATGAGCGATGCCATAATAAACCATAGTTAAAAATAATATTGTATACATATATTGGTGCCAGCTAATTAGATTAGTTTTTCATAATAAGTGTAATTATGTAACGGAAAACTTTTGTGCATAGGACATGCTTGGTTGGATCTTAGGTTAGTTAATCAGGCATATTTTCTCTAAGTGTCAAGTAACACCAATGGGGAATCAATTTGAATCATTAGTAACCTGTCGGTAAAAACAATGATTCCCTTCTCCTGAGCTTGGCTTCTCTAGGCTCATAGGAAATTTTACTTGCATTATTTGGCCACGTTTGTGGCTCTGGGTGGCCTTTACGAATGCTTATTCGTTTCAAATCGGAATGGCCAGCAGCCTGACATGTGATAACTGTGGCTGCGTGGAGACAATTGCGCATCTCTGCGAGTGTCCCCGCTTCATTTTGTCCAGAAAAAAACTTACGCAAGTTCAAGATAGACTTGACAATCGCCAATTGTCGCAAGAAAGAATCTTAGGACACTGGCCGAGACCGTCCTCGGCACCTAAAACGTTGAAATCGTTGTTGCACTTCTTGCGGAAAGTGGTCTCTCAGAGAGACTGTGAGCATTGTCATCGATTGTACTGTTGTCCCTATTTTCTTTCCTTTTTCACTCAACATCTCTTTTCTGTCAACTTTTATTCCCCTACCCCTTCCCCAGCAAAGGGTAGCCAGCCTATCTGAAAACTGGCGAACTCCCTGTCCTTCCTTTTCTCCTCTACTCCTCCTCCTCTATAATTGGCCACGATTAGGTTCACCTTATTTAGGCCAATTGGGCTTGGCTAAATTATGGAAACCATGATCAAGTACGACTAATTAGCTTTGGATATACCCATCTCGACACATTTAAGCTCAACATGGCTTAACCTGAACAGCAGGCTGCACTCGGCCCAATTAAAATCCACTAGTTATGCTTGGCTTTACTAGGTGATACCATGCCCAACTTGGTTTAATTAGTTTCGGCTACACTTACTTTGGCATAACTACGCTAATCTAAGTTTAACATTGGTTAACGCGACAAGAGCAAGATTTTTTTACATTCCTTGTATTTTCTGTTTACCTCCCCTTTCTCACTTTCAGCTGCTGGTAGAATGATAGGAATGAGAGGAGCGAGGGAGAAAGATACGGAGAGAGAAGTGAGAGGTTCTCGTTGACTACCTTCATTTAGCACAAATTACCCCCTCCCTCCCCCCACCACAGTTGTATTCCTTGCCTGATCATTGCACTCAGAGCTTCCTCTTGAAAACTTTTGTTTCCACCGGTTAAATCGTGGGAAAACGATATCCCTAGGAGTAGCTCCAGAAAGCCTGGATGCCCGCCGCGCTTTGCCGAGACCCCAATATCCGCAACGGAAATGCTGCTGGGATCTAGTTAAAGCGATCAGCCTTCGCAGGAGGTGTTTGGGAGGCAACACCACCTCACAGGAGAACAATGACGAAGTGAAGCCAATAACAAAAAAAAAGAAAATAATAATGCGTGAGCGCAAGAGTGCAGAGGAAAGAAGGTGTCGAGAAATACAAAAACACAATATATCGCCATCATCCTGTTCATTTCCTTTTCTCATCTTGGTTTGGCGCGGAGGTAGAGTGGTAGAAATGAAGTTTCGCCTTAATTCAAATCTCATCGCAAACAAAGGATTACAAACAAAATAATGATTTACGAATAAATGAAAGATAAAAAGAAAGAAAGAAAGAAAAAAGAAAGAAACAAATTAAGTAAGAAAGAAAGAAAGAAAGAAAGAGAGAAAGAAAGAAAGATGATGCTAACAAAAATTGCTGAAAACTGGAGGACTCTTGAAGATAGCATGATCGGGCCTTGTGTGCATCGCCTTCTGAACTGCTAGCCTGCTTCGGTTCTCGGTGCATATCTCAACCATGCCGCAAGGAAATGCGCATAACAATGGCCATATTCAAAAAAAAAATCACACAAATTCCTACTGCAAGAATACTTGTTCAGTGGCCGCCACGCCACGATTATTCCTCTTGCGAATCCGCGAAAGCCTCGCCATGCACCTGCAGGGCAACACGCGAACCTCTATGCAGCTGTGCACTTTGTTGATGGTTCTGCTGCTCATGATGAATGAATTTGCCAAAGTGCTTTGTAATGCGTGGATCTTTAAAGCATCCACTCGTTGCTCAATTTCCATCGTCTGACGCCTGGTGAGATTCTGTCCTTCTGCCACACATCATGTGGTGTATCAAGAGACTCCTTTCACTACGTGCAGGACATTTATGTACTGCGCTTTTTTTACAGTGCCATTTAAAAAAAAATAGTGGGGCTTTGCGGTTGAACACCTGCTTGCCACGCAAACGGCTTGGGTTCGATCCTTATCAGGCCTTGAAATCTGCACTGTTTCATGTGCGTCTTTTATTTTTTCGGTCACGGACAAGATTAATTTTCGCCCACATTAAACGATTCCTGCGCTGATGCTGACACCAACGCCGGGATTTTCAAGCTCTTTAACGCTGTCGGGTTATCTAAAGGTGGCGCACCACGGACAATGTGTTAAGGTACCTCGATGCACGCACATCGAGGCACTTTAAATGTGTGAGTTGTTGGGGATTGAGCGAGATGCAATAGAAAATACGTGTGCGTGCGTGCGTGCGTGCGTGCGTGTGTGTGTGTGTGTGTGTGTGTGTGTGTGTGTACATGATGATGTAAGGTCCAAAAAGAAGACCAGTGGCAAAGATAAGCTTACTATTACCGTCATGACGTACCACGTGCAATTTTGGGTGACAATGGAATCTTTGTAGCTCAATATTCTCTTTCTTCATCTTGAAGAGAAAGTGACTAGCTTCCACCGTGGCCGGGACAGGGTGCTTTCGGCCAGGGGATAAGCAACTGACTTTTTGTTCTTGTCTTTTATCTCTATCTCCCTTTCCTACCATGGCTGCGGCCCCCGTAATCCACGTGAGGGCATCGCCACCAGTGCACGTGATGGATGTCGAGGAGTCCATGCAGGGTCATCGAGCTGTGATCGTCCATGCTCGGCACGCATCCAGCCAGGGTTGTGAGCAGCCGGGAGAGGAAGCCGAATGGTTAAACCCAACGCCATTAGGCTCTCCCCTGCATTGCTTCCTCCTTGCATGAGTCATAAAGAAAAAAAGAAAGAAAAAAAGAAAGAAAGAAAGAAAGAGAAAAGAAAGACAGAAAAAGAATTCTTAGTACGCTCCCGTCAATGCTGGCACTCGCAGTTGATTCATCACCTACATAACTCATTAGAATTACAACTCCGGTACCAGCAGCTGCTAATGTTTTCTGCCCTGTTAAGTTCTGAGCGAGGGTGCTAGTACCGCCCCTAAATAAGCTTGAAAATGCCTCAAGGTGCACTATCATCATCAACCTGACCACGCCTTTGCAGGGAAAGGGCCTCTCTCATGTTTTGCAACTTAACCCGCTCCTGTGCTTGCTGAGGCCACGCTATCCCTGCAAGATCATCAGCCCACCTCACCTTCTGCTTCTCCCTAAATGTTTGTCTTCTCTTGCAAGGAGCGCTCAAGCACAGAGATGCTCAAGTGACACGTATTCCGCCGTAGCTAATATTAGTTGCTGGAGAGCGTTCCACCGTGGAAACTGTTTAATAAATTATTCGGCCTATAGCTTACGGCTTTGCAGTTAGGTCATTACCTTTTCAGGGGCGAAGCTCTTTAAGGCGGGGATCTGTCCATTCCTTGTATGTATGTATGTATGTATGTATGTATGTATGTATGTATGTATGTATGTATGTATGTATGTATGTATGTATGTATGTATGTATGTATGTATGTATGTATGTATGTATGTATGTATGTATGTATGTATGTATGTATGTATGTATGTATGTATGTATGTAGCAACCGGAGGCACATACCCGCTCTAGAGCGAGCATGTGCCACAGGGGATGCGAGATGGGAGATGGCGGTACTTGGAGATTTTGCCAGATGGACGCGCGGGCGGACGGACAGACAAACTAGCAGACTGACGGACGGATGGGTAGACGTGCGGACGTACGGACGGATGGACGCACGAACGGCCTGTCAGACGGATGGATGGACGGACTCACGGAAGGACGCATGGTCAGACAGACGGACGCATGGATGGACGCGCGGATGGTCGTGCGGATGGACGGAAGCAAGAATGAACGGACGGATGGAAGCATGCACGGATGGACACTTCGCCCCACTCATCATCATTCACTCCGTGGATATGCTGTGATTTTGTAGCTTGAGCTACATTAGCCGAGGCTTAGCATTTTCACGTGGCTTATCGAGAGCCCTGCGACGCATGCCCGAGGAGTAGTGACGTCACACAGCGCACAGGTGACACACCAAAGAAGGCCTGGAAGCTCTTGGGGTGACGTCTCACTAATGAGATGGCGCTTGACTCGCGTGAGCTCGCTCGCTAGTTCATTCACTCGTGCGTGCGCTCGTGCCTCCGTCTAAGTGTCCGTCCGTGTGTCCGTCCGTGTGTCCGTCCGTCTGTAGCTCACCCTACGTATATCCTGGCATCGCGAAGCTAAGCCACTGCTATCTTTTCTTTAACATTACTCACCCATTGTTGATCTATTCCTCTCTAAATACATACATACATACATACATACATACATACATACATACATACATACATACATACATACATACATAACGAGAAAACGGCCTATCCAGCAGCTGCAACAGCTAATATGCTCACTCGAGAGATCAAGCAAGCCGAGGCATACACTTACAAAAGCCCATGATTCCATGTCTCTCAAGTCCAGTCAGGCGCACCTAAACGAAGGCATGTTGTTCAACCTGTCTTGAAGGCCCCCTCGAAGATGGACGTCTGCGTAAAACTCAAATAAAATAATGAAGACTGCGCTCTTGTGCACTCTCTTTCCACCCCCTCCCCTCCACCACCGTTATTTTGAGGACGTCACAATATTCTTTTTCTTTTTCCCTCCGATGCATAAGTCACGATTCTCCAACTCTGTTTGTAGTTTTTGTTACTTTAGGAGTGACTTTAGATCCACGCTGTGAGGCATAATATTGCGTCTGAGAGCTGTCAGTGTCCGTGAGCTAGTCTCCATTATCGAAGGACTGAGTCCTGATATTAGCTGCCTTCGTGACATAGGAACATATCCAAGCAAGCGGAGAAAAACACTGGCACACAGCGTCACAAGTGAGCTTCCTCAAACAAACAAAGCACCTCCGTCACAGAGTCTGTCAACGTCCTGCTCTGCGCTACACCACTTCGTCATGGTAATTTATTTCTATTTTAGTTGTGTTGGTGACTTATACTATGATCTTTCTAGTTAATAGTAGCCGTTGTGTTCCTGGTGTCAATGTCAAGTAGCGCGAATCCAAATATATTAGCTAAGTATTTTTTAAGTTTGCGAGCATGGGCGCTTCAATCCTGAAAAGTCACTGAGTTTAGAGCCTATTTAGACCAGTTTTTATTACAGCGAAAGATCTTATGAGATACCAAGAGTCGCGTTGGCCGTAGTTGTCTGTCACCGTCACCACCAGTGTCCGTATTGACATTCAATCAAAATAAGAAAATACTAAATGAAAAATTCGCCCTATATCTGCATGTTTCACTGCAAATGTTGTCGAAAGACGATTGTCTTGCGTGTAGAAAGAGTGAACAAAGCGTTTATTTGATGTTCTGCGCGAGAAAATCGGTGAATCGTATTCTGGAAGCCCTGCGTTAGAGAGTCTCGATTCGTGCAGTGAAGGCGGACGAGCGCATCAAGACACGTTAGACACGAGTGCCAACTGGCAGTTATAATTCGTAAACGAAGGAAGGCGTGAGCGCCCGCGGAGAAAGATGCACGCTTGTCTAGGAATAGATAAGGAAGAGAACGCAAAGGTACGGGCAGGTGCCACTAGATTTGGTCATACGGGCCCGGTCGCGTGCATGCTCTTGGTGAAAATCAGCAGACATCTCATGCCCTTGTACCAGCTGTGCTCTCACTGTTTAAGCTCGCACTGAGGTGACAGACAGCACAAAAAGCCCCTTGCTCACAGGAGCCGCCGTATTCCTCTATGCTAGCGTTTTATATAGACATAAGCTAGGTATGGTTCTAAAATATTTAGTCGCTGGCGTTACTTCATATAAAACTTATATTCGGTGCTGTCGCATTCACTGCTTCACCCTTATGGGTAAGCGACGACTGCTTGTCGAAAAAATATATACATAAAACATGCCAGACAACGTTTGTTCTTTTCTTTTCTGTTCAAAGTACATCGCATTGCTTGCTCAGGGTATGCGATCCACTTAAGTCGGTGTTCAAGTGCGATGCCAGCTCCTCTTTTTTTTCTTTTTGTTCACCAATACGCATGCGTCATCGAATCTTAGCTGCTGCCATTAACTGCAGCTGAATCACAAGAGTACGCTTTCGAGTTCGTTTGGTCATATCCTGAACGCTGTTTCTAACCAAAAAGCTCAAAGCCTTCTCTTAGAAGCAAACTTGTGAAGCCGGGAATCTTGTGGCCGAGTAAATATTGGAGTCTGGAAGAAAATTTCATCTCGGTTCGGAGAAGGGTCCCACGTGAGAAGAGAAACCGAACACGGGAAAGCACTCTTGCGAGATCGGTCTAAAATGCGCCGTTTTGAAGATTATCATGAGTGCCTCGCGTCTCAGTTTGTTGCTCTCGACTCTCGCTTCACTTTTCATTCGGCTTGTGTTGACATCTTCCGTTGCCGCGTTTATGTTAGTACGATTGCGTCGATACTCCAGAAAGGGAGGCGAATAAAAAGATCACAGCATATTCACGGAGTTAATGATTATGAGCGGGGCGGAGCATCCGACAGCCCATCGATGCTTCCGTTCGTCCGTTCGTTTTTGCTTCCGTCCGTCAGCGTGACCATCCGTGCGTCTATCCATGCATCCGTCCGCGTGTCCATTCGTCCACCCGTGAGTCCGTCCAGCAATCTGTCCGTCCGTTCATGCGCCCATCTGTCCATATGTCCGCGCGTCCATCAATCTGTCCGTCCGCCTTCTAGTCTGTCTGTCCGACCATCCGTGCATCCATCTAGCGAACACTCCAAATACCGCCATCTCGCATCTCGCATCCCCTATGACACATACCTGCTCTGCGCGTCCATCCGTCCGTCCGTCTGGTATTCTGTCTGTCCGTCTGTCTATGCGTCCGTCCTTGCATCCATCTAGTGAACACTCAAAGTACCGCCATCTCGCATACTCTGCGGCACATACCCGCTCTAGGGTGGGTATGTGCCACCGGTGGTTACATACACCAACGGATGATGGACAGACCCACACCTTAAGGAGCTTCACCCCTACAAAATTCGAACTCCCGGTGTAATTGTCAATGTAACCATCGAAGTTATAACAAATGCTCCTCTGGGCAAGGGTTCTCAAAGTGATGTCAGCTGGCAAGCCACGGTTACGAAATTAGTCTCCCACAAGGCTTGGCAGTGACGCAGACAAGAACGGACGGGGTAGGTGGGGTGGAGTAGACAAAACGTACAGTCAGCCAAATCTTTGGCTATCGTGCATGAGTGGGAGCCTTTTCTGTGTATCTATACAGTACGATTGAATTCAGTTTCAAAAAATCTGTGCACAAGTGAATGCCCACAAACATGCGCACAAAGCAATTTTTTTGTAACCTCGTTTCATAATATGTCACTGAGAGACAAAAAAGTGGCCGCTGCGCACAATACTTAAAGTTTTAGCCGACTGTACACGTTAAAGTTGCCATTTAAAAGAAGCGCTTCCCGATTTCTCATTCTTATAGGCGCCTTTTCTAAATGAGATTTTGCGTCAGCATTTTAGAAGCACATATACCAACCACTCTCCTGAATGATTGAAATCAGGTCACCGATTATGGAATAGTCATTTTCTCCCGCGGTTATGCTTTAACACATAATAAGTGCTTGTGGTACCTCATAACAGAAATCCTTCAGACCATTTTCGTCTTTCTAACTCATGAACATGAGCATGCGACCCGTAAGCCACGAGTGTTAGACCCATTTTGTAGACCGTATATCCGATTGGAAAAACAGTTGGAAAGCCTGTAAGTGCGAAATACATTAAAAGTTTTAAAATTTTGAGTCCTAGCGAACGAGATACCTCTCAAACAACAAAAGAAAAAAATCTCGAAGGAAGGTTTGAAGTACGAGGCAATGGGAAGCTCAAACCTTTTAGGTTTGCATTGAGGTAGCCAGCTGAGACGCACCCTACTTTCTCGTATCGGCGTAAATATTAACCTCCTTCGACCGGAGGCCAATATTCTTCGTTAAACCCACATTTACTAATGAAAGGCAAGTTGCCTTCTCAAAGAAGCGAGACAACACTATATGTTATTCACGTATGGCTCCACAACAAATGTCCTCCGAAAGAGCCACCGGGTCTATCGTCCATGATGCTCAATTTTTCTTCAGAATTACTGAATCATTTCCCTGTAAAGGAACAAAAGGGCTGATGAGATTAAACAGCGCAATAAACCGAAACAAGTCAACCACAACACTGGCAGTTGTATGTATCTCAAGCGCAGCCTGTATGTTCGTTTTCCGCAAACAATTCGTTCCACCACTGTACTCTAATGAAAAAGCAAGTAATAAGCTGTTTCAGCCAATTTATTAGGCTGCGCACTACGAATTAATCTACGGGGAGCAAAATGCGAAAGCAGGCATCAGCTTGGAAAAGTCCTAAAATATATAGGCATCAAAATGAGTCAACGGCTTGAGCCTTGTACGCGGAAAATTGGACCACGCAAATCACGTTTCGCTAGTCGATCACTGAAAGAGGAGTTGAATATAGAGCATCCGCGGTGACAATGCGAGGACCACCGCTCCACCACAGCAAGAGGCATTTAACGTGCGAGGGTTTATTAACCACTAGTGGCATGCTTTGAAATTCTTATTATCTAGTTACACCTATGTTTGAAACAGTGGTTCACGTCCACCACCTTCAGTGATGCTTTAGTTACCACTTCTATCGGCAGGTATGTTACGTGTGCGGATAAGCGAACGGGAGAGCGATTTATAGCATCCCAGACAAAATTAGGATGGTATTGGTTGAGATCTAATCAGCAGGTTTCTTTTTTAGTGTTAGGTTTTCAGAACTCACAGCCAATTTTAGTGGCAATGTTATCCACCACCGCCGCCGTTGTCCATCGCCGCTATCGCTCACAATAAAAAAAAGGAGAGGAAAAAACTCAGGCCTGCGTGGAACGCACTGCTCAGTCAAAACTAAAGCTCTAAGAGCGGCCTCTTTAGTGCTTTGTTTACTCTTTGGGTAACTATTACAAACACACTTGCAGGGTACCAACTGGGCTATAAATAATAACTGTTCTGTAGTAGGAAAAACATCCAATATGCCATTCTTCGGAGAAGCGTGGTACTCTCTACGCATGTGTAAAATATTGATACACAACAGCCGCTAAACACGGCTGCATGAAAGAGAAGGACGAAGTCAGTTTCGTTTGATGCTGGACTGGCGCCATCTTGCTCGTCGAGTTCTGTGCGTTCTAAATAGATTATTAAATGAGTATATTGTTGATGCTGTGGCTGACGATCACGAAGTGTTATGCCTGAAGCTTTCGTAATGGGTAGGAGCATTCGACGACCCACTCGTTACGCTATTCGCACTTTGCGACGCCTGGTTGCTTCCTTGCTGTTCTCAAACACTGTTACACGTATCAATGCGATTCCTCAACCGATATGAACCTTGTCTATAGGGTCACTTCGCAAAGGCTTTTGAAACACCGGCATATTTCAGTGGTAAAATACTGGCCTGGCATGCTGGGGCCGGGTTTCACGTTCCATCTGCCCTCGGTGTTTTTGCAGCGAAAGCTGTGTATGACTAAGACAAATTAAAAATCGTCCGGCAGTGGTGTCATAGGCGCTCTCCATTGGTTGTGTTATCAGTTACGTCGTTCCCAAGCACGCGCGCTTTTCGCTGCGTCGTGAGTGACGTCGTCACCGCAGTGGCACGAGCCTGCGTGCAACAGCTTTATTCCTGAAACCTCCCCGCCGAGTTGGCCCACGATACCAGGCGTTTGCAATGATGCAACGTTGTGGCGTCAATGTGATGATTGTGAGCGCCCGTTCGCCGGGGCGAACACCGCTTTCTGCGGGAGTTTTTCCAGCGGCACATTGGTTTCGGCTGCGACCTCTGTGACCGCCTGTGGTTCGAGAACAACCATTGTTATTAACGCAATGCGAGACACATTTAACCGCTCATTACATTCCTCCATGACCGTGATCATGCGAGACACAATTCGTGTCATGTGAAATAAATCTTGTGGTAAACCCGAGCGAAACGTGTGTCCGATCTCATTAAGAAGCGCGATCATGTAATCGTCGCGGGATCGAATCCCGGCTTCGGCGGCTGCATTTCCGAAGAAGGCGGAAATGTTGTAGGTCCGTGTGCTCAGATTTGGGCACACGTTAAAGAACCCCAGGTGGTTAAAATTTCCGTAGCCCTCCACTACGGCGTCTCTCATAATCATACCGTGAATTCGGGACGTTAAACGCTATAGCAATCAATCATGTAACCGGTAATAGTGAAACGCTTCAGTGCCACGTCAGGTTTAACCCACTGCTAAACACCTAGTACGCATATTTCAGCCTTCGATGGTTAACCATTTGTACGGAGCGCTTGGGGGTGATTTGTTTATTTAGTTAGTTGTTCTTATTATTTTGCGCAATGGTTGTTACGAAAATCAGTGGCGACAGACAACAACGGTGCCAAAAAATGACCCTTGCAGTGATATCATAACAGTTTTCGCTGAGGGTTCATGCCATTATTTAAACTAGGTATCTTTTTTGACAGTATCCTACTACACACCTATGCCAGTCCTTGAAACCGCTTCACAAAAGCACCATGTTAATGTGCAATGTTAGGCGAGAAAACACGTCTTGAGACATGGAAAAACTTGGAGGTTGCTTAGGTTTTGAACCTATATTGTTAACGGGCCCTGTTGCCATCGTTTTCTCGTTTGGTTTCTATATTTTAATTCATGATGCAATCAGGGAACAGTGCCGTGAGAGAAGCAAGTTCTTTGCACGTGACCTTGGCCATCTTAAGCTCCTCTATATAAGGCTCCCAAGTACATTTGGGAAGTGCCTATTACGCCATATTTCATGTTGCGAAGTAGCGAAGTGCCCACTGCGTGATGCAAGGCAATGAGTGCCTCTTACGTATTTGCACACCTTGTTGATGCTGTGGTTAATGATGATAACATTCGAGAATATTGTCTTAGCACCCTTAACGTACTGTGTGCGCACCTTTTAGCACAGGTGGTCAAAACTTGTGGAGCTCACTCAAACTAACTCAAGAAATATGTTTTGGGCTCTGGGCTCACTTGAACTCACCAAAATTTTTCTGAACCTGACTCAATCATATATTCACACTCACGAGACTCTAACCCACTGAAACTCAGCCGAACGCACTCCGACTCACACTCACGGCTCAATGGTTCGAGTAAGCTGAATCCTGAGTCAGTTAGCCTTGAGTTAGCCTCTTTAACCATGGTGTCAATGCTCGTTAACACTAAGGTCTCACGTAATCGGTGCTCTTCTTGGCGCCTTTTGATATTGTGCCTTTAAAACCAGCAAGGCCATTTTTCTTGAAAGAGATGACAACAATAAGATATATTTATCAAGAGCTTCCCTTAAACAGTTGGCTGCATGTGAGGGAGGTAAAGGCACCGTCCTATAAAATTCATGCCTCTGATCAACAAATATTGAAATGGTGTATGAACGACACTGTTTTAGGATACGTGCGAGTAGGCATGAGTGTAAACGGGATAGTTACGCTGAAGATGAGTAGATAGGGGTCTTTCAGACACCCACTTCTTGCGCAATACATGCCTGGTGCGATGCTACGCTTCTACGACATGATACTTCTTCTGTAAACGTGACTGCTCGTCTGACATGACAACTGTATAGGGTCTTTTTCCGAAGCAGTTTCAACTGCTTGCGTAACTACGTAGTTGAATACTTGGCTACCATGCTAAACACCTTTTTTTACTTGCAACTGGTTAGCATAAATTTTGACTCCAGGTAGCGGGTATCCCACATGATATGTGACACTACCTTCGTTTCGAATGAGCATTAATAAGTGTTATCTCATATGACCTAGATATTGAATTGTTTGACGGTCTATGGGACTTTCGAAACCCTTGACCTAATCTACCCAATGGTGAAACAGTAATAACTAAAACGCACACGCTACTTATCTAGCAGCTAAGACGTTCCTGCACTCATTGACTATGTTCTTGCTCGTCATTGTTCCACACTGTAAATTAGTTCAGCAAAGCACCAGTGCTTGCTAATGTAGCACAGTACGTTTCCCTTAATTTCATGAACAGAACAGTCGCTACCGAATGCATCGAAATCACGCCACTTTGCGTGGCTGTGGCCCATTGAAAACTCATTGAGCACCATTTCTTGTCTTTGTGTCCATCATGCTTTTTGTTTTTTTTCCTTCTAAGTACTACAGTTATTGAGTCTTTTCCGTTCTACCGCCACTTCAGAGGCCCAATTGCACTTCGAATATTTCAGCATTCTCAACAACAGTGGTAAGCCGTGAACAAATTTCCTTATATTTTGTTGCTTTTTTTCACCTATTTACATTCACCAGAATGCACAAACAACTGAAACGTGGCCTCGCGCGTTCGTTTGCTCCTCATCGTCATCGTAATTCTGGTTATAATTTTATGTTCACTTCGGGACGATCGAACTACACGCCCTGCAATCTCCGATTCCGTTGTCGTTGCACACGGGTGATGCCAATTTACGCTAGTGAATCCCCTAATTTCATTCAGCCATCGACTCCGTGATTCATTCCGGCAGCGCGCAATGTTGGTTGTACTGATCATGGAGGCCATGTTACGGCACCCCAGCCTAATTCTGTGCCGTTATCGACGGTGTATTCTTTCGCCTAGGCCTCAATTCTGTAACTCCAACAAGCGCCAGTCGCTGCTCCACCAAACAGCCTGTTGTCTGTCCCTCGCCTAGCATGGCCCCTTGAGCTGCAATATTTTTTTATGTTACAAGCTACAAGCCAGCAACATCGGCTACATTAATTTCCTTAGCATGTTCACGCCTCTCTATTTCTGCCCCTAATAGGGCTAAGCCTAACAGTTTTCATCCATCGCTTGTACATACAGTACAGAGCATTACAAGCAAAGGTGAAGTTCGTGCCCAAACAATGGTAAATTGTGCACTTACGAAAAAAATCGCGCACATCTCCCCGTAAAGGGAATCCTGGGTAGTATGCGAAGCAGCCATGCGTCGACTGAAAGTTCTGTAAAGAGGTGCTCTTCACTGATCACCATAGGCGTTAATGGTTGCGCACACAGCCACTTTGCGAGCCCTCACCTCCACCGCACTCATGTCTTCATTCGTACTACTACGCTGAGTGAGTGAGAGAGAAAGATGATTAAGCGCTTTTAATATACAGTGCAGCGCAACTAGGGTAGCAATCTCCAATCATACCACAGCACGCGCCGCCGTAGTGGAGCGAGCGCTATACGGCAGAGCCATCTAGTGGGCGCTCCGAGTACTAGCATGGCTACGACGCCGTGCAAGGGCCAAGCCCCGAGAAAAGCTACTTCGCATCTTAAAATACTACTAATAAATAACCATATGCTTATTCATATAACCATGCCCCGCTTTGGTGGTCTAGTGGCTATGGTACTCGGCTGCTGACCCACAGGTCGCGGGATCGAATCCCGGCGGCGGCGGCTGCATTTCCGATGGAGGCGGAAATGTTGTAGGCCCGTGTGCTCAGATTTGAGTGCACGTTAAAGAACCCCAGGGGGTCAAAATTTCCGGAGCCCTCCACTACGCCGTCTCTCATAATCATGTGGTGGCTTTGGGACGTTAAACCCCACATATCAATCAATCAATCAATCAATCAATCAATCAATCAATCAATCAATCAATCAATCAATCAATCAATCAATCATATAACCACCAAGTTTTATTCTCTGTGCACGCATCAGCATATAGTCCTGAACTTTTCGCTTGCTTATTAAATCCAGTTGGGTGAGTTAGAGTGGTAAACTTGAATTGAGGACGACGCAGTGTGATAGAAAGGAAAATGATAGGTGTCACAAAGTGACACAAAGTGATAAGTGACACAAAGTGATAAGTGACACAAAGAGAGTAGAGTGGGTCAGGGAACAAGCGTGTGTTAAGGATATCAAAGTTGAAATCAAGAAGAAATTGACCTGGACCGGGTGCATAAAGCGTTGCCAGGATAACTGATTGTCATTAAGGGAACTGATTGGATTCCAAGAGATAGCAAATGCGTGACAAACAGAACAAGACAAACAGAATGCGACATTCAACTTCGTTTTTTTTCCAAATATTGGCTTCACATTTACACCCTGACACACACTTGCTTGCCGTCTTGTTTGTTTCACGCTACAACATTGCCACCTTCGATTTGACGCCTGGTAGAGGTGAAAATCTTGAAAAAAAAATGCTCTCTCTTTTTAGCTCTCTGAGTTGACTTGATTTATTTGTTGTTTTTTCTGTGTAACCGATGAGCCCAATGCAGATGCATTACCTGACACACAAAGCACGCCAACCTTACTGGCTTCAAACCCCCTCTATCTTTCATTTCAAGAAGTTCCATGCGCTGGCCATGGCGAGGCTGGACTGCACCTGCGTGCTCTTTTGGTGCAGTTTAGCACATCCGTGCGCTGACTCGACAAACGAAGGCATTCCGCTAAAGAGCACAAGGAATAGGATGGCATTTTACACCTACAGTATGCCAACAACGTCACGGTGTGCTTTGCTGCGGGCTCGAGATGAGGGCTAAGTTCACAGTGTTCTCGTGACGAAATCGAAGGATTGGCGATGAAGAGAGGCTTTTTCTTCAGGGATGAGGTCCTGAAAATGCATTTCAATGCCCTCGACGGCAAAGCAAAAGGGGTCCCCATAAATAAAAAGATTGAGTCTGCTGGACATTAAATCTGGGTGGAGGCGCGATCCACTGAAGCTTAAGCGTGCTTGTTGCGAGGTCAGCTTCAAGAGAGCGTAGTGTTCCGAGACAGAAAATGTGCCATGAAACGATGTTTAAAAAATCAAACTTGGAAAAAGAAAAGTGAAGGAGGGAGCGAAGAGGCAAGTGCATTGAAAAGTGGAAGCCGGCGACTGAAACGCTTGCATCTCGATTGGAAGTCCCGCCGCAATCTCGCAACGGCTTGCCACCAAGTTCAAAGATTCTATGGGAGGCTTGTGTCTGAATGGGGCGCCGTATAAAAACCAGCCAACTTCGGAAATCCGGGCCATATGCGGCGCTTTCAATTCTGAAAAAGTTTGATGCGCACACACGGGCAGGATCTTGTTTTCATTTTCTTCGTTTTATTTATTACCATTCTTTCTTCTTCGCGCACGTTTCGCTGATGGAAAGGAATGATGCAGAGTGTCGTCAGGAGGCGCGGCACTTCTCGTGCCTTGTTTTTTTTTTGTATAAGTCATGCGGCGAAATTTGTCACTTTCTAATAAATGCTCGGGAAACGTATACTACACGCGTACGAGCGACTTCTAGACACTTGACATGTGTCGAATGCAATTTGAATGTGTCTATCAAACATGTACAGTAACACCCACTGTTTATAAGAGACAAATGCGCTAGCAGTTGGGCGAAATTGTTTCTGCTAATAAAGCGAACAGAAGAAGTTGAAGTTGAAGTTGAAGTTGAAATTTTATTTCACCACAACGATACACCGTGAAAGAGAGAGAAAGGTTAAGTGAGAAACAGGGTGGTTAATCAGAAGAATTTTTTTTTGTTTTCTTACCTTGCACTGGGGAAGAATCAAGGGGGAGGGGGGAAAAAGGCAAGGAAGGGGAAAACAAAAAAAAGAGGTTAAAAAGCCATTGAAAAAAAGGGGAAAAATCACAGCACGAACGGACGGATGAATGAACAGACAGACAGCTGCACGGACGCACACACAGACGGACAGACGGACGCATGGACAGACAGATGGATGCATGGACAGACGCACGGACGGGTGCAAGCACGGCCGGACTGATGGACGCTTCGCCCCACTCGTCACTATTCACTCCGTTGATGTGCTGTGATCTTTTTACTTTTTTCTCCTCTACCGAGTAGCACACCAGATCTCAATCGACTTCAAAGCCTTCCCTAAATAACCTTTTTCTCCCTCACTACGTGCTGCATGATAATTAACTATCACGTCATTTATAGCATCAAAGTAATTCCGAGGTTCTACGTGCGGAAATCACGATGTAGCTCGCCTTGGTTCTGGACGCCTAGTTTTGAACTTTCACGTGATCCTAAGTAGATGGGTGTTCTTGCATTTCGCTTTTATTGAAAAAGCAATGTTAAGCGTGCCCGACGATCGGATGTGCTGACGCCTTCCGCATCTCATTGATGTCAGCACCTTTCTTTTACAGGCATCCCTGTAGACTGTCTAGACTTGTTTCGTGGAAGTAGCAAACCAAACCAGGCACGCGAAAGGACAAAAAAAAAATGGCAGCATATCCACGGAGTGAATGATGGAGAGTGGGGCGAAGAATTCGTCCGTCCATTCGTTCTTGCTTCCGTCCGTCCATGCGTCCATCAGTGTGACCGTCCATGCGTCCATCAGCCCCTCCGTGCGTGCGTCTGTTCGTGCGTCCGTCCCTGCAGTCGTCCATGCAGCCGCCCCTGCGTCCGTTCATGCGTCCATTCATGCATCTGTCTGTGTGTCCGTTCGTCCATCTATTGAACACTCCAAGTACCACCATCTCGCATCTTTTCATCATATATTCGCCATATAGAAGCACCGCCATCCAGCGGACATTCCAAGGACTAAACGAGAGGTGGCACACGCACACTTTCTTACGGCTTGCGCTTCGGGTCCACTTCCCATCTTTAACCACCTCGAGTTCATGGTATATACTAGTTCAATGTATTCATGGCACTGCGGCCGAACGCTCGCTAAACCTTTCAAAATCAAGGAGGTTACGCCCAGCGAGTATGACGTAGCAAACTTTTTCAGTCAGATAGTGCTCAATGTACATGCCAATGGCTGCTAATGAGAAATGAGAGATAGGAAAATTCGGCTTTTACTTTCTTACGGCTTGCGCTTCGTATCTACTTCCCATTTTTAACCACCTCGAGTTCATTCATGGTATATACAAGTTCATTGTATTTATGGCACTGCGGTTCAACGCTCGCTGAACCTTTCTAAAGCTAAGGAGGTTACACCCAGCGAGTATAACGTAGCAACCCTTTCTTGTCAGATAGTGCTCAATGTACATGCCAATGGCTGGAAATGGTGATCGCAGCCCTGCGCGTTAACTAAAACCCGAATGCTCCTGTCTCTCATTTCCTATTAGCAGCCATTGACATGTACATTGAGCACTATTTTTTATTGTTCAACAACGCACAGAAGATGTCTCTCACCGGCACCACTTTGGAGGTTAAAATGTTATACTTGTTACATACTACGGGGGACGAACGGGTGGCGCTATAAAAAGCTTCGCCCCTAAAAAAGAGTTTCTCGAGGGAACGAGTTGCCATGCGTCAGTATTAAGCTCGTGCGATAGGCGTCCATACAAGACCAGGCAATCTCATTCTTTCCTGCCCCGTCCCAACAATGCAGAAGTTTCGTCGCACGAAAAGTGCAGTATACAACAGCGGCGTCAATCAAATGCGATTTTTTCGTCTTTCCTATAAAAAGAAGGGGAGGCACAACCCGCGTCGTCGCATGAAATGCGCCGTTCACTCAGAGATGTTTTTTTTCTTTATTGGAGCTCTTTGACGCAAAGAAAACTATAGCAGTGAGCAACAAGTGGTGTCGAAATCGGAAGCAGTATACTAGAAGCCAACCTTTGACTCTGAAACTTTGGATCACTTCCGTGGAAGGTAGAGATGGGTAGTAAAACAGGAGGAAGAGTAAGGGCATAAAAGGCATGGTAAGAAGATCAATCTGTCGGCTACGCATGAATCTGGCACCCGGCGTCGCTTTTTTGCAGCTGCTGCTCACAGAAGTATAATAGTCGTTATGCTACCGAATTCAATAATCGATACACGACTGCCTAGCTGTGAAACATTTTTTGCAGCACAGTACCACCACGCATCACTGGCTTAGTATTAAAGCCTGTCTGTTTTCTTGCGTCCACGGTATAATCACAATTTGTCTTCGCGCTTAATCATATGTGTTCCCCGTGGGAAATAGCCCTAGTTTCGTACATTTCTTGCTTATTTCTCCTCTAACTTGCCATGTTGTCTTTATGAACGAAGTGATATTCATGAGGGCATTTTGTGATGGTTTGAGCGTTCGGAGCAATCAATCTTCATAGCTAATCTTGGAATCTCGGAGCATGCGCAATCAATGATTTGAGCTAAGAGATTTCAAAGACTGCTCAACAGAGAAGCGTACTTGACGCGTAGGTCTGGACAACGACTAAAAATGGCGTGAGAAAGTTCTGGCTCGCAAACTATCTTGGCATGACAAGCCCACAAACGTTTGTTCATCTCGCGAGCGTTGGCGTACATACGAAGGTAAGTGCAAAAGTACAGAAAGGCTTAATGGATCACTCTCTCGGTATACTGTAAGCTCGTTGGCCTGCACTTCTGAAGTGGGTGCATTCTAGTTGTTCATCTAGCAAACGAGCATCACGGTCGTATGCGGGCACTAACTTGTCGAGTTAGGTGGTCTCGTCGTTCATTCCTTTGTTGAATGCGTAGACACACAAAGCAATAAAAAATAAACAGCAGAAAGACGAGTACTTTACAACGTAGTGGCGAGGCAGGCTGTTTCACCTTTATATTTTTTCTATATATATAAACCCCCCTATTCTTTAACTTCATAGCAGAGTAGCATACAGAATACAGCCTTTTGGATATATCCCCGCCTTTCTTTTTATCTCGCTCTTTCGCGCTCGTCCTAAAACTACGATATTATTATGAGAGTTGCCATAGTGGAGGCTCCGGAAGTTTCTATCATCTGGTGTTCTTTCACGTGCGATGATATCGCGCAGTACACGGGCCTCAAGCACTACGCCTCCATAGAAATGCGACCTCAATGCCGGAATCGAACCCGCGAATTCCGGTTCAGCAGCTAAGTACGATAACCACCGCTATACCCCTGCAGCGCACACCACTACAAGCTCCTCATCGACGCGCTGCACAGCCCGCATTCTGAACTAAGGAGTGACTGATTTTTTTCTTCTCAGCATTAATTATCAGCGAACTTTATGGGAGAAGAATCTACAGGATAAATCGATAAGGTAGGGAGCGTGATGGTCGATGGCAGGTCTCCGATATTTCGAGCCCTACGTAAACGCACTTTATCAGAAACCGTGAGCAATAAGAGATAACGGGACAAAACGTACGTTTTGGTAATATTTTGGATGTGGCTTCACTTCTTTCGCTCGTCCGTTCCGCCACATATGAGGTAACATTATGATTATATGTGATAATATGCGGGGTTTAACGTCCCAAAACCACCATATGAATATGAGAGAAGCCATAGTGGAAGACTCCAGAAATTTAGACCACCTGGGGTTGTTTAACGTGCATCCAAATCTCAGCACATGGGTCTACAGCATTTTCGCCCCCATCGAAAATGCAGCAAGGTAACATTAGACGCGAGGATTATATGAGGCCAGTATTATTGACGCATATGCTTCGGGAAACGGTAGTATTGTGAGGACAAAGTTGATCTTCGCACATAGTTTCAATAGATGCTTCGAGGAGGCCCATACACAGTCGACAGATATTTATATTGGCTCTTCATAAACAAATGAAGAACTCGCCAGAATAAACGAATGCTCGTCAACTGGCGCTGTCTGATTTTATAAAGGTGTTGTTATAAGGCTAATGACCTAAAATATTATTTATTTGTTTGTTGATTGATTTGTTTATACTTTCTACCCTTCTAGAGGGTCATAAGACATATACCGCAGAGGAAAATACGACTACGTACGGTAGCGAATCCCAGCGCTGTTTACCAGTAGTCGCTTCGAATCCCAGCGCTGGTCTCCAGTTGACGCAGACAGGGGTATACCCGATCTCTTGTGGTGGCGTGGCGTAACTTCGGGTGTAGTAAATGAACGCTGACAAGTTGGGGAACAAAAAACCCCGAACAGGTTATGGCCCAATTTACAATTATTTACAGCACATAGAGGTTAGGTGTTTCACACACCACGAACGTGAGGGATGAACCATTAACGTGGTTAAAAGCCACGTCCAGCACTTTCAAACGTCTTTTTAAGCCCTTTTGGGCTCCTCCTCCCTGTCTGAAGCACCAATCACACACAAACACGAGATAGCGCTCTCCAGAGCATCATTCAAATAAATACACATGGTCCGCCGAATAGTTATTGTGCCTCTTGACGCAATGCTCTACCGGTCCAAGGTTCACTGAGGAGAGGGCAATCGAGGTTCTCTCCCGAAACAATTTGGCGGTTGGGTTGCTTCTTTCGCTTTTCCCTGGAGGAGCCGCCAAGGAGTAGAGACTTTAATTGCCTAGTCACTACCTGCGTGGTCGGGCTGCCTCGCCTTCTCCCCAAACAAGCCAACCCGAAGAAATGCTTGTTGGGCTACCGGATCGTCTTCTAATCCTTTTGTCGCTCCCCGCCGCTGCACGCTGAATCCGAGAGAACTGGAATTCTGAGCGTGGGAGCGCTGCCCGGCAACGTTTCTCAGGGACAGCATGGCGCCTACTGATAAGGGTCACAACAGTATATGAAAACTGCACAAGGTACATCAGTTCCCTGGTACTTAGCACATCGCAATGAAATGAGACATTCTCTTAAATATTGGGCACGACAATACGAAATTCACTGGCACTTTTTAATTGTGCACAATGACCATGAAGTCGTTTATATCACTTGGCACTGAAAAAAATTTAAATTTAAAAGGTTGGTCGTGGTACCAAAAAGGAACAAGGAGGAGGGAACGATTACATACGCCTGTGCCGTCGTCCTTTTTGTATAGTCTCTGTTCTGCACTGCGCCCCGGTTTTTGAATTAAGAATGAATCATTAGCAACTAGCCCCAATGGCTGTTGCGCTAATGAAAAAAAAACTGACTGATCCCCCTTTTTAGGAATCGGTATAACACGAGAGTCAAACGTGTCTTTACAAATGTGGCTGAAAGTTTATTATGCAAGGTTTTGGCATAACAGTGAATGAATGAATGCCTACAGCAACAAATTGTAAAGTCACGCGAAAAACGGCAAGTATCTCGAAACTTGCGACGCGCGCCTCAAATAGAAAGCACGCACGAAATGGGCAAACAAAGGACGAGCACGGACTAACAACTGTCACAGCTCGACATTTAAAGCGCTCATTTCAGAACAGAAGGACGCACGAAACGAATGCACAAGTACACACAGGCAGGATGAGCGCGAACCACTGTCACGATTTTTACTTCTTCGTGTGTGAGCAGCCTGCTCCTTTCGCAAGCACAGCAGCGGCAGCGAGCGAAGTGACCTTTATGCTCGGCGAATCACGAGCCTGATAAGCGCGCGCGCAGAGGAGATCACGCTCCGTTGAGGCGGCGTTCTTCAAAACACGAGAGGCGACGACCATTAGAGCGGGCTCAACGCGCGTCCTTTGCGCCATCTCGCTACTGAGGATGAAAACGCACTGAAGAGTCGAATCTCTGAGGGCCGTCAAATAGTATATGGTGTATATAAATGGCTTGACGTTAGAGCCCTTCCGATAGCTGACGATTCGTGCCGTAGTAGTTAGCGGTGCGCTGTGAATGGAGAGTTCGCTAGTTCGACGCCCCGCGACAAAACTTTTACTTCTTATTTTTTCTTTGCAATTTTTAATGTATGTTTTACAACGTCAGATCCACGATGTAAATACTTCAGTGGAGCCATGGTGGACTCCAGCGTGAAACAATTTCGTGTTAAAAATAAAGTTAGCACTCTTGTGAATGCTCCTCAACGACATGTTTGTACTCGGTGACATCTTTTTGTAAATGAGCTACATAAATACTTAAAACAAGACATATACAGGTGGAACGATTTCGGGAAGAAGAATAATATCTCATGCGCAGTATTTCGCCTTTTTTTTTCACTGCTCTTCTGGTAACATTGGCTTAATTGTCACTTCCGCTACCGCTTTGTAGTGTTGATTGATTGATATGTGGGGTTTAACGTCCCAAAACCACTATATGATTATGAGAGACGCCGTAGTGGAGGGCTCCGGAAATTTAGGCCACCTGGGGTTCTTTAACGTGCACCCAAATCTGAGCACACGGGCCTACAACCGCTTTGTAGTGTATTGCCCATTCCACGCAACAATTCCGAATAGGAAGCGCGGCACCAAGATAGCCAGTCTTTGTTGGAGCAATGAGCACAACCGCCGCTTCACTCCTCTATCTTTTCTTTCCCACCCCTGATACATAATGCGTTACAACGGGCTGCTTTTCTCTACGTTCGCAGTGCGTCCCGTAATGAGGGCCACACAATCCCAAACAGAAAGCAACAAGGCTTCTGGCACCCATTGCTGCCGCTCAACGCGCCAGACAGAAGCAAGAATCCATATGGCACAGCGGGCTATGCGATAACATATATTGCATGCACGACCAAATGACAGCAGATAGCCCTCTGCAGTACTGTCCACTGTATGTCGCATTCATTGCTGCGCTGAGACAAGCGTTCACACATGTTTCAGTCTTCTCTCTTTCTCTCTTTTGTTCTCTTTCTCTCAGCTTACACAAGTTTCCTGATAGGCTTCAGGTGCAGCCTTATAGATTCATTTCCTTTTTTATTTTTCATTTTAAATTCATCTCGTCATTAACAAACTTTCAAAACTCGAGTGTCATTTCGAAAATGGTGTTACGATACGTGTCAGAGAAAATAATTAAAATTATAGGGTGCACTCAAGGCGTTGCTAAATGTTTTTGGGGGGCGGCTTTTTAGGGGAGAGAGAGAGAGAGCTAATTATTCTTTATGTATGTTCGTGCATGTGTTTTCATGTGCCGAATTTCCGCCGTGGTTAGCGCGACTAAAAATGCGAAAGCAGAAAACTCTAACAAAAAGAGAAAGGAACCAAATGGCCTTGAAGTGATTGGTGCACCGCCCAATTACTATTAGTTTTTCGCCGTTTGGTATACACCGTACACAACACGACCTTATCGCGTTTCATTACACATTTGCAGAGAAGACAGCTATGTAGCTCACAGCCTTGTACATCGCTACACTAATAGGCAGGCTATTATATTGCTTGTACTTAGTTCCTCTTCATTGTTTACTCGTGCTTCAAGCCGAAAAGACGGCGTTCCATTTAGTCATGATACTCTTGTGCTGACTTTTTCCCCCATCCTGGCGTTACCATCTGCGTTTGCCGGCAGCGTTCTTCGCCCAAAGCCTTTTCCTTCGGCATGCAATTAAGCGTAATAGGTCGTAAAAGTAACCTGCGTAATTCAAACACTCATGTTTTTGGTTTGCGAGATAACGGCTCCGGCCAGAAAGGTCATGCGTCGGCACTCTCCCCACACGGAGGAGTTCCGTGGAACAACTGTAACAGTAACGAATCAAGATACAGAATAAAGGCATCGTGTTTATCAAAAGGCGCTGCAGAACCGCTCACATCGTTGTGTATATACGTGTGCACTACAACTGTTATCTATACCACGTTTACGAGTAACTGATAACCATGAAGATGAACGTCGCGTCCCTACTAAGCCTCGCTTTTTTCTTTTTTTTTTGGTTCTTCACAATTACCGAGGTGTTGTCCGCTTCTGGTAACCTTGCACTAAACTTGATGGTATACAGGAGTCGTTCTACTAATGAGTGGTCGTTGTGTATATAGTGTTTTTTGTTTGCTGTTGTAGCGGCGAGAGAAGAGGAGACGTGAGAGGACGTCGAAGGTGGCCGATGGGGCCGTGCCGATCTCGCCACTTTATTGCACGCCTGAAGCGGAGCCGCGGTGGCTGTCCACGTCCAAACCGCCAGGCCAGAAGCTCGTTCTAATTCTCGCGCAGCTCGAGCTAGCGCCGGCTGCGCGAGAGACGCGACGCGGTGATCAAGAAATGATGATGGTGATCATGCACTACAGGGCTCCCCCCCTAGCGCTTTGCGCGATTTGAAGTGTATATAACAAAGAAAGAGATAGAGACTATATACATGAACGACAATCCGCAAGGTGTCCGTTTAGGAAGTCCAGTTTGTCAACGTGTAGTGACCGTCGGGAACCGGTGGGTCTCTGGTGGGTGACACTGGGAGTTGCGCAGAGGACGCAGGAGGAAGTGCTGGGTCGCTGTGGTAGTCGACAAGCGGGTCTCACGGTGACCTGGTCGGATAGGCCGAGAGTGGACCGTGTGTCGCGAGGTCATGACAGGATGGTGGGTGACAATGTTGGCGCTGGGTACAAAGGACACTATACTGCCGCCTGTCGAGATTAGAGGTCCCGACAGGGCCCCATGATGGTGGTGGTGGTGGTGGTGATGGTGGGCATGCGCCAGTATCTGCGGCTGGGTGAACGTTGGTATCTGCACCAGGGATTGGTGCTGGTCGGTCTGGAACGCACCCAGTGTGGGCTGGGCCAGCATGGTCTGCGTGGGCAGCATGGCCTGCAGCTGTTGCAGCGTCAGTGGCTGTCCCGGGACTATGGCAAACGAGGGGGGCAACATCATGCGTGGCGGTGCCAGAAAGATGTTGGGCCTTGGTCCCAGGTTCTGTGGAATGACAAGCGTCAGGGTGCCAGGTGGTCCTGGATCTCCCCCATGGGGCCTGGGCCCCGTCTGAGGTCCCAGGGTCAGGCCCTTGGCATGGGGTGGCCGCAGGGCCAGCTGGACCCCCTGTATCTGTCCCAGAGAGCTCTGGGTCTGCCCCAGTGCGTCTTGTATCAGAATCGGGCTGTGGCCCAGGCCCGGAATGTACTGGTTCAGCAGGAAAGTGCCGTGCGCAGGTCCAGCTGGGAACATGCCCGGCTGCGCTGCTGCGGGGTTCCCGATGAGCAGTGGACTCCCCGTGTTGAGCCCCATCACGGCTCCGCGCTGCACCGTGGTCGCAGGCTGTGGCGCCGGTACAGGCGCGGGCCGCGGTGTGGCCTTGTGCTGGGCCGCCCGGGGAGACTGGGACCGGGTGGTCGCCGCTGCCGAAGGCGTCGTCATGTTCGCGCTGCCGCTCGACAGCTTGGGCAGGATCTGTGGCTGTTTCGGCTGGATGAGCCGGGGGGCACCAGAGGTGCGAGGTCTGGGGCTGGCCGAAACCACCTGTGCGACGCCGGGTCTCGACGCAGGTGCCTGCTGCGGCGCCACGGGCAGAGGGGCGACGGTGGCAGTTGCTTTGGTGGTCGCCGGTTTCGACGCCGACGATGAGGGCAGGCTCTGGCTCCACGAAGGCACGGCGCTGGGGCCCGTCGTAGACCACGAAACAGAGACAGGGACAGGGGCGGGGAGCTGACACGCCTGGCGTGGCGGACGCTGGTAGTCGACGTGGCTCCGCTTCAGGCCTGCAATAAAGCGGTGAGATCGGCTCGGCCCCATCGGCCGCCTTCGACGTCATCTCACGTCTCCTCTTCTCTCGTCGCTACACTGTTTTTTCACTCCCGGCATAAAAACGCAGCCTTGTTACACGCCTATGGTGAACAGGACCCTTGAAGTGAACTCTCAATGTTAGTATGCGTAGAAAAGCTCAAAAGAGGGGAAAAAATGTCACGGTGCTTAATTATTTACTTTCTGCGCACATTCATCCTGTTATTATAGTTCTGAAGTTTTAACGTGACAGCGTTAAATGGCTCGTGTTGAAAAAACCCAGGCATTGGTTTCGCGGACCGCAAGGAAAATGTCAACCATAAATCGGCGTTGTCATAGAGCGAAAAATCTGTATTCTTGCAGATAATAAAAGTCAGGAGTATTAGGGACGAGGGCTAATGGCGGAATCACAACCAGGCCTAAATTTCTTAACGGGCCTAAATTACTTAACTGCAGCCTGGTGGCTTAAGTGAGCTTCAGACCACTAATGTACGCTATCAACTACATCAGCCAGTAGGGTGCGGTGAATGACCAGGATTGCATAGAAACGAACAGAGAACATAGTAACAAAATAGCGACACTACTCCTTAGTTATGCCACTGCTAAAAAAAAAACACTTTTTCTATACAAGCCCGCATTGCTTTTGCCGTCTCATGCTTAAGGAATAAACCTTGGAAGTTGACTTACCGACTGTAAGTATGCAAGACCTTGTGGATAGAACGACGCAACTTTTGCGAGCTCACGTTGTGACTAATTTAGTATTGCAAATAGAACAATTCCATCTAATGTACTGTGGAAGTCGATACAGAGGGATCGTGCCTGGAGAGGTAATAAAAATTCGTGCTTTAAAGAACAAAAAAAAAGCTCTGGATGCACGTGCCGCTCATTATTTCTTTTTTTCCTTCCTTTTCTTCGACCATATCTTCTATGACTTCATATGTAGGTCCCTTATATTGATCTTGCTAGGAAGCGCAGTCACTATTACAAAGAACACACAACACAAGCGCTTATTTCAACTAAACGTTTATTGCAAACGTCAGTTTATAAAGGGGGTGAAAAGAGAAAAAAAGAATAAAAATGGTAGACAACAAAAAGCACACGTGCCAGTCCCGTACATTACTCTGCGTTATTGTCTATCACCCCATCCAAAAAACATAGTTCTTTCCGCGTGAACGAGATAAAGGGCGCACTAACACAATCAAAATCATCCCGTATCATTTCAGCCGCTTCTACTATCAAATGGGCTATCAAATCTGTGTCCCGCTACAGCACGCACGTGTTATCGAAATAAGGCTCACAACCACACTCCTTACAGTGGATCGCCAAGTGACCATCGGTACCCTTCTGCACTTTATTCTGGTGCTCTTTTAGCCTTTCATTAATGCATCTTTCAGTTGTTCCCACATAAACAAGACCACATGACAAGGGCACTCTGTAAACAACTGACTGTGCACACTTAACATATTTATCGCGATGCTTAATTTGGCAACCTTTCTTCTCTTTTGAAACAGGACAAGTTTGGTGACATATTCTGGACAGTTTTTCAGGAGCAGACATAACCACTCGGACGCCCACCTAATTACCAATCTTTTTAAGATTGTGTGCCACACTATGGATATAGGGAACAACAGCCGTTTTACGCTACTGCAGGGAAGTGTTGATACGCTGGCTATTTTGTTTCTTTAGGTCCCTATGTAGCGATTCAGCGACGCTTCTAACCATTCGTTGTGGGTAGCCTGCTGCCTTCAGTCGCAAAACCTGTTGCTCAAAACTCTTCTTCATGAGGTGGAAACAGGACTTCTTCAACAAATTAAAAAGCACATTCGTGCAACAGAACTCTTCGCTCCTTATATCGACTTGACGCAACACGATTAGAGAACGTGAAATGCAGCATTTTGCTAACGGATTCGTCGCCCACGTGTTGAGTGCGCTTCTGCTATTCTTAGGGGTGCACTTATTTGACCTTCACACTTGCCGCTATACATGCCCCTGAAGATCCGCTCTTCTATGTGTACCTCTTGGACATCGTGTTCGTTTTGGATTTCTTGCAGTGTTATCTGTTTCTTTCCTTCTGCAGTCGCTAAAAGTAAGTTTCAACTGGAGCTTCAACCGGGCTTAATAAGTGACTGAATTCACTTCCGCTGCGACTGTTTTCTCTGCAAGTGTAGGAAAAAATAATCGTTATCAAAGTGCGCAGGCAACTTTGGCTGGTTCTCACAATGTGGAGCCTACCAATCATTTTTCTCTATAACAAGCTTACACCTACTACGAACATATAGACTGCATTTCGACGTCGTACGCAAATAAGCTTTCGCCGCGTTGGTGTAGAGGTTATAGCGCTCGGCTGCACACCGAATGTCTTGGGTTCGATCTCGGCCGCTGCGTTCGCATTTTAGATGCACGCAAAATGCTAGAGGCGTCAGAGATGCTTCATAGAGGCATCAGAAATGCTTTGAGGCATCAGAGAGGCATCAGAGATGCTTCAGAGGCATCAGAGAGGCATCAGAGAAGCATCAGAGATGCTTTGCGATGTCAGTGGTCGTTAAAGAATGCCATATGGTCAAACTTTCCGGCATCTTCCACCACAGTGTGTTTTCTATCGTGTTATTTAGTATGTGAAACTCTAGGTATATTTATAAATATTAATAATTGATGGCGTTTAACCTCCCAAAGCCGAGATATGACCATCGGAGGTGCTATTATAGTAAGCAGTATTAGGCCGAAAAAGGATTGCCCGTACGGGCAAAAAAGTGCTGGTCTCGGATGTGCGCTGGTCACATGTGTATTTGTAATTTCGTAAACGCACGATCTTCTAATAATGGATGCTCTCTCAATAGCGTGCTTGTCGGTGAAACAAGCTTGCGTAATCAAGCGCTCAATTGATTGATATGTGGGGTTTAACGTCCCAAAACCACTATATAATTATGAGAGACGCCGTAGTGGAGGGCTCCGGAAATTTAGACCACCTGGGGTTCTTTAACGTGCGCCCAAATCTGAGCACACGGGCCTACAACATTTCCGCCTCCATCGGAAATGCAGCCGTCGCAGCCGGGATTCGAACCCGCGCCCTGCGGGTCAGCAGCCGAGTACCTTAGCCACTAGACCACCGCGGCGGGGCAATCAAGCGCTCAAAGTGTAGTAGTTAATGCAATGTTATTTATTAATCTAATATGTAAAGTGAGACTCGAAAGGAGATATTTCTTCACTGGCGCTTCGTGGTGTTGTTCTTGAAGAGATGTGAATATCATCGCCTCCACTCGTCAATGGCAAGAGTGAGCGCTAGAACTTGGATTAGGTTGTATACTTTAAGAGCACGCCAGAAGGCCCGCTTTTCTAGGCTCGCGTTTATTTCTTTCTTGTAAGCTGTGTATACTTATTGAATTCAGCGGTAAACATTGTCTTGTCGTGTCTCATTGAGAAGCGCTTTCCTCTATTGACATCTTTCCTTTACTTTCATTAACATTCCCGATTTATTTCAGGACATTAGGCTGGAAGCCTTGTTCAAATTAGCAGCGAGTCTGGCAACCTATAAATTTGCCAAAGTGCGGAGGAAGCATCGATGCGCAGTATACATGATTATATTACCCCTCTGTGTACACCAATATCGAGCAGAGATTACCTAAGTGCGTGAGCTTGTATTTCAACTGGGCTACTATATTATTCCTAGCTTCAGGAATTTCCCGCGGGCTAGATTTTGGTGCGCGTTAAAGATCACCAGGTGTCATCAATTTCCGTAGCCCTCCACTACGGGGTCTCTCATAATCATATGGTGGTTTTGGTACGTTAAACTTCACATCAAAATCAATGAATTTGCGGCGTGTTGTCATCATCGATTTCATTAAAGTAACTCCTGACGTCATCATCATGGCCTGATATCTTCATGAAACTTTTTCTGCTGTTGTCGTCGAGGCTTTTCGCAATGCCGTTCGAGCTTTTCCTCTGTGGTGCCTCTTTTAGCTTTTTTCAGCAAACCTTAGCAAAACCTGACCAACCATCTCTTTCTGGAACGCTTTCCAGCTCTTTAGCCAAAAGTCTCGCTGGAACAAAAGCTTCGTTCTCACGCCGACCTCTCACGCCGCAGAACAAACCTGAACGTCAAGCATACCTTCGTGCCACGGCGACGTAGCACCACTTCTAGAGCGTCCTGTGCAGCTGACGGCAATGGAATAACTGGCTCACGTGGCCAAAGGAACTTCCGCCTAGTCAGCACAACGTCAACGCTTTGCGTGGCTGTGCGGGAAGTAAGTGCGGGGATCGGAGTAGACGGCTCCACTGGTGATTCACGCACTGAACAGAATCGCACAAAAGAGAATTCACGCACTGAACAGACCCGGCGTCCCTCGTGTCCAGCACAATCTCGCACCACATCTTAACTGCGGTGTGGCGTAATTAATTTATGGCCAAGGCTTTCTTTCTTTCGGCTTTGTATGTGGCCCGCCATGTAATTGAGTGTACGCTTGGCCTCCATTCAATTATGTCCAGCCCGCTCTACGTTTGTCAAGAATCTCGGTTCTGAATGCACGTTCTGCTGTGCCTTCTTAGTGAAAGAGTCGGACTAGTCTGTACGGAGTTCCTTCCCGAACTTAACACGACCCCTGCCCACATACGCGTGTTGAAAAAGCTGCACTGCTAAATGTTCCTGTCACATCATCGTTTTTCCATGCATACTGCGCAGGCGTAATTGACAAAGAAAGAGAAATTGAGAGAGCCAAGAAACAAAGAAGGCGGTGTAGTTTCGACGTCATCCAAGCATAGCTTTCACACGATGTATGCATACACCATAATGGCGTAGCAATGCACACGAAGTTCTCGTGTATTTGAGTTAAAAAACTCCAGCTGATTGAAATTTCCGGAGTCCTCCACTACGGCGTCTTTCATGATCATATGGTTGTTTTGGGACGTCAAACCCCACATATCTATCAATCAATCAATCAACGAAGTTCTTGCAGATAAAATCAAGGCATATTTAAGTTCGAATTCTAATGTTTTTATAGCGTCTTTTAGTTTATTATAGCCTTCCCGTCAGCTGTAATACACAATGTACTGCCATGAGCTCGATAGATCGCATTATAGTAGTATGAAAGAAATGGACTTGAAAAAGTGTACGTCGTGACATTTATTTCTTTGTAGCAATTGATTAGCTTTTAGGATAAACTGAAATCTAGAATTTCCATAAGGTATATCTTTATTTAAAGAAGCGCGCAGCATGAACTAGTGGCGCAAGGCGGGAATAATCAGTGGAACTGTGTGTTCGCCCTGGCTAGGTGTCACTATTTTATTGCCAGCCTTGTGCTGGAAATGCCAAGTTTTACAGTGAAAGCTGTATATGAATAGAAGAAACGGAAAACCATTCGGCAGCGGTGTCACGAGCGGTCTCTATTGGTTGTTTTATCAGTTACGTCATTCTCAGCGTCGTACCCAAGTACACGTGCCACTGACTGCGCTGTGAGTGACGTCGCCCATTCCGTCGCAGCCTTGGCACCATGCACGTGCACATCAGTCTACTGAGAACTTCCACATGGGTAAGTCACGGGCAAACTCAGAAGAGCGCTGACAGTTGAAACGTGAGAGAGCTCGCACCCACCGGGCCGATGGTGCAGTCCGGGCACTGAAACAGGCCCGGGAGACCGAGTGCCGGCAGCAAGTGCGTACCAATTATTCGGCAGTCTTCCAAGCCGTTCTCAATCGCGAACTGGAAGGCAAACGCCGGTGCCAGGTGGAACTTGCAAACCACGCTGCCGAATCAGCTCGCGATGTCATACGCTTGCAACAATGCCACGCCAAACAATGAATGCGTGGCTCTTGAAGAAGGAAAAATGGACGGCAGATCCACGAGGTGAATGATGATGAGATTGGGCGAAGCTCCTGGAAGTAATACCGTGAAATTTTCTTCCGTGAATTCGCCTGGCGATATGCGCGCTTCCTCGCCGCTTCCCATTGTCGAACGTTTTCAAAATCTGCTTCGCGACATTGACCTACTGCCTCAGCCTCTCGTTCCCTTACGAAAGGATCTTGCTGACGCTGACGTGCCGCTGCAGCTTCTTGTTCACGTACGGCGGGATCTTGCCGACGCTGCCTTGTTGATGTGGCTTCTTGTTCCCGTACAGCGGGATCTTGCCGATGCTGACGTGCCACTGCAGCTTCTTGTGCATGTACGGTGGGATCTTGCCGACGCTGTCTTGTCGATGTGGCTTCTTGTTCCCGTACAGCGGGATCTTGCCGACGCTGACGTGCTGCTGCAGCTTCTTGTGCACGTACGGCGGGATCTTGCCGACGCTGCGTTATTGATGTGGCTTCTTGTTTCCGTACACCAGGATATTGGCGGCGACGTCGCGCAGCTTCCGGGAGGGCTTCTGCCTGCGTGCTCTCACTTCAGGGTCCTGTCTCCGAGCGCATCCGCTGCCCTGCGCGCCCGCCTTTCGGCATCCATATCCATACGAGCACACACCGACGGCAACGAGGATCGGACACTACAAACCTGTATCGATATGTTTTGATTATAAAATTATTGCTTTTGGAAACACCTGGCGTCTTCTTTTTGTTTTGCGTTAGAAACATCTGCCGTCTTTTTGTTTTGCTTTTAAAAAACATCTGGCACCTTTCATTGGTTTATTTCATCAATCAACGGTGTTTTGAACAAAAATTTTTTGTTGCTTAATCACGAACAGGAGAAATCTCACCAGGCACTACCTTGAAGGTAAACAATGGCTGCTACTGGGAATGAGGGACAGCAGATGTTAGCTTTTAACACCTTTACTTCTACTAACGTTTCCTACTGGAACATGCCAGTGGCTGCTAATGGGGAATGAGAGACAGAATTCAGCTTTTAGTTAACGCGTACACTGCGAATGTTTTTATTGTTCAACAACACACAGGAGAAATCTTCCACTCGCACCACCTTGGATGTCAAAGCGTAAGACTGGTTGCACACTACGACCACGACTACGAGGGTTGAACGGGTGCCGCTATGAGGAGCTTCGCCCCTAAAAAATTCATAGCATATCCATGTAGTCAATGATGAGTGGGTCGAAGCTGTCTGTCTGTCTGTCTGTCTGTCTGTCTATCTGTCTGTCTGTCTGTCTGTTTGTCTGTCTGTCTGTCTGTCTGTCGGTCTGTCTGTCTGTCTGTCTGTCTGTCTGTCTGCGGCAGACAGACACACACGACGCTTCGCCCCACTCATCATCGTTCACTCCGTGGATATCCTGTGAATCTATAACACGAAAATCACTAACGTCATCTAGTGATATTATTTCCAAGGTCAAATACATACAACGTCATTTAGTGAGCAATTCTTAAAACTGACTGGAAGAGGCTACTACTACAACATACTACTACTACCACGAGGGAACAACACACATCCTAAAGAGCTTTGCCCCCTAAAAGTCACCTCATTCATTTCCACCCATAGGCAACACGGCGAAGTGCCCACGCCGAACAAGTGACGTTGTGGTGTCAACGTGATGATTGCGAGAGTAGTTTCTCCATTGGTACAGTGGCGTCGGCAGCGACGTCTGGGACCGCCTGTGGTTCGAGAACGACCCCTGTGGTTATTGCATTGCAAAACCTATTTAACCGATTCACATAAAAAACAGCGCCAATAACTACAGTGCCACTGACAGACAGTGCCGCTGTCTGTCTCCTTCTTTCTCTTGTCCCTCATTATTGGCGCTGTTTTTTATGTGAATCATGTCGTACCAACTCGCCCAAGCAACCACGTTAGCTATTTAACCACTCATTACACTCCTTTATTACCATCTTTCGGCGAAGAACGATGGGTGGCATGTGAAATAAACACTGAGGTGAACCCAAGCCAAACGTGTGTCTAACCTGATTAAGGAGCTCGAACATGTATTTATTGATTGTGAAAGACTTCAGGGCAGCGTCGGGATGAAGCCACTGATAAACAATAGGGCCGTACGTTTCAGCTTTTGCTGCATGGTTAACCATTTGTACGGATGGTTTGGCGGTAATTTTTTTTCCCTTGTAGCACTATATATATGGCTAGGCTGGCCCATTTTCCGCTTTTGACCAGTTTGCCACTCTACGCCTGGTTCTGGAGGAAACATGTCACTAACAAGTTTTTTTCGAGGTTTTGGGGAGAACGTGCCATGTGCCCAGTTACGTGATGGAGGGTTAGAGAAGGTGATTATAAATATACAGCAAACGTCCCATTATTGTTATACCAAGCTGCTGGCGGCGCAGTGACGTCTCTTGTTTCCCGCTCTGATTGAGACGTAGTCGATGGATTTAGACTTGGTTTGGAGACAACTTCATATTGCGGAATAGACCAGAGAGTTTTGCTGAGACTGCCTGTTAGAAGAGTATATGTAATTTCACTGCGTGAAGTAGGAATAACAATGAGTCTTCTATATCGTGAAACCAGTTCAGCAGCATCGTTACCGGAAATACCGGAGCTATCTGACATCCACTGATCAATGTAATTCATTGTGCTTGCTTTTGTGGCCTCTTGCAGTGACTCATACGTTATGATTTCGTTTAAAAAATATTTATTTGTGCTTTGTAAAGATGTGAGAGTGGATGGATAATCACTCTGCCTTTCATTAGACTGCACCATTATGAGCACCCGTATATGCTTCTTAAAACGGTGCTTATAGCGTTAAAAGCAATCTCAATTTCGTATCCCTTATTTCGGACAAATCTTCTCGGAATCTCAAAGAACAATATTGATTATTCGTGCGCTATTTCCACCTCATTCATCTATTATCACCATGCCAGCAATAAAACCAGTCATTCCCCGCTTCATTTTTTTAACTTTTGTCTACATATTCACAGACATCCACATGCCTTTGTTCTCTCTATTCCCGCTCGACCACAGCGGTATTGTGCCGCATATATAAATTACGTCTTGATCTCATTGTTATCCCGTTTCTGTGCAAGTCTTACTTCGCCTTATAAAAACACGTTTGCTAACCCGCAAACAGACGCGATAAAATTTGATATATTTGCTGGCACGTGCGCAGTCATAAGAAAAGCGGTGCACTGCGCAAAGTGTTAAACCATATCTTCCCGTATACTCCATGTAGAGTATATGGCGGAACAGGTGGCTACCGCGAGCACATTGGCCCACAAGGCAACTTTTACCACTGCAGGCATAAGAGTGACTTTTCTCTTCTCCTCTCTCACTTTTATTCCTCTTAACCCCTTCTCCAGTGCAGGCTAGACTACTGGGCTCAGCCCTGGTTAATCTCCGTGGTAATATATTATTTTGTTTTATTTTTTTCTCGCTCCCTCTCTTTCTTGCACCACTGCGTTATAGGATGTCAAGCTGAAGCGCTACAGACTTCGGAAAAATTGGATGGTGGTGGAAGACATTCATTAAACAATGGAGAGAGAAAAAAACAAAGGAGAAAGGCAAGGAGGTCAACAAAACAAACAACACAAGTGTGGACTCACGCAGGATCCTTATACATGCCGGTTCGAGCCCCTATAGTTCGGGTCTCCATTTATCGAAGCTGTCTGTCGGCCACCTTGACCATGGTTTTTTGGGCCTGGAGGTCTGAGTAACCTAGCACGGTTGCTCAAACCTGCAGGTCCATTCTGCCTCCAGTCCTTAAGGGGGCTTGGGTGGAAGTTTAGGGCTGTATTTTTTCGAAATACCCACATCATATGGTAAGTTAAGAAATAAAAACCTACCACTTGGTGTGGTAGTCTTTTTTCTTCTTGTTCTTAACCCTTCCACCACCTTGCGGGATTCCGCAGAACTCTTTTGTACCATGTGTTAGGTGTCACTCACCGCACCACAGTGTTGGTAGCTGCCAGCATAGGTCGGTAGAAAAACACGGAGCTCACTTAAACTCATAAAGAATATATTTTTCGCTTAGGACTCACTCATACTTGCACTAAGGACTGACCAAAGTTTTCAATCGGCTTCGTTTGGAATCAGAATCACTAAAATTTGTTTCAGCCTGACTCACTCATACTTTGAACTCACCGATGCTTCACTCACTCGGGTTCACTCAGGCTCAGACTCGCGCTTCGATCTTAGTCTGAGTGAGTCAACTCACGAGTGATTTTGCCTATGCCTAAAGCTGCCAGTGATCGTAGGGTTAAAGTGTTTTCTAACGGCCGGACACGGCATCTTGTTAGTATATAAGTGAAGCAGCACGCATTCGTTTGCTCTCGCTAATCCCTTAGCTAGGACTGGGCACCAGTGGTGGCCATCTTTATAATAGGTAGTGATGCCTTTAAATGTGAAAAAGAATTCTACCTTCGCAATTCTTGAGATCTGATTGCTAATTTACCACAGTGACAGTTCACACATGCGTTTCAACATTCCCCGGGCTTCTGAATTCAATGGTTTGTGTCGTGTCAGCTTTTACTTTTCGAAATGGATCACCACCAACAACTTGTTCACTTACTTATGTCCGCCATAGTGAATAAGCGGTTAAGGTGCTCGGCAGCTGACTCGAAATTCACCGGTTAGATCCCGGCCACATCAGATGCATTTCGTGGAGGCGAAATGATTGATCTGACTGAGGCCCATCTACTGTACGATTTCAGTGGACGTCAAAAACAACCAGATGGTTGAAATGTCCGGGTTCCTCCACCTAATCTTCATTGAAGGTTTTGGCACGTTAAACCCTAGATATTATTATTACTATTATTTGTAGTTTTCTGAGAATGACTAGTGCAATTGAGTTCTCTACAGATTCGTAAATTTGTTGAGACTCGTAACAATTTCCTCATTATTTTGTTTAATAGTATCAATTTGGAAACTTCCATTTGCAGCCAGCAGTACGAATCTTAGTGAGGTCTATTTACTATAAATATTACGCTGGATCGACCGGACCTGCTAATTATTTATTTTTTAGCTGTG